>OW388299.1:41898280-42498280 GCA_936450465.1 Gibbula magus
TACACACTCATAATAAACTCTCTAAAAGATTCAAACACACAATCTGACACTCCCTCATACATATCTCCACTCAGACCGACACACACAGACTCACCCACATATGATATTGTCCAAGGTATTAAAACAAATCAAATTTATGAGACAAAGTCCATTTAACTTTTATAATGAAACTGCATTCAGGGACATCAAGTATCATACACTAACAGCATTAATATATATTAACATTTTATACCAATGTTTTGTTACAATAAAATAGAGGGAGTATCTTTATAATTGTAAAGTTTGTTCTTGCTTTATTTGCCACAAAGTAAGTGCAATATGCTGGTCATCATGCTTGACCACATATCACCGATCTGCTAGTTAACAAGTGTCTGTAGCAACAGGTGGGAATGTAAGTGCTTCAGCAGTATTTCGGTACACATCCAACAATTGATAAATTTGTGCTCCTCATGACATGTGATTGAACCTTCTCAAAATTTGCATTCACATTTGCCACACAAAGAACATTCTGGCAGTCATGCTTGACCGCACATCACCTCTCGGCTAATTAACACCTTGACTAATTGGATATAAACAATTAGTGTCTCGCTGTAGTAACAGGTGAGAGCATGCTTATGCAGTGTTTGAGGGTGATTTCACCTTTGTTGACGTTTAGCTAGTTGTAAAAGCTGGGCGAATCCTACATTTATATATTAAAATAAAGTTTGTTAATTTATTTTTTTTCTATACAAGGTATGTGCAATATTCTGGTCATGCTTGATTACACATCACCTGTCGGCAAATTAACACCTTGACTAAGTGTCTGTAGCAAGTGCAAGAATGTAAGTGCTTGAGCAGTATTTCTGTACATATCCAACTATTGATAACTGTGTGCATCTAATGATTTGTGATTGATCATTCTCAAAATTTGCCATATTTGTTAAATATTGAAAATATCAGCTATATGCTGTTTGTTTTTGTCACTATATTGGATTTTGTCTATAATTGTGAATGTCTGTTCTGCAGTAAACAGTGGCTCTATGCATGCTCACCATAATTGTAATTAAAGGTCCATCCATTGTGTTGTTTGGGGTCACATATTCCAAACGTTATAAATGGTGTTACTTTATCGAGAAGTACCGACTGTTACCGAAAACTACCATTTTGATTATACTTGGAAAATTGACGATATAAAGGTAAAAGTAGTGATTTCTGATCGAAAACCGCGCAATGCACAGCGTGTGGCGCGCATCAATGAGTCAAACGTAATTTTGGAATCTTATTTATAACAGACAAGAACATAACTTTGAGTTGATAATGTTTCATAGGTCACATAACTACTGTGCATGTAAATTGGACGTGCAGTTTCGGTTTCTGCACATGCTAAATGATATTACTCAATTTTAATTGGAAACTAGTAATTATGATATATTTAGCGATTGGGGATAAATATGCAAGTTGAGTGAACTTAGTTGTATTGTAGACAGCACATGTGGTGAAAATGAAATTTAATTTAATTAATAAAATTTTATGAAAACAATTGATGCAACTTTAAGACATGCTTGGATGCAGAAAGTCAATTAATTTCAAATGAGATTCAAAGCGATGTGTTCACTAGCTGAGTTCAAATTACTAAAATCGAGCCATGCGGTCTGTAATTCACTATAGGTATTGCATTATTCCATTACATCCAAGGTTTTAAGTATATACATATATATGCAATAATATGGTATTGACAAAGTAGTCTTTATAAAATATTGGCTTTCTCCCAATAGCGATTGTTTTAGAATGTTATAGATGTGTACACTGATAAAATGGTATCTTCATTACATCATATGAATGCCTTCATCAGCGGAGAAAGGAAACGACTTCATCATATCATGCATAACGTACTGCAATATCGACAATGAAGGATGGCATAAAACACATGCAATCCAGGACGACTGTACATTAATTCATTCATAGATATGGGATAAAACACCCCCCCCCCCCCCCCCCCCCCCCCCCCCCCCACTCACAATTCGGCATGGGTTCAAAAATAAATTATATACGGCTACAAACTAACGCACTGTATATTGTCTGCAAGTCGGCGACATGACAGGCGTATAATACATAACAAACAATTACAAATTAAAATATAAGCATAGACGAGATTAAAAAAGGTGACTCTCAATTAGGAATATAAACGACCTGTTGTAAATGCGTCTCGTTCTCAACAATGGAAACTTATAATGATATCATATACGCTGTTATAAGAGAGTTTTCGGTTTATAAAGGCGGCCAAGTTTAAAAAATCCGGAAATATACAATAAAGCAGATCATGCAAGCTGATCAAGGGATGGGATGTGTGTTTGAAGAGGACATTCTTGGTTTATCAATGAATATACATTACTTGATTACATAACATACACACCCGTGTGTAATATCTTCACATGACTGGGCTATTTTCAATAGAGCTTTCAAGACTTTTAAACCTCTCTTCAACGCGATTGCTCAATGTAGCGCTACGTAACAAGGCGAGCGAATTTCGCGGAATTTGCACCGTGTCGTTCAGGAGCCCAGGTGTTACATCAACTGTCTTGGTAAAGACTCAAGATCATTCTGGAAGGCAATTGGTAAAATCGGGATAAATAATGACAGAGAAACAGGGGTTCCATGGTAGGTTTTAATACATGATGACGTGTGTACTGACAGACAGGTTGTTCTTGATAAGTGGAGATCCGATTACAGTTCACTGTTCCAAGATACAAGTTCACCATGCTTTGATGAAGCACACCTTGTTGATGTCATGGAGAGTGTAAACAACGGTCACGTGACCAACCCCGGTCTTGATACTACTGACCTAGACTCACCCGTCACCCGACATGAGGTCGAAGCCGCTGTTGCACGTGCGAAGCGAGGGAAGTCAGTCGGCCCGGATGACATACCTGCCGAGTCGCTGAAGAATCAACATTGTATTGACATTTTGTTTACTTTGATGTCACATTGTTTTGACAGCAACACGTGTCCAGATATATGGCGATCAAGTATAATCAACCCTATTAAGAAACCGGACATGGATCATCGTGACCCGTTAGGATATAGAGGTATATCTCTGTTGTCAGTGCCTTGTAAGATTTATGCTGATATCCTTAATCAACGACTTAGTCACTGGCTAGAAGAAAACGGTATCCTTGCTGATGAACAGAAAGGCTTTCGCTCACATCGGGGAACTCAAGAACACATCTATGGCCTTTATTCAGTTATTAATAACAGAAAGATATCAAGACAGTCTACCTATGTATGTTTTATCGATGCAAAGAAAGCTTTTGACAGTGTTAATCGCCAATGCCTATGGTATAAACTTCAACAACTTGGTATACACGGTAAATTTCTGAACGCAGTTCAGGCAATGTATGATGACACATGGTCAAGTGTCCGTGTGAATGACTGTTTAACAGACTCGTTCCCAGTGCTATCAGGAGTTCGCCAGGGCTGTGTTTTATCCCCATCTCTCTTTTCTATATACGTTAACGACCTTGCTACGGAAATCAACAACTTGGACTGTGGTATTAATATCGACAATAAGATGCTGAGTATTCTATTGTATGCTGATGACATCGCTGTAATTGCTCCAAATGAAGAATCTCTCCAACGTATGCTGGACTGTATAGCGAGCTGGTGCTCCAGGTGGCGATTACAAATCAACGTAAAGAAAACGAAAGTTGTTCACTATCGTACCCCATCTGTGCCCCGGTCGTCGTATCCATATAAAATAGGAACAGATGATATTGAAGTTAGCCACGCCTACAAGTACCTCGGCATTTGGTTAGAAGAGCACCTTGACCTCAACTTTACAACTAAAGAAATCGCTAAGTCAACAAATAGAGCCCTTGGCGTAATAATGTGTAAATTTAAATCTGCTGGTGGAATGGCTTACGATGTTTTTACTCAATTATATAATAACTTGGTTCAACCAATTCTTTCTTATGGGTCCGCTATATGGGGAACAAGAGAATATTCATCCATCAACTCTATACAGAACAAAGCCTGCCGTTTCTTCCTTGCTGTTGGACGAAAAAACCCAAATCTGTCTGTACGAGGTGAAATGGGTTGGACGGCGCCCTCCACGAGTCACAAGATCGAATCTATCAAACTTTGGCGTAAGCTATGCAGTATGGACTCTGACAGAATCGCTTGTAGAATAAACCAGTGGTCAACCAGGTATCGCAAATCGTGGCATAACAGATTCAAAGACTTTTTGAGTTCGCAATTTACATTTAATGATATATATGCAATTACTGATAATGAATACTTATATGTTAAAGACTTGCTTATTTTGAAGGATCACAATGACTGGCTTGCTGGACTGTGGAATGACCGCAACCTCCCGAATGGCAACAAACTACGCACATGTCGTCTTTTCAAGCACACTCTGTCTGTAGAGTATTATGTTCAAGCTATTCTTAACCGTTCACACCGTAGTGTCTTTAGCAAGCTGCGATGCGGATCATTACCACTTGAAGTAGAAGTTGGACGTTTCACTCGGCCTGTAACCCCATTAGATAATCGTATATGCAAATTCTGCAACAGTGACTCCATCGAAGACGAGGTTCATTTCCTTGTTGAATGTAGTTTTTATAAGGTCATCAGAACGGAGCTTTTGGATAAATTAAGTATTTATGATAGGTCTTTCAGCACTTTGTCGCCAATCAGTAAGGCAATATATTTATTTTCTGACAGGATTCATATCAAATCCATCGCCGCAATGGTTTACAATATGTTTACTTTAAGGAATATGAGCCAGTAATGTAGTATTTTACCATTATACATATGTATTATTTGACTGTGTGGTATGACTTGTATTTTATGATATATCTGTTTATAATATATTTTATATATGCGCCATGAAGATTTTAGTGTCTCATAGGCCATATTGGCCGGACACTTTTAATGTGTGTGACACTTTAATAAAATAATCTTCTTCTCTTCTTCTTCTTCTTCTGTCTTGCTACAATTTATCATCCATATAATAATGGGGACACCTGAATGAAAACATATAACCCGAAATAAACATAAAGATCCCAACATAAATTTAGATCCCTAAATATATTGTTGACATTGTTTGCTACATTAAAAAGTTTTTCTTAACAAGGCATGTGCATAGTTCGTCCCCAGTGCGTGAAATACGCCCATTATTAAACGAAAACATTGTGTATAATTTATGTTCATACATAAATGTTAAAAACATAAAGGTCAGTCGGTAATATCTATATTTATGTTGTATCCATTTAAGGTGAAAAATGAGCATATTCACAAATTTTATGTAAATGTACTTGTGTTTACAATGTGAGATACTGATTTCCTGCGTTTATTTTGAAATTCTCGTGGAAATAACGAAGTGTTTCTTGTGATATTAATGTTAATCAGTTATTTGTTTATGACATATGGACAGTGATATTAATATATCCGAAAAGTCACAGATGTGTCATGGATTATGCAAGCCGATTAAAAAACGGAAATTGTGTATATTTGAAAAAGGGCATCCTGTCAGTCATTTACTTAATGAATTTAGGACAGAAGTTTTATCCGTTCAAAAAGCTAATATCTTGCTTATCTCCGCCGACGGAGAGAATAAACATTTAATTTTAATTAAAACGATAAATTCTAAATGTCCATCAATCATCTATTTCGAACCACTTAAAGAAATGGTTCTAGCTAAATAATTGTTATGGAACAAAAATCGAGAAGACATGCCTGTTTACACACATTTGTTATTAATAGTGTACGTGCTTATTGCACAATTCAGGTGTAACATTAATGAGGGGAATATTCGTATGATTTGTTACTTGACAACTTGATAAAGACTACTACACAATCATTCAAAATAAAATAAAAACAATGGAAAGCTATGCATCGGCGCTACGAGTTATGAACTCTTTGTTACCGAACAACATAACATTGTTTATTAACTTAATGATAAATTATTTCTTACTCTGTAAATATTCCAACACTACATATGTGTTATTATTTCTAACCGTTGAAATGTATGAAAATACACGAATTTAACCTAGCATGGCAATGAAAATTAGCTTACATAAGGTGTAGTCGTTGATACAAAGTTATTAACCCTGTCAGGTTAGACAAGTAAAAGTTCTGAAATTACACGGCCGTGGTAAATGGGAAGTATATCATATGATTGTATACTGAAAGTTTATCATTGTGTTGGTGAAGTACTTAGAATTTACATGAGTTTGTTCACTAGGAAGTTCCTATGATCCGCTAAGAATTTGTTTGTTCGGCTTACATACTATACATTGTTGAATTATATCAAATCTTATCTCATCCACCAAATGTATTTCATCAAGATAGCGGGCTTCGGTTAAAGTTATTTATTGAGTAGACCTAAAGTCATTTGCATTTATTTGCTTATATAAAATTATTGATAATTAATAAACTACAGTTAGTATTGGATCAGTTAACTCCGTTTAATGAATTAAAATTCAGTTGATATTGGGCATTTAAGAAATGATTTTGATACAAATATCCAAGTCAATAATATGGTGCGGCAGTTCTCAAGAATCATTCGACAAATAAAACATAAGACCCATTGAATGCACATTTAGTACCAGTCCGTAAAATGTTTATAAACATTTTGAAATACATGTCCATACTAAATTTGTATACTTTTGAAAGTCTTTCCAACTTTAGTGGGGCTATTGGCAATTTTGTCCTGGAACCAATAGATCAATGGAGCCGGGAAATAAGCTTGCGTAATTGTTATGTATAAATATGTCCACGCTCTTTTGCGTGAACTCATAAAACACAATTGCGGAGGCCGCCAAAGAGCTGTATAAGAGAGGCGTGTGTAAATCAATGCTGCAACGTATTGTATATAGACGCATGCGCATACACGTGATTAAACAATTAGGGCTGTTGTACATGACTGGACAGTTTCCGGTCATTGGGAACCACTTGCCATAGGTATTGATGACACCTGTACAAGTGTGATTAGCAGGGTATTCAAAGCACTGTCGTGGAGGATCGTGGAGCGTCTCTAACTTCATGTTACTGCGTAATTAAACAGTGAAGTTTAAATTCTTTCGTTTTTATATGGTCAATCTAATCTTATACATGTAGTTCTAGTGTAATGAGGGTAATTAGAAGGTGATCCAACGTTCTGTCGTACGCATGCAGCGTCTCTAACTTCCTGATAATGCGTAATTAAACACTGAAGTTTAAACTCCTTGTTTTTTAAATCGTCACTCTAATCTAATCTTTCTTTTTCTTATTTTTGTAGCAAACGCAAACCTGCATATTCAGTTTGTAAGTATATATGAATCCTGTGCGAAAGTATGACAGTTTATAGGTATGCCTGTGTTGTCTTGTTTATATTATTGTAACGTGTGAGTGTTTCTGGACAGATATATTCGTATATGTATGCATTTTAATGTAAAAGAGTATGTGTGCCCTCTCTCTAACGTTCTCCCTCTCCCTTCCCCTTCCGTCATCCCCTTCCGTCATCCCCTTCCCTACCCTATAACAGTATGTATGTGAATCTCTCTCTCTCTCTCTCTCTCTCTCTCTCTCTCTCTCTCTCTCTCTCTCTCTCTCTCTCTCTCTCTCTCTCTCTCTCTCTCTCTCTCTCTCTCTCTCTCTCTCTCTCTCTCTTTCTCTCTCTCTCTCTCTCTCTCTCTCTATCTCTCTCTCTCTCTCTCTCTCTCTCTCGTTATGAATATTTTTTTTTTCATTAAAATGTTATGAATTTATTAGTATCCCCACCTATACATGAGCGTACGTTGACATCTGTGACAATTCCATTATAATTCCATTTTCAAGAAGAATAACATATTTTATGTAATTGTGACAATGCGCTACTAAACATATATAGTATAAACTGTTTGGGACTCTGTCAAAACACTCACAAACAACAAACATGACTACACTCACCGGCGTTTAGCTGAAGCCGTGCATATTGTTAGACATAAGCCCTCTATGAATAGGGATCAAGGCTATTTCATCCCATCAGCTTACAACCGCTTAATCCACAAATGATTAATCCAATCTACTCACTCTGGCTTCCACCTACACCACTAATTGGTACCCTCATCCTGCCTTTGTCCTCTCATCCGCCACCCCCTGGCTAATTAACTTACTACTCTCTGGTTTCCTTGTTATCACAACTTCACTTGTACAACCATTTATGCCATTGTTACCTCATCTTGTTGTATTTGTTATCTCTTTATCATACCAACATGTATCCTGTATATAATCTGCTGTTTCACCATCCATTCCATATGCTTGATAACGGTATAAGGATCTATACCGAAACGTCGCTATTGTTAATAAAGAAGTTGATCATCCATAAAATATTTGTCTTCTTCATATATAGTATACATAAGAATAAAACACATTTAAAAAGAAATACATAGGGTGATGTAAATGACCCAGTGATACAGTATGAATTATACATGTTTAAGAAAGGATCTCACTGCTGTAAAAAATTACTGTAGTTGGTAATATATATATATATATATATTTTAAATATATAACATATTCTACCCTAACTAGTCGTATTTGATTGGCTTCTGTAAACAAATCAGACAGTATAATTTGGCTGTACATTGTTCTGTTTACTTCGTCTCTTGCGCCAGAATACACTTGTTGCCAAGCGAGAATAACAGATGCGTTAAATTCTCCAAATACTTACATGCATGAAGATGTTGTAAATGAGCTTTTGTTGTGATTAAAATGGCACTTAATAAATAGTTTTGATAATAAATCTGAAAGCGTTTAAAATTAGACCCTAGACCTATCATCACATATATCACAATTTGACATTTCAGAAACATGTCTTCATTAAATTCATTGCGCGTGACAAAATAGTTAAAGCCGGCATTATACCATCTGAAAACTATCGGAATGCAAAATACTTACCTAAATATATTTTTAAAATCTACGCAATAATACCGATGTTTATTTAGAAAATATTGCAGACATAATCTTGAATGTTGACGCTGATTGCAAAACTCTACCGTCTATAGAATAGAGTGAGCTCCGAAACTTTCGCTGTTTTCTGAGACCTTATAACGTAGTTACGTATAATAATACCGCTGATTTTCAAACACAGTAAGTTTATTTCCTAATTATGAAACATTGTGGCTACGAATATGATGATTGTTGGTCAGAGGAATATAGCCTTATAGACTGAAGGTAAAACGTTTCTAAATCCATATGTGTGATGTCATGACTTTTCTGAATAGCTGAAAACATTCAATAGGACAACTGTTTCAAATATTTGAGGAAAAAAAACATGAAAATAACAACTAGGTTGATGGTAGTGCATTCCACGAGAATATAACAAAATAATAGCCTTGACAGTGAACTAGTGATGAGCTCTCATGTGTATGCATGCATACTGAAATATCGAACAAACATCGCATTTCGTTCAGTATAAACATATCCCAGGAACAATTGCAGCGGTGATCATAAATTAATTATCTTGTCCCGACCGTCACTTAAGCTTCTGTGTATTTCGACATACCACTAGGTACCAGACTAATAGGGGGAGATAAACATTTTGACACCTTCATATGTTCTTATTGATCTAACGCACACGTATTATATAACATGTGATGAGGAAGGCAGTACCGACCCTCACTGAACTATTTGTGTATTTCAACAAGCTTCAATGATCACGTACATTAACAGATTGTGTATAGTAAAGACTCAGTCGTATCCATGTAAACACGCACTCATAAACTAATTATCTTAGTTTGTGTCCGCATGGATACACACAGAAAACACATGCATTTGCTGTCAAAAAAAGTTATTATCACCTTTACATTTAATGTTGTACTGTTAAGATGTATAATCTCCTCAAAACTCAAACTCAGAGGAATATCGATATAATAAATAGAATGATTGACAATCATTGACAAATACCATGTTTATCTGATCTCATCTCATGAGATAGAAGAGTAATATATTCTCACTCGTGGCTGCTACAAAATTGTTCAACCTCCCTCGATGAGATAATCATGGTATTAACGAAAAAAATATCCGCTGTATATTTTATTTCCATGAGTATTTAATTGTATTGTACATAATGAATATACACTTCGGATATTTGTTTGCAGTGATCCATCACATATTTTGATTGTTGTAAACAGTAGCAATTTAACCATAAAACACATTAATTAAACATAGTATTTATCATAACATATATCTTGTCTTCACAAATCGAACATAAGCCATATTAGTTTGCTACAATCTAAATATAATCTGAACTGTGAGACGAATGAATGAATATTCAAAATGAAGTACAGTTATTGAATAATATATGAATCGACGCAATACTTAATTATCATATTCTATAAACATGAATACACATTATTGAATGAGAGAGTTATGGAACGTAGAATTTGATGTCTCCGTATTGTATGATACATGTATTCATGATAAGACACGTGCTTACAAACCACGTATTAGAAGATGAATACGAAATACAAACGTGTAGTACGCACTCTTTTTGTAACTGCATGGATATTTAGATATAACGACACTTCAAATAACCGTACAAATTAGTTTAACGATAATAGATGTTGTTAATCGTTAAATGTAATGACCAAAGTTATGACAACTGCCTATCTGAAAGAATTTGAAATTCAAGGTGTCTTGGAGCAAATGTTTACACATTACAGTGTTGTTCAGTTTCAACTAAATAAAATATGTCATTAAGCCAGGTAATATCTGGGATATGTGTTTAATGCAAGTGGGCAAATTCATTAAATTAATCAAATCAATTAAAAATAAGCACCTCTGTGTATTGTCGCAAATACTGTTATTTCAATCTGAATACTTTGACACGTGTGTAGATGATTCAGAGCTCTTTGACCTCATTTCTGAAAGTTTGAGATATTTATCTTGAAAAAGTTCATTAACTGAATCTAAATGGAAAGTCGAAAACAAATTAAACTTTCGCATCAGCTTCACTGGCAAATCATTCATGTTCTGAAAGCAGTCCGTTGTATCTCTCAAAACTAAACAGCCAAAAGCCATAACCTGAGCCAAAGTTCTCAATAGATTCCTGTATGTGGCAATGCAGGTGCATGTTGGGTGTGATGAATTCTTTGACATATTGCCTCATGACCTCTACGCAGAATTTGTTTATGAGTCTAATACCAATGTCCAAATTAGATGTGAGAGTGTGAGATGTGAAGTTATGGACGTGTGTCGCATTGTGTCATAATAAATTGGCAATGCCTCTATTGTATATTGATATACCATATATAAATACTGAATGAAATGCTCTAATTATATCAATTTGTTATTGATTTGATGATTAATATAAACAAATTCCAGTTTATGGTTTATTTTTTAAAATATGTATTTTAATATAATCAATATTTTTTACATTACATCTATGTTTGTGATTTGTTCATTTCTACTCGTTGTGTCATCAATGGCAAGTTCCTAGTCTTCTATCATTGAGACAATTATATTGTAAAATGCATAAACAAACTAAAATATGGTTAACAAACAGCCATTAGTTGGCCAATAAGACACTGTTAAAATGTATCGCATATATATACAACATGTGAAAGTAAATGATAAAACTAAATAAGCTATTTAAAGCAACAGAAGTTGCTCCCACCTGTTGCCACAGCGAGACATTAATTGTTTACATCCAATTAGTCAAGGTGTTAATTAGCCGATAGGTGATGACCAGAATATTGCACATACCTTGTACGGCAAATAACGCAAGAACAAACTTAACAATTATAAATATACTCCCTCTATTCTATTGTAACAAACATTGATATGAAATATTGATATATATAAATGCTGTTTAATGTAAACAAATGAGACAAGTTTGTGATCAAAAACATCAGCAGCATGCAGTGAGGTGCGGGGACAGAGTTGTCTCCCTTAATTTATTCTGAAGGTATGTCATTCTGTATGTGTCAGTGTATGATACTTGATGTCCCTGAAAGCAGTTTAATTATAAAATGGACTTTGTTTCATAAATTTGATTGGTTTTGGTACCTTGCACAATATCATATGTTGGTGAGTCTGTGTGTGTCGGTCTGAGTGGAGATATGTATGAGGGAGTGTCAGATTGTGTGTTTGAATGTTTTGGAGAGTTTATTATGAGTGTGTATGAAGGTCGGTGAATCAGTTAACATCTTTTAGGGTGAATCAATGCGACAGTCGCTATGAGTCACTGCATCAGATTGAGTGAGTTAGGTGAAAGGTATGCAAGAAGTATTAGCCTTTATGTATGTATATCCATATAACATTTTAATTTATGTATTTCTGTTGTTCAATAAGGTAAAAGTTGTGTTTTATAGACTCTAGTAGGCAATGTTTTCATTATATGTGTAGCGTAAAGCTGTGTATATATAGTTTATTGCAACAGCATGACATAGTAATAAATTATTATTATCATTATAATTATCATAAAATAATGTGAACACTTTTTCAACATAAGACAGTAATATTACCCAATAACTTAGAAGGGTATCCGGATAAGATATTCTGTCCGGATTCCAGTATTCTTAGAAACATACTTTCCGGAAATATTTCCAGGAGAAGACACACGGATCTGGGATATGGAAAAGTATAATCTCCGGATTCCAGTATTCTTAGAAACATACTTTCTGGAAAAAATTCCGGTAGAATATGGGCGGATCTGGTATACGGGAGAGAATATTTTCCCGGATTCCCGGATACCAAATGGGTAAGGATACGGGAGAATCCGGCAGGTATCCGGAAATTGGATTCCACTGGTTTTGGTCCTGTGCATAGGACAAAAAGTAGTGGAATCCGATTTCCGGATCCTTCTGCTGATTCCTTCAAAATTTTTTTAGATCCCTAGGAATCCGGAAGTATCCGGAAGGAACTGGGAAGCGGATTCCACAACTTTTTGTCCTGTGATCTCAATGAGATGAGATGAATCAGAATACTGCATGTCATTATACAAGGGAAGATATGTACATCGTCTTGAGCAGGTATTGTTGCACGAAACAAATTACCATTTGGCGAGAATTAGCATTTATCTCAATGTAAATATATTACATTAGTCACGGACAATTAATCCCATGATTCGAATGTTGTACATACTCATTAAACAACTGGCTTGAAATTGACATAGAGATAAGTAAGAGGTGCTGCTTTCTAACAACAACATTCAGAATGAGGTAGGGTATTGAAAGTAAATATGAAATTCAAAGTATAAAACAACATTTCATGTTGCTCGTCAATGAGAATTTTTATCATATGTAACAATCAGTCTGATTAAAATCGATGTTTTCCGTGGAATAAACATTGCAAAATAGTGCATCTTCCGGGATACGAACTCATATCGGTCGTATGTTCCACGCCAAACCGTCTGATGACCGTATTCTCGTGTGTTCGAGCGCAATTCAAGAAGCCAATCAAAAGAAGCCCAACAAATGCTTTCGGTGCGAGCAGCAAGGGGCAGATAACTTCAAACAGCTATACTTTGGTCTGTTCCGAATGCTTTCAAAACAGTGACCATTTAAAAACTATGTTGTCATTGGTAAGCTATTTGACTGGGCTTTGGCTGCTAAACCGGTTCGGAACATGCGCCTATACTGGGTGTTCTCAGACCTTGTGGAGAGGAATCTACAGAACCTGTCCGTATCCCGGTTGATGCATAATTTTGCAAATTTTATTCCTTGGAACAAGGTCGATTTTAATCAGACTGATGTAACAATCCACGGCTATGGTGTTTAAACAATATTTAAGAACAAATGGTAGTTTCATTTAAAGCTGATATGCCGCGAAATCATTCACACCGTGATTTATGAGTACAAATACATGTTGGACGTAGATTCATAAAATTGATAAGTCATGTGACGTTTACATGATTTGTCATTTCTTGAAAGAAAAGCACACATCAATCATTGACACAACCACTTCTGGTGTTCACAGCTGTCTAGTGATACATAGTCTTGATAATAATCATCTCAACAAATTTATTTTATTCAGCCATCCGTTATCAGTGTTTGATTTATGAGGACAGACACACTTAAAGGTTTGAACTCAATAAGTCTGAATATAGTTCAATATTAAATCGTTGATATGGTATAATGGCGATAAACGTACTGTGTTTAAAAATCAGCGGCATTTAACTGAATTATTATAGCTCTAAATTATCCTTTTAAAGCCTCACGCTGTGCGTTCGACTTTAAATTAAATTTAGAGCTATAATAATTCAGTTATATGCCGCTGATTTTCAAACACAGTATGCTTATCTCCTAAGTGTTTGCTCAATGCTCATGCTTATGGTTTGCCATGACTTGGTTTTAATGCAAAAATCAAAACGGATGCGCCAGTAGATCTAGAGAATGCTATGAGAGGTGCTATGGATATTGATATTCCCTCATTTTCATTGTATTGATGTATTTTTGTATTTTAAAATATTTTGTTAGTCATTTAAGTCCTGTAACAAAATCAGACATCAACCACTTGCGGACCACTGGTGTTCAAAGCTTTCAGAAGATCAATAACTTAATAATAATAATAATAATTTATAGGGTTTAACTCATAAACTGGATGAGTCAACAAAAAAGGTGATTGGATAATGAGAACCTCATTTACATCACCTCATAGACAGGTAAAATTTATTACAATAATATGGCCTATCATTTCTTAGTATTGATGATAAAAATCATTTTCAAATTACCTCTAAACTTCACGAACAGTGACCAAGGTTATATGACATTAGTTGATGCATAGTCAATGTCCATAGTTATCTTAAAAGACACAATTTGATGCATGCCAGAATACAATGTACCAACAAGAAGCGCCTGGATGAATAAATGGTTTTAGATATAATCGCAGTCAAGGCTTCAATTAACAACAGGCAAGTGCAAGATGTACCATGTGTGTTCCTTGATGAGTTATAGTAAGACCTGTGCGTTCATAAACATCAGCTGTGGGGTTTTGTCAGGAAACTCATTACAGATTTTGGTAACCGATGACTACAATTTGATTGACATTTAAGAATGATTAGCCAATCTCGGTTTCCTATGTCAAAGGTTTTGATGCACAGTCTTAAAAAACCACGGGTCTCCAGTAATTAATTGCTTAGAGAGTTGACTTATTCGTAATAAGCCCCAGACCACTCAATTGAAAAAATATAGTGTCTGTATATAATATACTGTTGACTTCGATTTCGATGGCATCGCCTTTGATGTTTGTTAAAAAAGGATTTGTAACATACCATTTCTTAGTCCTATAATTTAAAGATTACAAAGCTAGTGAAAACAACTGCCTTCCTCTGACATTTATTCAGAAATAAGCACACGAAATGTATACCTCGTTTATGTGTATGTCTTCGATCTAAATGTAGTAGAAGGTTATTAAAACAAACAAACCCCATAACTTATTAATCAAAAGGTGCAATAAAATTATCGATAAACAAAAGACAGGATACCAACTCGTAAATGTTTTTATAATGTCTGTGAAATCACGATATGTTACTTGTGAAATTGTTGTAATAGGTTTAATATGGCCAAACACGATAAGATAACAAAACACAAAATAACATACGATATATCACTTCTACATGGACAATTGAAGGGCTTATAATTAGGATAGGACAGAGAGGCGATCCAGTATATAGATCATTCTAAATGTAACAGCGTACGACATCAAAAACATGTCTCTAACACTTTAAACGAGACAAACCACAGTGGATTATATTTTGCAAATCTAGGTCATCAGTAGAACAAATATACATCAACTTTCATGAGATACTGGTATTAGTTTTTCTCAAGATAAACAAAGGAATCATTCACATGATAGCTATAGGAAACAGCGTTTCATACTTAACGTGGATCAGCTAGGGTTTTAGTTTGATTAAAGTATAATATTTGCATACTCCTCAATCAAGATCAAGCATGAACACGTGAACTAGACAAAATACCTGACAATAGCATACACTAATGACACCTGACAATTTATGCAATTATATTTGACATTATTATATACAATTATGTTGACCAGAATAGCTCTACGTTTATAAATTAAGCATTGGCACATAGATGATGTCCTGTAAATACAAATATTCAGGACACAAAATGAAATAAGTTTCGTAAATTATGAGAGTTACTTGTTCATATCATTTTACAAAACGAAAAATTTAGCTCATCACAAGAGTACAAGAGTAGCCGTATGGTTCGTTCAACATGCTATGGATATCACTTACAGGCAAATCTGGATTCCCTAACAAATGAGGATATTATCAGGCGTTATGAAGGGTAGCAACTCATTCATTTATATCTTCAGTAATCAAAAGATAAGAAGCTATTCAAACATGAAATGCCTCAGCAACATGATAATGACAATGTAATGTTAACTTTTCATGTTTATTTTTATCATATCAATATACTGTATTAATAAATCAGTAAAGTATTCAAGCGTTAGCATTTCTGTGCTTCAGTTTAGACCGACCATAATGATGTGATGAAATAAATCGGTTATGACAGACCAAAACGTTTTTCATGGTATTATTATATTTAGATGATTATCAAGTATCCTGGGAAGACGTTTCATGCGCAAGGTGTAAAACATCAATGATGTATATAATAAATTTTGAGGGACCAGCACTTTGTGATGTTTTCGCATGATGATTTGTGATGGATTGCAATTAGTCTCACATGCATTAACGTTGAGAGGATCTTAAGACTCTTTCATTTATGAACACGATTAATTTCCTGACTTATCACTTTCCTGTTTTAGCAAGACGCTGATTTGTTCTTTCTTCTTCACCGATGCAGAGCTTGTCCGGACGTTTCTTACTTGGATGTTAATGTAAAATATTTTTATTATTTCGATCTTTTTCACAAATTTATTATTAGTTTGTGTGGTTTCTTATCAGATTTTTCTTCACGAACCGATAACATACACATAAAAGTGCTTAAGACATACTTTTTTAATATAAAAATACAACTTAATTTTATGGATAAATATATTCTCTTCTTTTAAGGTAAGCAAGATATGTTACAATCAAAATCTAAATATATCATTTTGTGGTTGTCACACAAAATAAGTGCGTGGTGCTGCTTACAACACGAACGCTCAAAATCAGATAAGGCATCAATAAGAAGATTCAAAGTATAAAACAACATGTCTTTTTGCTCGTCAATGTGAGTTTCATCAAATGTAACAATCAACTGATAGGATGTGAAAACATTATTTGGATTGGAAGCTGTTATGCCACAAAATCATTCACAATGTGATTTACAAATACTGACTGAATGTAAATTCATCAAACGGATAAATCCGTTGTGAATATTTATGATTTTAGTCATTTCTTTTCAGAAAACCACATATCAACCATTAAACCAACCATGTATCACAGCTGTCTCGAGATAAATAACCTACATGATAATCATTCCGACAGATTCATTTCATTCATCCATCCTTCATCAGCGTGTCATTTAAGAAGACAAACACATTTACGTTTGAAATCATAAACTCGATGAGGCAACAGATAATAAAAGCGATTGGACATTAGGAACACATTATTGTGATCTCAATCCAAATAGCTAGTGTTTGCTTAATTAACATATTTGTGATATGTCATTACTTGGTATCAAAGACTAAAATCAAAACGGATGAGTCAGTAGAGAATGAAAGTGCTTTGGATATTGATATTCCCTCATTTCCATTGTACTGATGACAAGTTTTGTTAGCTCAATTATTTGAACAGTTTGTCATTTCTTGTAACAAAAACACACATAAACCACTAACCAACCACTTGTGGTATTCAAAGCTGTCTGAGGATCAATAACCTGGATGTGAAGCTAATGTCAAAAGATTGATTTCATTCATCTATCCTTCATCAGTGTGTGATTTATGAGGACAAACACATTTATAGTGTTTAACTCACAAACCGAATGAGTCAACAGACAAAAAAGGTGATTACCGGGTAGATATTAAGAACCGCATTTACATCACCTCACAGACAGGTAGAATATGTTTAATTATAATATATATGACCTGTCATTTCTTAGTATTAAAGATACAAATCATTTTCAAATCACCTCTAAACTTCACGAAGTAATATCAAGGTTATATGACAAAAGTTGATGCATAGTTAATGTCTACAGTTATCTTAAAGGACACAACCTGATGCACCATGTAATTGACACCAGATTACCGACAATTAATGCCAACGATGATTGAATGGTTTTAGATATAATCACAATTAGAGCTCTAATGAACAACAGGCATGCGCAAGATGTAACACCTTTGTAACTTGAAACTTATAACAGGTCTTGGTAACTGATGACCACATTTTAATTGACATTTTATCATGATAACCCAATTCGTAAAAGTCGATTGAAGTCTTTAAAAACTCAAGGGTCTCCAATAATGAATTGCTTTGAGAGTTAAATTAATCGTATTTAGCCCCAGAACACTCAATTGAGGAAATAAAGTTTGTATAGAATCTACAGTGAACTACGATTTCGGTGGCATTTCCTTTGATGTTTGTTAAAAACAGCATTTGTAACATATCATTTCTTAGTCCTATAATTTTAAAGATTACAAAGCTAGTGAAAACATCATGTTGCGTACCTTTCTCCGAACATTTTATTTGAAAATAAGTACACACAATTTATACCTCGTTTTTGTGTGTGTTCTTTGATTGTAATGTAGAAGAAGGTGATCAAAACAACGGAAGTGCTACAAATACGCTGTAACCAATTAATAAAAACAACTGTAATAAAATGGATGACCGACCTTAAGATGTTAACAGCATATTACTTATTTTTCAAATTTGTCATTTATTATTTAAGTTTATGGAATATATTGTTACGACCCGATAAGCCAAATCAATTAAAAACAAGTTTTTGGTAGAAAATGGTGCGACCTATAAGTGACAATATTTACAACTCTTCCGTGTGAGAGGTAGATTTGTAGGTCTCATGCGATTTTGAGCGTTCTGACAGCAAGATGTTTTACCATTCCACCCTTATGACATGTTTAAAACTCAACTAGGAGAGCTTAGGTATCGCTATGTCAATCAAATCACTTGAACAACCTTTGAGCGGCCATTTTAATGTGAACACCAATAAATGGACACTCAATGCTTCAAAGATATTATTTAGCCATTGGTTACACTTATTTACAGCGCCGTCAATATTGAGGACCATGATGAGGTAAGAAAACAAAGTATTACACTTGACATACAGCTTATATATAGACAAATAACTGTTTTTTTAATCAGGACCAGCAAGAGAGGTGATCCAGTACTATAAATCATTCTAAATGTAAGAGTGTACGATATCAAGACAAGTCTATAACACTTTATTCAACACAAGCCACTGTGGATTATTTTACTTAGCAAACATAAGTAATCAGTAGTACAAATATTTTTTTTTTTACATGAGATATTAGTAATTTCAAGATAAACAAAGGAGACTTTCACATGTGAGGGAACAGTGTTTGCTTAACGTGGGTCATCTAGGGTTTTGCTTTGATTAATGTATGATATGTGCATGCTCTTCAACCAATATCAAACAGGAACACGTTGATTAGACAAAATGCTCGATAATGGCATACAGTGATACACTAATGACACCTGACAATTGATGTCATTATATTTGACAAGTTTATCACTTAAATAACTATATAAAATCGTGTTAACCAGAATAGCTCTATGTTTTTACATTAACCATTGGTTCATAGACAACGTCATTTAAATAAATATGTTCAGAACACCAACAAATAAGTATCGATATGTCTCCTCATGAAAAATACATGAGGAATTTTAGTTCTTGGTGGGAACACAAATTTGATTTTTATCTTTAAAGTAGGTAGCGTCCATGGATGAGGACAAAGTTACAAGAGTAACCACAGGGGTCCTTTCAGAATAGCCGGATATGCCAGGGATCTTTTTAAAAGGCAAATCTGGATTCACTCAAGTTAATTGGGATATCATCAGGCATTATGAATGATACTAACTCATTCATATATAGCTCCAGTAATCTTAAGATACAAACCTGGTCCTCATCAAACAAGACCAAGTCAAAATATTAACATCTTAACGCAAGGTAATATTGCATCCTTTGATTGTATCGACATATTAAATGTATAAATCAGTAAAGCATTGCATCTAAAACATGTCTTTGCCTCGGTTTATGATCAAATAAATCTAAAATTTTCTGGTGAAGATTTTTTCATTGGTGGTATATGCTGGAATATGGATTAATATGATATAGATTAATGTAGATGACCACCATTACCACCATGTCCATCAAATGGCAAGCAGAATCAGATATTTCAATTTTTCAAGATATATCCTGAATCAGATTTAATAAAATTCATGCAGTTTTGGAAACAAAATTATCACTCTGAAGCAAGCAAAGGTTTGAGTCAGCATTTATATAGAAAGTCAAGATGACTGTCTCTATCTGTAGGTGGCTTATATTATGTACATTAATTGAATCAATTTGTTTGTTAAACATTTTACATTTCATTAGCTTGGTCGATGTGAACATCAATGATGAATGAAATGATTAACTTTTAACGGACTTGCACTCGTCTTTAGGATGTTTTATCTTGATGATTGTGACGTTTGGCAATGAGATGCCTATCAATCAACGTTCAGTGGATCAAACAACATTTTGATTTATGAAATATCTCCTTGCTTACACCTTACTTCTCATTGAAATTGTTGATTGTGTCATTTATATTAGGAGTTTTTATTAATGCGGTGACATTTCTTAAATATTGACCAGAATATAGTAGTGTATAAATAAAGAAGTGTAGGTCACAATATTGTATCATGTGACAAATTATTGTTTCGTACTTTTCTTGCTCATAACATAACTGATAACGTACATTTTGTATGTACATTTTATTGATAAAAGACTGACTTGAAAGCCACCGATAATAAGCACATGACACCGATATAAGTTTCATTTGAAATTAATTTATCACCATCATACACGCATTCTTATGCGAATTTTAAGGACTAAATAATTCATGAGTCTGGCAACTATACGCCATTGGCTATTTCAGTTGAAACTCATGTAAAACCAAGTACTTACTTGCACATATTCAGTCTACTTCTGTGTTATCCTGTCATTTTTATTTAGATAAAAACCCATCTTGCAACAGTTGGAAGTAGAAAATAAATTCTAAGGAGATTTTATTAATTTTACACTCAGTTAACCAGGTAGACATGTGGTACGGTATTACATTTACATGCTATAAACATGCTACAAGACAGCTGCATCCTAAAATATTTCAAGCGAGGTAAGCCACAGGGGATTATGTTTCTAAGCCAACATAAATAGTATACAGAAATATACATCAATTGTCATAAGATATTAGCCATTCTCAATATGTACACATGCTGTGCATATGCATGTTTGGCATGAAACTGGAACACTGTTTAATTAATGTGGTTTGGGTTTGATTAATGCATAATATTCACATACTCAGTATCCAAGATCAATTATGGACACACAAACTGGACAACATGCCAGATAATGACATCCTTTCTGAAGTTACTAATGTTACCCGACAATTGATTGTTAACTAGAAAAGCTCTAGGTCTATACGTTATTGATTCATAGATGCTGTCAAATGTTGAGAAACTTCAGAAAAAGAAAATGAAACAATAATTGTCAATTGTGAACGATTTAGGTAGTGATGTAGAAGGATAGATACTTGTAAGGCAAATATGTATTGACTCAACTACATTGGGATATTAACTGTCATTATAAACGACAACAACCCATTTATTTATAGTTCCAGTAATCTTAAGAGAAGATACAAATCTAATCTTCATGACTTGACAAAATATAGACAGCTTAAGTCAAGGACATTTGGTTTCATTTGATTATATGGACATTGGATATATAAAGCACCAAATGATTCCATCTTAACATTTATTTGCCTCAGTTTATGAGAACGTTAATGAGGTGATGAAATAAATCACATTCGACAGACTAGCTTATTTGGACGTTATCTGTATTTGTTTGTTATTGCTTCTGTATGTGGGAATTGGAAATATATTTATCTTTATGAATATGAGTTATTCCTTTTACATTTACATTTACATTTAAGGTGACTTTATTTCCTTTGATCATGAATCGACATAGTGAAAACATAAATCATCACATCTAAAACATTTCTCTGTCTCGGTTTATGACAACATTAATCGTGTGGAAATAAATCACGTTCGACAGACTTGCAAATATTAACTTTGAACCTCTATTTTCTGATGATGATTTTCTATTGGTTCTATATGCAGAATGACAATTACGTGGCGAATGGCATATAAATACGGTTCGTTACAGGTCACTTACTTTTTGCAGCTCATAATAAGTAGTAATGTTCTTAGAAGCAATTGGAGGGGTTCTTTCAAAAGTGTGTTAGGATCTCATTAACTGGATTCTGGATTCACTCAATTTACATAGATTAGTAAATCATTACATCTAAAAATGTCTCTGTCTCGGTTTATGACGACATTAATGATGTGATGAAATAAATCCCATTTGACAGTCCAGCAAATCTGAACTATATATCAGATGATGACTTTTTATTGTTTAATAGGTTCAATAAGCAGGAATATGGATTATGTTCAGATAATGGGAGACGAGTTATTTATTGGTGAATAAAATGTAGATTTTTTTTGTATAGTTTACATAGTGTTTGCAGTGTTTGCAGTTCATAATGTAAAGTTTGATCAAAGGACAGATCTTGGGAAATATCAGGCCAACATATCCATCAAATGTCATATGTGAATAGTGATTGATAGTTTATTTTTAAAGATCTCTTCTCAATCAAATGTATTAATAAAAAAACCCATTAAGTTTGGGGGAAAAAAGTATTATTTATCACACGAGCAAAGGTGTGAGTCAGCATTTATATAACAGGTCAAGAGTACTCCTTTTATTTTAATTTTACATCTACTGAATTAATCAATAAGTTTGTAGTTTGCTTTCAAGCATTTCGTAACATTTCATTAGCAGTGTTCATCAATGATGCATGAAATGAATAACCTTTAGCAGATCAACACTTGGTTTTCTGATGTTTTCGTTTCGTGATTTGTGATGGATTGCAATGGGTTCCGTATGAATTAACGTTGGGAGGATAAAAACCCTTGTTTTATTTTTTCAGAACACGAGTTATTTCCTGGCTTATGACTTACATCTCATTGTAGAATGTTAATTTGCTCGTCAGCTATTGTTCTTCGTTGATGCATAGATCTTAGACATATTTCTTGAATATAGCTCATTATATGAAGTACTTTTCATGCTTTGACTTCTCACAATTTTGTTTGTGCATCTTCCTATCACATATCAAATGGTTCAAGTTTTAACATAGCTGATACCGACAATTAAAGTTCTCAAGACACATGTATATAGTTGATAGAAGAATAAAACCCAAAATTGTTGAATAACACATCATGTCATTACGTCAAGAATACATGAGATATCTGGCATGCATAAATATCACTATTAGCAGCTCATTGTGTTGTGATTGATTAAAGCATGTTTTATTCATTCAAGAAAGAATTTGGGCACAAGTTAGAAACTTAGAAAATCTATTCATCTTATAACATGATTCATCTTACAACAAGAGACAGACAGGGAGGATATGCGAGAGAAAATAGAGGAAACGTTTAGATTTAGAGATGTACAAATGTAAAAACAATTTTACAAATAGAGAGATCTGCATTGTCAATCTGTTTCTAAATAAGTATTACAAGTAGTTGAAATCTTGGCTGATAAATATAATGCATGGAGATTATGTTTTTGGGTAATGAATAAGTTTTATTTGAATTACATGTGAATGTGTTTCAATTTGCACATAATGTTAAGTCTGATGAAAGATGAATGTTTGGGAATGTCAGACCACAATGTCTGTCAAATTCCAAGCAGAATAAGATATTAACTTTTCTTAAGTTCTTTCCTTCCATTCAATGGGAAGCTGCATATCTAAACAATTCTTAACATCTAGTCATTACATGTGATTGGTGAGTTTGATCTTTAAAAAAATACCCTTCGATCTTCCTTCATTGATGATTTTAGTGAAAAACATCACATGCATTGATTAAACAGTGCAACATGGACATTTAACTGCTTATTTTCAACGTTTGTTAATAGTTGACAGTTATTCTGTTAATACTTCTTCACATCATGAATTATCGAATTGTATCTCAACAGGTAACAGATATATTGAGTTCAGTTCTGAAAAACTGTTATAAACTAAGTAGAGTGCAACTTTATTGAGTCTTAATCCTTTACTCGGCTTGATTTTGATATAAATCTAAGTGATGGTGACATATTGATCTCCAATAATTTAATCTGACATAAGTGATTCCTTATCGAAGACAACTCCCTGCACATTGTACTTCAACTCGATGACTTAATCCTGAACACATTATTGTCTGATATGAGACCGTTTTCAAAAGTGCAACATTACGCAAACATGGGAACGCTCGTTATATAAAATCATAGAATTTTTAACATATATACCTATGCATTGACAGGCCTCCTATGAACGTTTGTATCTATCAATACTTGATGCGTAGAGAACATTGCTTGCGCCATACATGCTTCCGGTTGCAGGATAAATAAACCAGCGACTTTGGTGACAGTACAGCATTTGATTTGAACAAGATATGTTTCCCGTTGATTTGTAGGAAGATTTGATGTAAATGTACTCTCCTCATGCTTAAACAATCCAATTAGAAGACATTTAATTAACTGCGTGGATTGTTTTGCTGTCATTGTTGTAATTCGTGATGTAGACATGATGTAAAAATGCAGTGCTTTCCTCATTTCATGTGATTCATGTGATGGCCAAATCAAACTGCCGGATAACCGATGACCCTCTCTTTAATATTTCAAAAGTAAATTCAGAATGTACAGGGGGTTTTGAGCTCGATATATAGGATAAGGGGCGTGATTGTCGACTGCATAATCCACACATGACATGGTTACTATATACTCAATAAATACAATCTAACAACACAAAAATATTCATGAACATACAAAAAGGAATTTAACATTTTCATAATCAGTTCAATGCAAATTCAAATACGAAAGGAGTCAATTTAGTCCCCCCAAAAATCAAGATTCCACATTTTAAACCATGTTCAGTCAGCCCCTTTGTGTGTTTCCCCATCAAACTTCATATATAATTGACTTAAGATATCCATGTGAGATGTAAGAAATTATGTTAAATTAATTGCCTTTGTTCGACTGTGAGAACTGTGGACATCAGACCCAATTGATTCATTCTCTGTATTAGTCAATCGACCTTTAATTGAATTGCAAAGTAGATGTTGACCTGGTTATGAATATGCAGATACTGCTAGGGTGCATTGTGTCTTTTGCTTGCAAAAAGCAAAATCCAATCCTCCAGGTCATGTCAAATCTAGTTCTATTGCAAAGTAAAAACTAATGACATGTCATGACACTGAAATATATCTTCACTTTTAAGGTTTTTTTGGAATGACCATGTCACTTCTATGGACCTGAACTTTTGCGTTGATTACTTTGTTGTGTAAAGAATGTATTTTCCCTTTAGCTGTCATCCCACCAGGATTGCTTTCCAGAAATCTTTGCAACGTGTATCACTGGAACAGACGATTACAATATATCTTCATAATGAGTGTTAAGACGAGGCAACTTCTGGAAGTAAACAAGTGCGTGCGTCTAACGATCTAACCCTTATTTATGATTCATGTATTCATGGAATGTCAAACTACAGAATTACATAACAGTTTCAGTCGATTTATGTGTTGTAAACATCTATCTATCTTCCAGTTGTCGAAATGTCAATTTTGAAAATAAAAGTTTGAACAAAACCCATACAATTCAGTGTTTATGGGGTCGACCGAATGCCTGTTTAAAGAAAAACTCAATCTGATTATTTGAAAACAATGTAATATCATTAAACTTGCATAATGTTCATTTCTTTTTCACATCACTGTTATTTTGCAAACTGGCAAACTTGCAAATTTAACAAAAAGTCACTAAAAGGTCACTTCCTTCTTAACTGCTGCTATTCACAATGCCGCTAATAAGAATATTGCTAACCATTGCAGTAAAACCTTGCTGAAACCACTTTCAGCAGCATGACAAATGCTTTGCCTTACATATTTCAGTTCTCATAAAATCATACAGTCAAAGTCTGGAAGATGTACTGGCATCATGTTCAGACAGATTTTTGTTCAAGGTGTAAGTTGAAAGTGTTCAGGAAGCTCTGACACCATATCATATAACTATTAAAGCGCGTACTAGCATGAGCTGAAAGTAATGTATTTCTGCCTGATTTGAATTATAGCTTAATGACCAACTTGTGCAAAACACATCAAGTTCAATTTCGCTTGTCAGTGCTCTAACATATAGAAATATATTGTGTCTATACATTAGAAATAGTTATCCGGTCTGTCCATATCCATTATGTTGAATGTGAAAAGCTGGCAGGACATAGAAAGTGATATTTCATGGATAAAATGACGGTGAACGAGTAGAGATCCTCAGATAAGTCTTCAGAATGTCCTTTGTTCGAGTGATCAGAACAGTTTGTTAAATATAATTTTACTTCTATCAATTCACAAATTGTGACACAGTGACAAGAGTTATATAGTTATGCATCCCGTTAGTTATACAACATGGTTACATTACACTTATACCTGCATATGCTATCGAAAACAAGTGATACAAAGAGATTCAATGTTATTATCAAAATAGACATCTTTAATCATTCCTGACAGTTTTAATAATAATGGATGACATTTATGTGGGAGACATTATTTTCAGTTGGAAGATATTTACAACAATATGGTGGTACTTCATAACACTATGATTATGATAAATGAAAGGGGGGCAAGTCAGACAGAAATGGAACAGAAATGGAATTGGTCACAAATGGCGATATTGCACATTTTACAGCATCGTTTAAAAACCAATACGAGTCACTTAAAACTATGACAGTTAACTAAATTACATTGTTTCTAAGTTCAATAAAAAAATTGTATGTAAATGTCTTATTGGTAGGCTAAACTCACTTGTAGAACTTCATTGTATTTGATTTACTTTTCTGTTAAACTTGAAATTCATAGGTTCATGCTGTACTAGGATCGTTTGTTCACAAGCCTAAAACGACCACGTGAAGTCCAATTTAGCACAACGTCTTATCAAGGTACAAATCGGATCACAACAGGGATTCATGACTATGCACCTGCGGAACTTGTAGGTCATCAGGTTATTGACTTTTCTGTTAAATTTGAAATTCAGCGCTATGCTTACGGAGAACAAACTGCAGAAGGATCGGTTGTTAACAGGTGTAAAGCACATGTACTTAACATTAACTTGCAAAACTTCAAACTCAATTTGAAACTGTTATTGTTCATCCCCCGCCATTGCCACGTAAGTGCTGAACTTCTTTACAATTTTCTAGTGGTGCGAATTTCAATCCAGATAACATCATTCTCATTATTCTACATCAAACAAATACTTTCACATTTCGCAGCAAAAATCTCTGGAGGCTCAATAAATTACAACCATCGTTATAATGAAACACTGAAAATGACAAGACAATCTGAAAAAAAATTCGCGATGATTGATATTGGCCAAACATTTTGCTTCAATCACATATAAAGTTAATCATTTGCAGATTGAAGATGACACTATGATATAGCTGGAAGGATTAATAAAACAAATGAATAAAGGTGAAATATGTTCTTTATTGATTGAAATGCCATTGGCTGTAATAACATTTATCAAGGTTGAATTTCATTCACGCAACGTTAATTATTTATATTTCCTAAATATGAATCAGACCATGTGACTAATAGGCGCACATATAGAAAGTATGCCTATCGTTCAATTTGAAGTCATGATAAGATATCGTAACTGACAATAAATCCGTATATTTTATAATATCAATTTGTACATGATGATTGTTTCACATACCATGTTACATTGAGCTGGGTTTTTTGGGTGTTGGTGTTTGAAATCTTCAGAGAGCGCATCTACATATACTGCTGATTTAACATAAATTTTCTCTTGAAATAAACTTTAAAGATGGACATGACCAAGAGGGTATATCTACACTGATTGTTCAATAACGAGCAGACAGACCGAGGCAATTTTAATAACCTCTCTTGCGTCGTTGGGGCGGGTGATAATACTACATCTTAATATACTCAGTGTCAGCCAGCAATAGATAGAATCTTACTTTAAACATCAACATTCCAAGTAGACCAATTAGCGCAAGGTCCTGTCATGGTACACACAGGATCACACCAGGAAGTTCTTGACAACACGTGTGGAACTAGTAGTCCATCTCTTCTTTGATAGTCCCACGCTCGTGGTCGCCAATATGCATACGAGAAAAACGATAACCTGGAACCGGAACTTTCCCTGATTTCCCGATTAGCGCTACTTCCGGTCAAAGTACATGTACATACGGATCACAACACGAGGTTCATTTGCAAGTACGATTGATTACCCAATATTTCTGACTGTGCACTTAGTGAAGTTGGCAGATTTTGTTGTATGTTGTGCTTGGCGTTGGAACTTTTTAATATATAGATATATAGAGATAAGTAACATGTATATTTAAAAAGCAAAACATTAACTTCATCATGAAAAATGCATTGTTCCTGTTGACAATTCATGCAGGATTTACAACCTTACAGCAGACAGTTACAGGGTGACAACATTTTAAGCGCAACAAAAAGGGTTCTGTCGATGTCAATCACATCTGGACTCAATCAAGTAACATGTGATCTTATCTGTTAATATTATTTATGAACCCACTCGTGGTTTGCGTCAAAAGTCACAGTTGAGATGTACTCATATCTGATCCTCATCAAGCATGACAAGTCTGGTCCATATCAGCAGCTAAGGTAAAGGTAATCTTATTTATTTTGTTTAAATTAACATATTGAATGAATACCTCAGTTAATATTTGCATCTGAATAATGTGTCTGCCTTGGTTTATTGCAGTATTAATGATGCGATGGAATAAAGAAAATTTCACAAGCCAGCAAGACTTCCACTTTTCCCGCAGATTATAATTGCATAACCTCATCCCTCATGTGTGAAAGTAATTATGGCTAGAAAGACATTTATATTGTTAAACCCATCATCAATGAATCGTGAATTTAAATTGTAGATTAGCTAACTCGCTAACACCAAACTCATATATTGTATTATCAAAACTTACCAAGTTAATGACCCTTGCAATAATAATTATTGATTGCATTTTATCAGTTGCTATATTGAATTGTGTCCTGTTGTCAATCTGTCATCAGAATATTGCTCCCTTATCAATACTTTAGCAGACTGCCGTCTTCCGACTTGTCCATCAAAACGTACTGGCCAGTGACATGTGGTTAGCATCAAGCTGTCACCAGGTCTTATCATCTTCGAGCCACTTAAGCAAATTCCATTTAGATCATCTGATGCTACTTGCTGTCGGTATCTTCATTTATTGATTTGTGCAAGGATACAAGCGTCATTGGTAGAGAAGCATGATGGTAGAGCCACACGTTTATGTTAATTATTGAGATGCACAGTCCATATATACACCTCGTCATAAGTATCGCGCCATCCATTTGAAATTTGTATTGAAATTACAAGTACATATCGAATATATCACATCATACGTGAACATGACATCACAAAGACACCTTGTTCCGAGCTTCACGTGCATGTATGATTTGTTCAAGAGACATTCAGACGGTTGTTCCACCAAATATTGAGTTTACTAGTCATTATGGACCTTGCTAGCATGTATCGTTTTTGTAATGTGAATTTTCTTTTTGTTGTAACGACCTCAGCAGCCATATTCACCTTATTTTCCCATTGAGGTGAGTGGATTTCGTTTGCTATAATCAAACCTTCAGTGAGTGCCCGAATTCGGCCTTGTGTTGTCACATTTTGCAAGTGTTGACATTACAAGTACATATCGAATATACCACATTATACGTGAACATGACATCACAAACACACCTTGTTCTGAGCTGCACGTGCATGTAGGCTTTGTTCAATTGACATTCAGACGTCTGCTGGCTATCCTGAGACGGCGTGTGTAAAATGTTGTCTGAGTGCGAGGTGGTTACACAGTTTCCCAGTCATTATTGACCTTGATATCGTGTTTAACATTTTTGTAATGTGAATTTTCTTTTTGTTGTAACGACCCCAGCAGCCATACTTATTCACCTTAGTTAACCAAATTTTGTTTCATCATCATCTTTATTTCAAGGATATTGGCTCAAATACAGAAATAAACAATTCATATACAATAATGCAACAAGTTTACAAATTTACAAATGGTAGATAACATGAAAACACACAATTAAACACATACTGATTCTTTAAGCTTTTCACACCATTTGTCGTATGCGTAAATAATGAAATGACTTAATTGTTTCATTGTAGATTGATCATTAGTAGTAAAAATATTTTTAAACATATGAATATTTGAATTTACATTTTTAGGTAGATAAATGTTTCTTAATGTACTATAAAATGGACATTTAATGAGAAAATGAAATTTTAGCTGAGTGAATTTTGTTTGCTACGATAAAAACTTCAATTACTGCCCAAATTCGGTCTTGTGTTGTCACATTTTGCTAGACACATTTGACATATTGTGAGGTTAGGCCTTGTTACGTGGATCCTAGCGTTGTCCATTCAAGATGATTTACGCATGATCGTATAACGATAGATCCTATACACAGTGCATTGTTAATCATTCCAATGATGCTACTGTAGTGGGCAAAGACAGATTTTGGCTTTGTTTAACTAGGACCTTAAATCATTAAATAACGTGTTGCCTACTGAGTTTTGCAGCTGACCATCAGAATATCAGATACCCACAAAGTGATCGCTATGTTTGACTATTTTTGATAAAGTAAAGCTGGAAGATTTCACTTTTATTTGTGCACTGACAGCTGCTTATTGTCATTAAAAAAAAAAATTTGGCAAATCAGTTTTGATTCACCCCAAAATCCATTTGTTCACCAGATATATTAGTATGAAGGATTGGATGTGCTTTCGTTTTATATACTTCTACCACTTCCAAGATATAGGGGGCGGGATCGCGCAGTGGTTAGCGCGTTCGGCCTCGGATCAAGAGGTCCGGGGTTCGAATCCCGCCAGGGGCACGGCAACTTTGTCTGCAGTAGAGAACTGTTCTACACGCAGTCAGGTTTGGGTGCAATGCTACACTGAATTTCAGTGCAGCACCACCCATGGTTCGCTAGTTCCAGCGCAGTTTCACCGCAATGCATAGCCACATGGCGTTGCGGGCTTTCTCCCTGCCATAATACTAGCAGCCGCGATATAAGTGAAATACTCTTGAAAGCGGCGTTAAACACCAACTCACTCACTCACTCCAAGATATATTTGATCAATAAAGATAAAATATACTCATCCTGTGTCATTATTATTCAACAAAATCTAAAAAGAAAGGCCTACTGCCTTCGTCACTTTTGTAAAACAATGTTCCCAAGAGACATTTAACGTTTCATGCAGCCTAAACAGTCTTATATAATTCGGTAAAACGTCCATGCAAAATCGGTTTATATCACTAAGAGTACATAATAATTTGATAAAATACTTCTATATTACAATTTATAGTATTTTATTGTATAAGTATTCCTTTTTAAAAATATTATTCTCACTAAGGTTACATGTGGGATGAAAACACATTTAAAATGTAGTTATCAAGATACCAACTATACTGAACTGCCGTCTTATTTTTACACAGAAAAATTGACATGAACTTTATCAAACTTTCCGGATTACTCACGTTAAATATATCGTGTCTTTCTTGGCGATATATCAGGATATTCTGAAGAATCTATATTTGTAAATGGTGCCAGGAAGTGAAAGATAATTCGGTTAACATACCATGACATCTCAGTTTTGTAAATGTCTATAGAAGCGAATAAAACAATATATATCCATTTAGTTAAAGCTAATATGTTTTTTTGTGCATGTTGACCATTCCTGCTAATCATAAATACACGGACTTTTAGTGATCGTATTGAACATATCTGTTAAACATATTTTGAAAATAACTCTATAGACGTGGAAACCGGTGCATAGCAAAATTAACGCTTTTAAAGCTCCATAGGCAGTGTATATATTATACAATATTACAAGATATCCTCATTCAAAAGCAGTAAACACAGTGTACAGTTTTACTTGATGAATATACTTAATGCTTTAGGTTTACAAAGCAGTATAGACTTAACGAGTAATTTTATTCCTAAAATTTATATGAAACTACTTTGTTACACCCTTGAGCACGAAAAAAGTAAAGTCTGGAATTCAAAGAATGCAAGATACCTGAAAAATATTCACTTAATACAATATCCGAGACATCTGATCATAAAAGGCTTTAAAAATACTCTTTTTGAAACTTAATACCAGAAAAGAAAAGAAGCAAAGTTCAATACCTCACAAACATGAAACACGGAACTGTACACTTGACTGTAGGTTCAACTATTAATTATTCATACAGGCCTCGGAGAGATTAATCTGGAAGTGGTGAAGGGCTTATGCCCCACACTCCTGATCATCAATATGCAAACGAGATAAACGGTAACCTTGGACCCTTACAATCCCAGTAGAGATCCGATTAGCGGTGCTTCCTGTCAAGGTACATTCATGATCACAACACGCGACTCATCAACAAGTCTGATTCATGTCTACAGAGTTCTGACAATACAAGTTTGGATCTGGCAGGTTATCTTTGCCATGCCTCCGTTTCCTAGTTTATATCTAGTAGAAAGCTTAGCTTATTTCCCATCGGTATATGGCGAATTGCATTTAACTGTTGAATTGTAACTAGGTTATTCTGAGTTTGATTAAATGAGCTTGATTATATCACATATAAAGTAAAACGCTTAAAGGCTATTGCTTTATTGTTAAAGTAAGAGTATTTTGTTGATCTCACAAAGAACCATTACCATTATCAATGGCGTTATTGTATTGAGAAGTACTGTTTTTTGCTGAATTAATTTTAATGCTAACCAGTTCAATACAGTAAGAAAAAGAAAGATTCAGAGTTTATCAAACCAAGACAATGCACTGCAGCTGGGACACACAAATTAATAAAACTAAATTATATCATTTATCTGTAGACAAAAATACAGAATAGGATTGGTAGTTTTTGATAGGTCATATAACAAGCGTACATGTAAATGAGCAGTATTGGCATCTGCACATTTATTGCATTCCTTTGTTGAATTTCATAGCTAGGTATATAAATATAGGTTTTTATTTTTGAATTTCATTACTTCTAAAAGTACATCATACTTAATACATTGAAATGTGTAAACAAAAGTGTTCTTTTTTTCGTAAAATACATTTTCAGACAATATTGACTAGGTCAAATGATATTATGAACGAGCTTATGCACCGACATAGGCTGCGTAAACAGGCAAGATTAAGTAATTCATCATCCACCCTAAACATTTTATTGCCTTTGAAAGTCGATATTGGGCTAAGCTAACATCACAAAAAGAAATTAATGCAGTGATCAAGTACTTGTAAACATAGATTAATTTCGCTATTTGCCTAAACAAATGATTTGTCCAGAGATTGTTTAATTGCACAGGACTAATTAATATCGGGGAAAAGTTTTAAAAAAATAATTGAAGTAGTCCTTGCACGTATGTTCAACCAATGAATACGTTCACGTATTTAAACAACCATTTAATGAAAAGGTATAAGACTAACAGGAAAGATACTAGCCTGTGCCTGTCTTTCCATTATACGTCCTTTCATTTTCTAGTTAGGGCTAGGAATTTTTGTAATGACCCTCACACATTTGTAAATCAAGTAAAGAATTTTCTCTCAGTTTGACAATTGAAACTGCAAAGAAAACGATGGTATTAAAAAAACCTACAAAATCATCACTTCATGACTCGTAAATAAACTATAGCTTAAATAAATGTATGTTTCTCAACAACGCAAATCGATTGTCGATCGTCTCAGTCAAGTTCAACTTAGTCAGAGGCTCAATGTTAATCATGTTTAAGGGACAGACAGACAGACATAATGATTGGTTTTAGCTGTTTCAATAAAACGTTATGGATCTGAGCTCCTTCTCATAATAACTGTTCATGCTCATCCATTTATATCAAACAAACCTTTGATCCAGTAAAGATGATATACGTTTTTTGGTTGTCAGCATTTACATAAAGAAACTGTGGAACCTGTTGACATTTGTCAATATAATTCTTTGAGAGGCATTTAAGAAGTTTAGAAAAGAAGGAAAACCATGATGAAGCGATAGTCAACTTCTTTATTGCAATAAATGCGACGTATCGGTGAAGTTACTAACACCGTTCTCATGTTAGTGATGTTTGAAATACGGTTTTGCTATCTATGTACACTGAAACGTCGCTCTCAATGCAAAAAAAGAGAGTATCATCATTCCTTTTTCTTCGTCAATAATTCAACTAATTCAAGATTATGTGTATTTATATTATTGTCTTGTTTTCTTCTTTAAAGGTAAACGATATATTTTACAATCAAAATCTAAATATCTAAAAAATCTAAAAAAAAACGGATGAGTCAGTAGATAATGAAAGTGCTTTGGATATTGATATTCTTTCATTTACATTGTACTGATGACCAGTTTTTTTAGCTCAATTATTTGAACAGTTTGTCATTTCTTGTAACAAAACACACATCAACCACTAGCCAACCACTTCTGGTATTCAAAGCTGTCTGAGAATCAATAACCTGGATGTGAAACTAATGTCAATAGATTGATTTCATTCATCTATCCTTCATCAGTCTCAGATTTATGAGGACAAATGCATTTTTAGGGTTTAACTCACAAACTGAATGAGTCAACATATACAAAATGTGATTGAATATCGAGAACCTCATTTACATCACCCCACAGACAGGTAGGTTTAATTATAATACATATGACCTGTCATTTCTTAGTATTAAAGATAAAAATCATTTTCAAATCACCTCTAAACTTCACGAAGAAATATCAAGGTAATATGACACTAGTTGATGCGTACCCGATTTCCAACAATTAATGCCAGCGATGATTAAATGGTTTTAGATGTTATCACAATTAGAGCTCCAATTAACAACAGGCATGAACAAGATGTACCACATGTGTACCTTGATGTTATAAGACCGGTGTGTTCATAAATATTAGCTCTGGGGTTGTTTTTGTTAGGAAACTCATAACAGGTCTTGGTAACTGATGACCACATTTTAATTGACATTTAAGTATGATAAGCCAATCCGTGTATATCAAATGAAGGTTTTAATGCATTTTCTTTAAAAACTCACAGGTCTCCAATAATGAATTGCTTTGAGAGTTTAAATAATCGTAATTAGCCCCAGAACACTCAATTGAGGAAATATAGTGTTTGTATATAATCTACAGTGGTATATGATTTCGGTGGAATTTCCTTTGATGTTTCTTAAAAACAGCATTTCTAACATATTATTTCTAAGTCCTATAAATTTAAAGGTGAGGTGAGGTGAGTTGGGGTTTAACGCCGCTTTCAAGAGTATTTCACTTATATCGCGGCTGCTAGTATTATGGCAGGGAGAAAGTCCCCAATGCCATGTGGCTATGCTTTGCGGTGTATAAATTTAAAGATTACAAAGTTGGGAAAACTTCGAGTTGAGTTGCCTACCTCCGACATTTTATTCGAAAATAAACACACGAAATTTATACCTCGTTTTTATGTGTGTTCTTTGATCTGTAGTAGAAGGTAATTAAAACAATGAATGCGCTACAAATACGCTATAACCAATTAATTAAAAATAACTGTAATAAAATGACCGACAGACCTCAGATGTTAACTTCACGAAATCGTTGGTCAGGCAAAAGATATGATACCGACTCATGAACTGTAATTTCTATGAAATCACTATATTTGTAGGTTTAAAGGCGCTGTATCACTTTTTTGGCATATTACTGATTTCTCAAATTTGAATTTTAAATATTGTTACGTTAGAGGGTAAAACATCTCATTACACGACCCGATAAGCAAAATCCATTCCAAAAAAGTTATTCATTTTGGTAGAAAATGGTGCGACGTATTAAGTGACAATACCATTACACCATTATAATATGTTTAAAACTCAACTAGGAGTGTTTAGATATCGCTATGTCAGTCATATCACTTTAACTACCTTTGAGCGGCCAGTTTAATGTGAACCCAAATAAATGGACGCTCAATGATTCAGAACTATTATTTAGCCATTGGTTACACTTATTTACGGGGGCGAGATAGCGCAATGGTTAGCGCGTTCGGCTTCGGATCAAGAGGTCCGGGGTTCGAATCCCGCCAGGGGCACGGCAACTTTGTCTGCAGTAGAGAACTGTTCTACACGCAGTAAGGTTTTGGTGCAATGCTACACTGAAATTCAGCACAGTACCACCTATGGTTCGCTAGTTCCAGCCGCTGCTCGCAGGTTTCACCGCAGTACATAGCCACATGGCATTGCGGGCTTTCTCCCTGCAATAATACTAGCAGCCGCGATATAAGTGAAATAATCTTGAAAGCGGCGTTAAACCCAAACTCACTCACTAACTACACTTATTTACAGCAGCGTCAACATTGATGACCATGATAAGGTAAGAAAACAAATCACAAGACGTAGCAAACCGCTTATATATAGACATTTAACGTGCTTAAAATCAGGATAAAAAAGAGAGGTGATACAGTACTATAAATCATTCTAAATGTAGCAGGGTCGATATCAAAGACAAGTCTCTAACACTTTATACAAGACGAGCCAATGTGGATTATTTACTTAGCAAATATAAGTCATCAGTAGAACAAATATACATAAACTTTCATGAGGTATTAGTTATTCTCAAGATAAACAAAGGAGACGTTCAAATGATATGTAACATTGTTTGCTTAAAGTGGATCAGCTGGGGGTTTGGTTTGATTAATGTATGATACGTGCATACTCTTCACCCAAGATCAAACATGAACACCGACATAGATAAAATGCCCGATAATGGCATACACTAATGACACCTGACAATTGATGTCTACCACTTTGTTTCATTATTATATAAAATAGTGTTAACCATAAAAGCTCTTTGTTCATACATGAAGCATCAATGAGGTGTAAATAAAGCTGTTTAGAACACAAAATAAAATGATATTTGTATGCAGAAAGGGATAAGTGTTGATATATATCTCATCATGAAAAATACACAGATGATGAGAGCAACAAAGTTTTAGTTTTTGTTTGGAACACATATTTGATTGCTATCTTTAAAGTACGTAGCGTTCATGGATGATGACAAGAGTAACCACAGGGGTCCTTTCAAAATAGCAGAATATGTCAGGGATCTTATTAAAAGACACATCTGGATTTACTCAAGTTAATTGGGATATCATCAGGCATTATGAATGGTATCAGCTCATGCATAGATATCTCCAGTAATCTCAAGATACAAACTACCTTGTCCTTAACAAACAAGACAGACCTAGTCAAACTATTAACATCTTAAGATAACCTTGCATCCTTTGATTATATCGACATAAACAAATTATAAATCAGTAAAGCATTGCTTCTAAAACATGTCTTTGCTTCAGTTTATGATAAACTAAATCATAAATGGCAGGCCGACAAAGTTAAAGTCTTATATTTTCTGGCGAATGCTGGAATAGGGAATAATTTTAGATTAATTGGTAAATCACAGGAACTCATAATGTATACGTAATGTTTGATGAAAGATAAATAAGACCAGGAAGATTTTCTGGATAACAACTTCTTTAATGTGAAAGTACACGACGTTTCGGAGTACATACTAACTCCTTCATCACATTCTACCTGATGAAGGAGAGAGTATGTACTCCGAAACGTCGTGTATTTTCACATTAAAGAAGTTGCTATACAGAAAATTTTCCTTTTCTTATGTATGCCACTTCTAAATGCCCTTTAAAGACCTGATCAGTGATGTATGAAATGATTCACTTTTAATGGACCAGCACTCATTCATGTTTCGCTTGTTGATTTAGATTGTTAGCAATGAGTTCCTTATGAAGTAATGTTCAGAGGATCAAACAACTTTTTGATTGAGATAGTTTCTGGCTTATAACTTACGTTGAACTGCTGATTTTATCTTTTATGTTATGCTTTGTTATTGATGCGTTGATATTTCCTAAATATTGATCAGAATATAACAGTGTATACATAAAAAAGTACACATCACAACGTTGTAATTGGTTTGTGTGCTTAATTATTATTTCGAACTTTTCTTGCTTCAACATTACTGATTATGTATGTATTGTATAGACGTTGTATTAATTAAAGAAGGTATTTAAAATGCACTCTTTCAAATGCGACTTGTAAAGATTAAATAATTCAGGGTTTGTCAACACTAAACCAATGGCTATTTCAGTAGAAACATATGTAAAATAAAACCACATATTTACTTGCAGATTTTATCCATGCCATTTTCACTTAGAAAAAAAGCGTCTTGCAACAGTTAGACGAAGAATATAAATTCTAAGCAGGTTGTATACAGTTTACTCCAAACTGGTCATATGTTTTCATACTCAGTTAGCCATGGCTGATCATTTGTTCACTATGAGCTGACTTATATAAAGTATTGCTCTCCTTGCAGCTAAGCATTGCATTGGACGCTCTTGTTCGCGAAGGGTATTAAAGTTAGTGATATGTACATTAGTTGTCATGAGATATTAGCCATTCCCAAAATGGACACGGGATATGCGTATGTATATTTGGCATGAAACGAGAGCACTGTTTAATTAATGTGGTTTGGGTTTGATTAATGTATAATATTCACATACTCAGTTTCCAAGATCAATTATTTAATCACACTTGTGACGTCATCCTATTGTTCTTTCGTTTCACATCACATTATATGTTTTAAGTAGAAATTTAATTTCTTTACCTTTCTAAAGCAATTTTGATAAAAGAGCAATACTTTGAGTGTAATTTAAGTAGGGTAATATCCTTGTAACTCTCCATTCCTTAAAAATAATGGGCCTCGGCTCCATTATTTTTAAGGAATGGAGAGTTACGAGGACATTACCCTCTACGTATCGACGACCCCGACACACAAACTAGACACGAGTACAAAATGCCAGATAATGGCATCCTTTCTTTATATAATTAGTGACTAATGTTACCCGACAATTGATGAAGTCTATAATTTCGAATCAATACTCTACGATATATGAAATAGTGTTAACTAGAATAGCTGTATGTCTATAATTTTTTATTCATATATAATATCAAGTTAAATTCAGAAAGAAAAAAACCCACTAATTGTCAATTGTGAGTGAGTGAGTGAGTTATTGTTTAACGCCGCTTCGGCAGTATTGGAGCCATTAGCGGCGAGATATTTAATTTATTTGCCCAATTTAAAAAAGAAAATTGCAATTGAAAAACAAAACACGGCACGAAGGCCGCAAAAACATCAGCGTATTATCACAAGTTGAATAAAAGCTGATAATGAAAAGTTAAAATTTGTCAATAAGGTGTATAGCCTTTAGAAAATCTAAAACACGATGCTCACCGAAATGAGTAAAAACTTGATTGATTGAAATAGAAGGATAAAAAGTTTCCCTGATATGTGCAGTGTCCAAACACTCACATAGAATGTGTTTGATTGTGAGAGTACGCTGACAGGGTATACATACCGGAGGATCTTCCCCCTTTAAAAGGTATGAGTGTGTAAGATGAGAGTGTCCAATACGACATCGTCGTAGGACACAAGCTTCCTGCCGGGTAAAAGATGATAGAGATTTGTATCCTAAATGAGGTTGAATAGTGTGAAGTTTGTTATGATGTTGTTGGTCCCATTGGGACTTCCAAAGTTGTTTAATGTAAGATTTAATAGCAGGTTTAGAATCCGTATATGGAACTTTAGTGGGAGAAATATGTTTGAGGTTTAATGCTGATTTAGCTACCGAGTCAGCTTTGTTATTACCTCTTATACCCATATGGCTAGGAAGCCAGCAGAAGACGATGTCGCATTGGAGACAAGAATTATGAAGTAATAAAATATCCCTGATAATTGGGTGATCACTCTTACAGTTTTTAATTGCTTGTAGGCAAGAAAGTGAATCAGAAAAAATAATGTAATTATTTGGAGTTGAGTTTTTAATGTGATGGACGGCCTTAAGGATGGCCTTAGCTTCTGCAGTAAAGATGCTGCTGCCATCATGCAGCCTTAAGGATATGTTTTTGAAGGAGTCACAGTTGCTGCTGCAACTGTGGGTCCATCCTTAGAACCGTCAGTGTAAATTGGTTTATAATCTGCGAAAACATCACGTAGTTCAACAAATGCCTGTTGAAATATTAATTCATCTGTATTTGCTTTTTTATGAGTAGATAGAGAGAGGTTGACACGGGGCCTCACCAGCTGCCATGGCGGAGTGGCACGCAAACCGTGCTCTGCTATTGTTGTTAGGTCGATATCAGAATCTTCAACATGTTGTTGAAGTCGGATACTGAGTGGTGGAATTGCTTTAGGTTTTGAGTTATACAACTGCTGGTATTCAGGATTGAATACGCAGTTGTATGCAGGATTTGAAGGGTTTGATTTTAATTTGGTTATATATTGAAGTGCTAGCTTGATGCGCCGATCTTCAAGAGATGGCTCATCAGCTTCAACGTAAAGGCTTTCAACAGGTGAAGTTCTGAAGGCCCCATGACAAAGCCTGAGACCCTGGTGATGGATTGTGTCTAGCATTTTAATATAAGAGGGGCGAGCAGATCCATATATTTTGGATCCATAATCTAGTTTGGAGCGGATGAGTGATCGATAGAGATGAAGATGAGTTTCTTCATCTCCACCCCATTTATTATTTGATACAACCTTTAAAAGGTCTAATGCCTTCAAGCATTTAGCTTTTAGGTTTTTTATATGTGGGATAAATGATAATTTACTATCAAATGTGAGACCAAGAAACTTGGCCTCAGGAACGACTTTGATTGGAATTTTATCTAGATATAGTTCTGGATCTTGGTGCATTTTGCGCATATTGCAAAAATGCACACGAGATGTTTTAGCTTTGGAAAATTTGAAGCCGTTTTCTAACGACCATTGATGGATTTTATTGAGGCAGAGTTGCAATTTGCACTCGATTGATGGCATATTTTTGCCTATGCAGGAAAACTCCAAAATCGTCCACAAAAAGTGAACCATCTGTATGGTCATTTAAGACTTTAGCCAAGCTGTTGATTTTGATGCTAAATCGCCGCTAATGGCTGCAATACTGCCGAAGCGGCGTTAAACAATAACTCACTCACTCACTTGATGCTAAATAATGTGACAGATAAAATGCTACCTTGTGGGACACCAATTTCTTGATCAAAGAAATCAGAAAGGGTGGAGCCCACACGCACTTTAAATTGGCGATCATGTAAAAAATTGGAAATAAAATGAGGCATACGACCTCGCAAGCCAAATTCAAATAAATCTTTTAGGATACCATGCTTCCATGTAGTGTCGTAAGCATGTTGTTTGTTAATAAATGCATCACGAATAAATGATTCTAAACGAACAAGATGATCAGTGGTACTACGTTGTTTGCGGAAACCACATTGAATATCAGTTAGTAATTTATTAGTTTCCAAGTACCAAACTAGACGATCATTGATCATCCGTTCCATAGTTTTACATACGCAACTTGTTAAGGCTATAGGACGGTAGTTGGAAGGGTCTGTATGATCCTTCCCTGGTTTTGGGATTGGCACAATAGTAGCATTGTGCCAACAAGATGGAAATTCACCTGTTTCCCATATATGATTAAATACCTGAAGTAGAACCTCAAGGCAAGGTTCCGGTAAATGTTTTAAAAGCTGATAATGGATTTCATCAGGGCCGGTTGCTGTATCATGAGCTTTAGAAAGTGCAGTTTTCAGCTCTGACAAGGAGAAGTGTTCATTATAATCTTCACCATTGTCAGATTTGAAATTAAGTGGTCGTTTTTCCTGTACCTTTTGGTACTTTTGGAAAGCAGGGACATAATTTGCAGATGAAGACTTTTTAGAGATTGTTTCAGCCAACTTATTGGCAATGTCAGATTTTGATGTAAGAAGGTCATCATTGACCTTAAGATGTTTTATTGTAGATTTAGAACCTTTGCCTTTAATTCTACTAATCATATTCCAGACTTTGCTGATAGGTGTTCTGGAATTGATCTTAGAGACATAGCCTCTCCAAGATTTGCGTTTTTGTTGGTTGACTGTGCGTCGAGCTTTAGCTCGTGCTTTTCGACAGTTATCTAAGTTAATTCTTGTAGGTCGTTTACTGATCTTGCGTTCAGCTTTTTTACGCGCCTTAATGGCAGTATCGCAGGTTTCATTAAACCATGGCTTGTGAATGCGTGGATTTGCCGAGGTTTTAGGGATAGTTTCAGTTGCTATATCAATGAGACCTTTAGAGAAGGCCTCAACAGGATCAGTTGCATTGATTATTTCATCATATATAATATGTTCACGGCAGAGGGTAGAAAATGTACCCCAATCAGCCTTGGAAAATTTCCAACGAGGATTGTGCTCCTCGGGAATAGGTGATGAGGGTTCTAATACAATGGGGAAGTGGTCACTTCCACATGTATCCTCATGGACTGACCATGAGAAGTCATGTAAAAGGGATGCATCAGTTACTGATGTATATGATCCTGTAGCAGGATGTAGATATGTGTTTGAACCATCATTGAATAGACATAAATCATTTTGGGTGAGGAAACTTTCGAGTATTTTACCCCTAGAGTCTAGGGTATTACTACCCCAGAGGGGATTGTGACCGCTGAAGTCACCCATGATAATAAAAGGTTTAGGTAATTGGGTAACAAGTTGATCAAGATCTTTTATAGTAAGATCTTGAGATTGTGGAATATATAAAGAACAGAGAGTTAAAGTTTTAAATAATGATAAGCTGACAGCAACAGCTTGCAATTGTGTTTTTAATGGAATTACTCTGTGGATAATTCCATCACGTACTAAAATTGATGCACCCCCTTAGCCCTATCAGCAGAAGGGGAGAAAGAATTATGAAAAGTGAATGGTCTCATTGCAACTTTATCAGATTCTTTAAGATGAGTTTCTTGAAGGCAAATAGCTTGGGGATTGTATTGTTGGGCCAACAAACCCAATTCGTTAAAATTAACCTTAAAGCCTCGACAATTCCACTGGAGAATCGCCATGGATGCTAGGATAAAATAAAATGTAAAAAGCCTCATGGCGGATGTTTTACCGGGGAGAAGCGACGGTCATTGGACCGAACCCTTTGCCCCTTTTTTGGGAGAGTTGTTACGAGACGCTGTGTCTGATGCGTCCATAAGGACGTCATCAGACTCAAGGTCAAGAGATCCATACTTGTTGAAGACCTCTACCGCATTCCTTAGGCCTTTAGGAGTGCGGTTTGCTGTTTTGGATTTAGAATTTTTAGCAGTATGTTTTGAGGTTGATTGTTTTGGATTTTTGGTTGCAGTTGGAGGTATTTTAGATCCTGTCGTCTTGACAGGCTCTGTAAGGGACAGAAGAGGGAATGTCATGGTACCTATTGTGGAAGAAGTTGAATTGCGGAGTTTGTATTGAGTTGGGGGATCACTCACCCACTGAATGTCTGTCTGAGTTGATACAGAGCATTTAGTTGTAGTTGCTGATGATACTATGGTTGAGTATGAGGGTTTAGGACCCTCAAGAACGAGGCGTTTTGCTTCCGGGAAAGAGATATTCTGCGTGAATTTAAGTTTTAGTATTGTTGACTCCTCTAGATATATGAATATGAGTTATTTCTTTGACATTTACATTTTTGGTGAGTATATTTCCTTTGATTATGTATCGACATACTGAAATCATAAACACATCAATCATTACATTTAAAACATTTCTATGTCTCGGTTTATGAGTACACTTATCATTTTGAAATAAATCTCTTTTGACAGACGGGAATCGGAACTTTGGACTTCTATTTTCTGGTGATGATTTTCTATTGGTTCTATATAATAATGCAGAATGAGAATGATTCTCAGATTTCAGAAGATAGATGATAACTTGACGAATGGCATATAAATACGTTTCGTTAGAGGTTCCTTACTTTTCGCAGCTCATAATAGCTCGTAATGTTCTTAGAAGTTAAAAGCAATTGAAGGGGTTCTTTAAAAGATGTGGCAGAATCTCATTAACTGGATTCTGGATTCACTCAATTTACATAGATGAGTAAATCATTACATCTAAAACATGTCTCTGTCTCGGTTTATAACGACATTGATGTGAAGAAATCCCATTTGACAGTCCAGCAAATTTGAACTTGAAATACATATCAGATTATGATGTTTTATTGTTTCAAAGGTTGAATATGCAGGAGTGAGGATTATGTTCAGATTATTGAATGTGTGTGAATAGTGATTTAAAATAAGTTGATAGATCACACGAGAAAAGATCTCAGTCAGCATTTATTTAGGTCAAAGTATTGTATTGATTCCATCACTTTATTTGTAGAGTTTTTCAAGCGTTTTAAAACATTTCATTAGCATGGATCATCAATGATATATGAAATAAATAACTTGCAATGGAGCAGCACTCATCCTTCTGATGTTTTTGTTTCATGATGTTGATGGATTGCAATGGGTTCCATATGAATGAACGTTGGGAGGTTAAAACAAACTTGATTTATGTTTTGGTTTGATTTATTAACACGAGTTATTTCCTGGCTTATGACTTACGTCTCATTGCGGAATGTTCATTAGCTCTTAGGTTATTGTTCTTCATTGAAGCAGAGATTTAAAAAAAATTTCTTATTCATTTTTATTTTACACTCAACCACATATACCCCTGTCGATTCAAGTACACATAGGTGTTGAAATCGCTTTTTCAAAACTGGTTTTGATCTGAATGTTTACCATTTAATTTACAAATTCATAAAATGTCGAAATTTAATAATAAAATATATTGTCGACATAAATAAAGTTATTGGGCTTAACTTTATTGTAGGACGTCATAAAACAAGCCAAACAAGCCCCTCCTGACTCCCCTATCTCGTCTAGTTAAGGAGATTACAAAAGACGATTTCTTAAAAGGTGTGTTTCTCAGAAAATATGAATAAGTAATGTTTTGAAATTTGAAACTTAAAATTTAATTAACCTGGCTTCTCAAGACATGATGCATCTTTATTTCAGTCTTGTTATCACTCGTGGATTAAATTTACTTGTGTGTTATATGGTGACGTTTCTTTTGCGATTGAGTGTATGTAACTCATAATATGAAGTAATTTCATTGTGCATCTGCTCAAACTTCAACAAAACTGATTTCGAAAATCAAAGTAGTCAATACACAGGCTTACATGTATATTTGATGGTGGAATAAAATCCTTTTGGAAATCGTTGATAACCAGAAAAGATTACGCTTATTCTAAAGAGAGTTATAAAAGTCACTGAAGGGCTTTTAGAAATAAAATATATAAGATCAATAATATTTTCCAGATAATAACTTCTTAAATGTGAAATTGCTCAGTTGGTAGAGCACCCGGAAGGTCGGGGTTCGATTCGCGGCCGCGTCTTAGACGTTACAAATGGGAGTTGTTGCTTGGCGCTAAGAAAAAAACTAGGACTGGCACTGTACTTTGTCTGCCGGGTGCCAAGGGTGGTAATGAGGACAATCAAGTTTTATTATTAGAAAGAAACCAAAGGTGAGAAAACTAAATTCTAAGGGACTCAAAATGATTATAACACATCATGGCAATACGTCTATAACACATAACGTTGGGCAGAGACAAACTGGAAGAAGTGGAAGTGCTGGGTTCTTCTGCTTGTGAGGTTCGAGGTTTATCAACTGTCAGTTCATCAGATAAAGCTTCAGGATGAGGCATTGAGTCAGAGGAGAGAACAGATTCAGCCAGCTGATCAATAAGTCTATCCTTCTTGCTCGACATCAGGAGTTTCCTTCCATAACACTTTCCAAGAGCAATGATGTCCTTCTTCGTGAAATCCTGCAATGATTTCTTATCTAAACACAATGACCCTTTGCGGTTCAAGTGGAAAGCATTCTTACCCTCAGAAGTATCGTCTTTCAATGTTGGTATGATCATAGAAGAACCCCTTGACTGCTTCTGTTGTCGTATTAACATCTTCTTTCTGTGCTCCATTGACCTTTCTTTCCCAAGACCTTCCATTAACTTTCTCCAGTACTCGGCATCAGGTACATGAAGATATGATGACACAATTTATGTGAACAATTCAGTGATATCTGCTGATCCATAGACAAGATCATACAATATGATATCAACACTTGAAGAATCTACAGCATGGCCGAGAAGAGAACTTGTCACCTTTGGGAACAGGTAGACCCACATGTTGAATAACTCACTGTCACCTTTGATTTCCTTGTGTATGCAGTTCAATAATCCTGAACCATAACATTGTAAGTTATGCTTACTGTACCGTGGCAATCTTTTCTTCTCAAGGGAAAGGCAAAACTCAAACGTCTTGTCGGAGATGTTTGTGAGGCCACATGAGAGGTTTTGTTTCCTGTGTGTATCCAATAAGCTTTCTGGATATTTGCTGGTCTCCAATACTTCAGCTTGTGACACTGTCAATTTCTGTAGAAGAAGCACCTTATCCTTGGCTATCCTGTCTAAAATCATGCCTGAATTCTGAAGGTCTTTGGAAACAAGCTTATTCTGATGATACTTCAATTTGGCCAGTGTCCGTCCAGCAATATACAGTCAGGCCTCGATAATCCGATCTTGCCATATCCAGTGACTGGTATGCTTAGATGTTGTCGCCTGTTCTGTATTGCCTCATTTTGTGGTCTTTTTTGTTCTTCAACTATATGTTTCCTTATCCTGGTGATAACATGGCCTGACAACAGGAGATTCACTGGTCTTGGTGAGAATAACTTCACACAGGATGACTTGAATTCTCTTGTCTGAGTGTACTGGTGATACTCCATGAAGAATTTTCCCAGTCACGATCAGTTCCTTTTGGACATTCACATTTAATCCTGAGTTCTTCTAGGTTGGCATATTGTTGATTCACATGGTTGACCATTGGCATGAGGTTCTGTCTACATATGTTGATTTCTTCATTCAGCTGATGGTGTTCTTGGTGAGGTGAGGTGAGTTGGGGTTTAACGCCGCTTTCAAGAATATTTCACTTATATCGAGGCTGCTAGTATTATGGCAGGGAGAAAGACCGCAACGCCATGTGGCTATGCATTGCGGTGAAACCTGCGAGCATCGGCTGGAACTAGCGAACCATGGGTGGTACTGCACTGAAATTCAGTGTAGCATTGCACCCAAACCTGACTGCGTGTAGAACAGTTCTCTACTGCAGATAAAGTTGCCGTGCCCCTGGCGGGATTCGAACCCCGGACCTCTTGATCCGAAGCCGAACGCGCTAACCACTGCGCTATCCCGCCCCCTGGTGTTCTTGAGGAAGGGGTTGTTGAATATAGATCTCATCCAGCATCTTTTCTACATCGACAGCTGTGAATGGCTTGTCTGCATGTTCTCCCTCATGAAGTTCACTGTCAATCTGCAAAACAAGTTAATTTATTTAGCTCATCAACTTATTCATTATCTCAGTTTGATGTTTTGCATATCAAATAATGGTTGACATATAATCAGCAACTCAAACGCAAGGCATAACTCATGCCAGTCTGCTTTACTGGCTGATTTAACTTTTGCGGTATTTCCCTCGCTTTGTTGTGTCAAGATAGTGAATCGCTGCACCTGAAATGCATAGCTGGCCTGGATTTCTAAACACAGATTTTTTAAGGATATACTGCAGGGCCTTAATCAGCCAGTAATGGAGACTGGCAAGAGTTATGCCTTGCATTAGGAAGTTGATAATCAGGGTAAGTCTAAGAAATAAAGCCAATAGTAGATTTGTTTAATTATTGCAATAAATCCTCAGTAATATGTCAAGTCAGTGCTTTACATTCATTTGAAGTAGAACAAGGCAAATTGAACACAGCTCACAAAATCCCGCCTTAGTTTGATCGTCTTCATATGTAATTAATTGATTTATTTACATATGCAGTCAATAATGTCAATGATTAACAACGGTTTCAATGATTGTAACCCCGATAAGGTACAACATCACCAGATTGGTAAATTTCCAACAAATAGTCATATAGTTCTCAAAACAAGACAGAGTCTGAAAATGTTGTCCCCATGGCTTCAAACTTAAAAAAAGAGCCATGGGCTATGTAGCTCATCAGGATTTCAGTGATTTATTATCTAAGGTTGAAGATCTAAGCCATCTCAAGTAAAACATTGTTAAAAGAAAATAAATGTTTTTCGGTCGACAAATCTACAATTCAGAATCCCTATTGGCCAGGGAGTATATACACAAGAAGTGTTTGCCACTAACATGGCAATGTCCCCCGCCGGTGACATTGAGTTAGTAAGAAACATCATTGGAGCTACTTTATATATTGCATTACTGGTAAAAAGTGCCATGATGATCAGCATATTTTAAGACTTGGGTTCATGATATATCGTGTTAATAAGAGTTGTCAAAGTGTTGTGGTGACTTTGAAAATAAGGTCAAGGTCAATAAAATCCCCTGGTGTCTGCGTCATCCACCAGTGTAGACTGACACCAAATTTTAAGACTTTGAGTCCAACCGGTCAAGATCGCCTTAACAAGAGTTCAAAAGAGTGGTCAAAGTGTCGTGGTGACCTTGAAAATAAGGCCAAGGTCACCAAAAGTGACTGGTGTCTGCGGCTTCCCACAATGTAGGCAGACATGAAATTTGAAGACTTTGGATGCAACGCTTCATAAGAAATCTCGTTATCAAGAAATGTGACGTACGGACGGACGGACGGACAGACGCCGCTGAATACATAGCCTTAACATTCATCCTGGAGAAGATGATGAAAATAGGTTTTTAAGGTTGTGACCCCCATGACCCTATTTGGGTTCATGGGGTCACCAAATCTACAATTTAGAATCCCCATTGGCCAAGGAGTCAACACACAACTTTTCAGCTCCCTAGACCAAGTGGTTCTGGAGACGGAGTCGAACAAGCGAAAAGTTAGATAGATGGATGGATGGATTGATGGACGGACGCCGGACACCATGCTATGCAATAAGCCCATCGGGCCTTTCATTTTTATGTTTATGCAGTCTGCAAATATATTTATGCAGTCTGCAACGCTCCAGTAGAGATAGTCTACTAGGACGACTAGTGTTACACTATTTTTATCACAAATGTAAACACTAACAAATAGTACAGCATTGCTTATTTGCATTCAAAGGAAGAATTATAATTAACTTTTAGAGAAAAAAAACTATTAGTTTGTCTCTACTGGAGAGTTGTACACTCAAGGGACCACCTCTCACAATATCATAAAGTTCAGTTCTAAAATAGAAATAGACATCCTCCCCAACCGAAACAGCTAGGACCAATTAAGTAATCAAATGTTGATTCCTTAACTACAGATGAAAGCCCATAAACCATTCTGGCATAATAGGTCTGATTAGCTACAATGAAATGAGAACTAAAAATGATAAGCTACCACAAAGTTTGTGTCCCTCAATTTCTTGGACGGTTGCCATTCTTTCCATTTTGTTGATGTATTCAAGCTCTGCTTCATCAAAATCGGACTCATTTTCAAGTTCACCAATGAAGCTGTGATCTTCAAAATCAGCTTCATGATCTGGAAACACCTGAAATGATTTTACAGAATTATATATATATATATATATAGGCTGCAGTATTGCACCCATTAGCGGCGAGATATTTAATTTATTTGCCTAATTTAAAAAAGAAAATTGCAAAAGAAAAACGGAACACGGCACGAAGGCCGCAAAAACATCAGCATATTATCAAAAGTTGAATAAAAGTTGATAATGAAAAGTTAAAATTTACAATTTGTCAATAAGGTGTATAGCCTTTAAAAAATCTAAAACACGATGCTCACAGAAATGAGTAAAAGCTTGACTGATTGAAATAGAAGGATAAAATGTTTCCCTGATATGTGCAGTGTCCCAACACTCACATAGAATGTTTTTGATTGTGAGAGGACACTGACAGGGTATACATGCCGGTGGATCTTCCCCCTTTAAAAGATATGAGTGTGTAAGATGAGAGTGTCCAATACGGCATCGTTGTAGGACACAAACGTAATAGCCTGCAAGCAGGAAAGCGAGTCTGAAAAAATAATATAATTATTGGGAGTTGAGTTTTTAATGTGATGGACGGCCTTAAGAATGGCCTTAGCTTCTGCAGTAAAGATCCTGCTGCCATCATGCAGCCTTGAAGCATATGTTGAAGGAGTCACAGTTGACTGTGGGTCCATCCTTAGAGCCGTCTGTGTAAATTGGTTTATAATCTGAGAAAAAATCACGTAATTAAAAAAATGCTTGTTGAAATATTAATTGGTCTGTATTTGATTTTTTATGAGTAGATAGAGAGAGGTTGACACGGGGCCTGACCACCTGCCATGGCAGAGTGGCAAGCAGACCATGCCCTGCTATTGTTGTTAGGTCGATATCAGAATCTTCAACATGTTGTTGAAGTCTGATACCGAGTGGTGGAATTGCTTTAGGTTTTGAGTTATACAATTGCAATTGGGGGGGGGGGGGGGGGCAATCCATATATTATGGATCCAATTTGGAGCGGATGAGTGATCGATAGAGATGAAGAACAGTTTCTTCATCTCCACCCCATTTATTATTTGACACGACCTTTAACAGGTCTAATGCCTTTAAGCATCTAGCTTTAAAGTTTTTAATATGAGGGATAAATGATCATGTCAAATTTGAGACCAAGAAACTTGGCCTCAGGAACGACTTTGATTGGAGTTTTATCCAGAAATAGCAAAAATGCACACAAGATGTTTTAGCTTCGGAATATTTAAAGCCGTTTTCGAAACGACCATTTATGGATTTTATTGAGGCAGAGTTGCAATTGGCGCTCGATTGATGGCATATTTTTGCCTCTGCAGGAATCTCCAAAATCGTCCACAAATAGTGAACCATCTGTATGATCATTTAAGACTTTAACCAAGCTGTTGATTTGATAAAATGCTACTTTGTGGGACACCCATTTCTTGATCAAAGAAATCAGAAAGGGTGGAACCCACGTGCACTTTAAATTGGCGGTCATGTAAAAAAGCCAAATTCAAATAAATCTTTTAGGATGCAATGCTTCCATGTCGTGTTGTAAGCTTTTTCTAAGTCGAAAATGATAGTTCTGCCCCGGAAACGAAATGATTACGGACGGACAGATAGACGGCCGGGGTGATGACTATATCCCACGGAATTACATACCAGTGGGATAAAAATATAATACAATCACGGCATAGGGCAGAAAATCTACCCAGTCTGGTTAAAACCGACGGTATTCCGCGGAAAAAATGTGCAAAATAGTGCATCTACCGGGATACGAACTCATATCGTTCGGAGATTTCCACGCCAAACCGTCTGGAAACAGTCCGTAGACTAGCGTGTTCGAGCGCAATTCAGGTAGCCAATCAAAAGATGCCCAACAAATGCTTTCGGTGCGAGAAGATAGGGGCAGGTAACTCCAAACATCTATCCTTTGGGTCTGTTCCGAATGCTTTCAAAACAGTGACCGTTTAAAAACTACGTTGTGATTGGTCAGCTATTTGACTGGGCTTTGGCTGTTCTAAACTGGTTCGGAACATGCGCCTATACGGGGTGTTCTCAGACCTTGTGGCGAGGAATCTACAGAACCTGTTCGTATCCCGGTAGATATATTATTTTGCAAATTTTATTCCTCGGAACAAGGTCGATTTTAATCAGACTGAAAATCTACCCCAATCAGCCTTGGAAAATTTCCATCGAGGATTGTTCTCCTCAGGAATAGGTGATGAGGGTTCTAATACAATTGGGAAGTGGTCGCTCCCACATGTATCCTCATGGAATGACCATGAGAAGTCATGTAAAAGGGATGATTCAGTTACTGATAAAGCTATAGCTGTATATGATCCTGTAGCAGGATGTAGATACGTGTTTGAACCATCATTGAATAGACATAAATCATTTTGGGTGAGGAAACTTTCAAGTATTTTCCCTCTAGTATCAAGGGTATTGCGTTGAAGTCACCCTTGATAATAAAAGGTTTAGGTAATTGAGTAACAAGTTGATCAAGATCTTTTATAGTAAGATCTTGAGATGGTGGGATGTATAAAGAGCATAGAGTGAGTGAGTGAGTGAGTTGGTGTTTAACGCCGCTTTCAAGAGTATTTCACTTATATCACCGATGCTAGTATTATGGCAGAGAGAAAGCCCGCATCGCCATGCTTTGCGGTGAAACCTGCGAGCATCGGCTGGAACTAGCGAACCATGGGTGAAAGAGCATAGAGTTAAAGTTTTGAATAATGATAAACTGACGGCAACAGCTTGTAATTGTGTTTTTAATGGAATTTCTCTGTGGATAATTCCATCACGTACTAAAATTGATGCACCCCCTTTTGCCCTATCAGCAGAAGGGGAGAAAGAATTATGAAAAGTGAACAGTCTCATTGCGACTTTATCAGATTCTTTAAAATGAGTTTCTTGAAGGCATATACATGTAACTTGTGGATTGTACTTTTGGGCTAGCAAGGTGCCCCTTTTTGGGCGAGTTGTTAAGAGATGCTGTGTCTGATGCGTCCATAAGGACGTCATCATACTCAAGGTCAAGAGATCCATACTTGTTGTAGATTTTTGTTTGCAGTTGGAGGTATTTTAGATCCTGTAGAGTTGACAGGCTCTTTAAGGGATAGAAGAGGGAATGTCATGGTACCTATTGTGGAAGAAGTTGAATTGCAGAGTTTGTATTGAGTTTGGGGATCACTCACCCACTGAATGTCTGTCTGAGTTGATACAGAGCATTTAGTGACACTTGCTGAAGATACTATGGTGGAGTATGAGGGTTTAGGACCCCAAAGAACCAGGCGTTTGGCTTCGGGAAAGGAGATATTTTGAGTGAATCTAAGTTTAAGGATTTGAGATTCCTGTTGCCACCGTTGGCATTCCTTAGAGGAAGCCAAGTGTTCGCCAGCACAGTTGGCGAATTTAGGCAACTCCTTGCACTTGTCTGGATGGCTTTCATCCTCGAGTTTGCCACACCGGAGACAAACACGCTCATCCTCTTTGCAGGAGTTGTTCCATGGCCAAACTTCTGGCACCTGTAGCAACGGAGGGGGTTAGGGATATACAGTTCCGTGGGGAGTTTGTAATATCCTGCATAAACTGTTTTTGGAGCTTGTGGAGTTGAGAAAGTTAGAAGATAAGTGTGGGTTTTGATGATGTTGTCTTCTCTCTTGATAGTGAACCTCTTTACTGCAGTCACTGCCTGGTTCCTGAGGTTGTCAAGGAGCTCTTGTTCAGATGAATCCTCGAGACATCGATCCTTGTCCCGGATGATGGCTTTGCTGCTGTTTAAAGATTTGTGTGGAGAAACCTCAACAGGTACTAGCATGTGTCTGATGCGTCCATAAGGACGTCATCATACTCAAGGTCAAGAGATCCATACTTGTTGTAGATTTTTGTTTGCAGTTGGATGTATTTTAGATCCTGTAGGGTTGACAGGCACTTAAAGGAATAGAAGAGGGAATGTCATGGTACCTATTGTGGAAGAAGTTGAATTGCAGAGTTTGTATTGAGTTGGCGGATCACTCACCCACTGAATGTCTGTCTGAGTTGATACAGAGCATTTAGTGGCGGTTGCTGATGATACTATTGTTGGGTATGAGGGTTTAGGACCCTCAAGAACAAGGCGTTTTGCTTCGGGGAAAGAGATATTCTGTATTTTTAGTATATTTAGTATTTGAGACTATTGTTGCCACCGTGGGCACTCCTTGGGGGAAGCCAAGTGTTCACCAGCACAGTTGGCGCATTTCGGCAACTCCTAACAGATGTTTTCATCGTGGAGTTTGCCACATTGAGGACAAAGACGCTCATCTGCTTTGCAGGAGTTGCTTCCATAGCCAAACTTCTGGCACCGGTAGCAACGAGTGAGTGAGTTATTGTTTAACGCCGCTTCGGCAGTATTGCAGCCATTAGCGGCGAGGTAGCAACGAAGAGGGTTAGGGATATATAGTCCAGTGGGGAGTTTGTAATACTCTGCATAAACTGTTTTTGGAGCTTGTGGAGTTGAAAATGTTAAGAGATAGGTGCGCGTCTTGATGATGTTGCCCTCCTTCTTGATAGTGAATCTCTTGACAGCAGTCACTGCCTGGCTCTTCAGGTTGTCAAGGAGCTCCTGTTTGGATGAATCATCGAGACAGCGATCCTTGTCCCAGATGATGGTTTTGCTGCTGTTTAGTGTGAGGAGTAACCTTAACAGGTTTATCAATAATTTTATGCAAGGTGAGAAGTAATGTTGCCTGTTGTTTTGTTCTTACTTCCACAAGAAGGTACCAATTCCTAATCTTCTTTACATCACCGGCTAGACCTTGAATGGTCTTGGCAGTGGCAAAAGGATTAAGATGGAGAGGTTGATCATCAGTCGATGATATGACCAGAAATCGAGGAAAGGTGCTTGAATTTGTATTAGAAGTTGACGTCGAAGTTGGATAATTTTGAAAGTTAAGTTGATTTTGATGATGTTGCCTCTTCCTCAGAAGGGGGACAATCATCCGTTGATAAATTTCGCTTGTTTTTAACTTAACGGGTCATGTTCGGTTGGTAAACATTTCGTCAACCTGGATCCCCACCAACCACGGAGCACCAACAAGGGCAATGCTGTATGTCAGCGGGTCTCCTGCTGACTGCACCAGGGATACCAGGATGATATACTCCACTAAAACGTTGCCAATGTTTCACTGGATTGGCACATGGGCCACCGCTATCTTGGAAGCCGAGTAAACTTGATGAATAAGTGCAAGAGAGCACTAAGAAAGAGTGCAGAGAGTAGGGATAGTACACCAGGAAGGAAAGCATTGTGGAAAGGTGGTGAAGGTATGCAAGAGAGCACCAAGAAAGTAAAGAAAATAATTGTAAAGAGTAGCAGCGTAGTCCGGGCCGTTATTGGTCAGTGGTAGCATTCTGCTACCCACAACCCTCAACCACCAGGCATCCTTCCTCCACCCGTACAGGTCGCAGTCCAGGGCAAACAGACTGCCCCCTTTGATTCGCCTCTTATGACAAGCAGGAGGAACTGAAGGCCTATTCTAACCTTCTAATGATTATGTACGAACTTATTTGGTAAAGGTTTATCACCCAAGAACTCATGTACATTATACAAGAAAGATTGACATCACATCAACATTTGTAATATTAAATAAGAATTTGATGCATGTCATGTCTGCTAGAAATTGACATTGATTTAGTAATTATTTTTTGCATAAGAGGAAATGTTAACTTAAACTATGTACTTACTTTCTTGCAGCATGAAAAACTGCCGTCAAGCAGAAGGCCTGGTTCGGTATAAAGAGATATAGTGAGTGAGAGATTGAGTGAGTTGGGGTTTAATGCCGCTTTAGAGTATTTCAATTATATTGCGGCTGCTAGTATTATGGCAGGGAGAAAGCCTGCAGCGCCATGTGGCTATGCACTGCGGTGAAACCTGCGAGCAGCGGCTGGAACTAGCGAACCATGGGTGGTACTACGTTGTGTAATTCAGTGTAGCATTGCACCTAAACCTTACTGCTTGTAGAACAGTTCTCTACTGCAGATAAGGTTGCCGTGCCCCTGGCGGGATTCGAACCAATAGAGATATACCTCATTACCATGGGAGCTGCTACAAGCTGGACTGTAGAAAAGAACCTGCAGATTGTCCAGATCCACACATCGGCCAATAGCAACTCCCATTTGTCCTGGAATGAAGATGTTTTCACAATTGACAACTAGTCGAGGCAAAGTTTGACCTTGTGACTTGTGAATTGTCCTGGCAAAAGATAGAGTAATTGGAAACTGATGTCTTTCAGCCATGACCTTTTGTTGCTCCGAGCTGTATATTGTGAAGGATTCTTTCTTCAGTTTGACCACAATGTCATCAAAGCGAACAACGGGGCCCATGAGATAGGTTCCTTAACAGCATAACTGGACAATTTTCCTTCAAAGTCAGTGTCTTGTCAGCTTGTATTTTCTGAAGGTAACGCTGATTTCCACAATCGTCTGCTCAGAGCAGTTATGGATGTGTACTTCAAGGCGTCTTCCATAAAGAAATACAGGAGAATCTCCTTCAGGTAGTGGCCTACAGAGTTCATGCACGGGTTCATTTGTCTTAATACTAGGGCAACCTTTCTCCAACTCGTTAATTGCCTTTACTAATCTCTGCTCTCCTTGGCGAAGTACTTGAGTGAGTGAGTTGGGGTTTAACGCCGCTTTCAAGAGTATTTCACTTATATCGCGGCTGCTAGTATTATGGCAGGGAGAAAGCCCGCAACGCCATGTGGCTATGCACTGCGGTGAAACCTGCGAGCAGCGGCTGGAACTAGCGAACCATGGGTGGTACTACTCTGAATTTCAGTGTAGCATTGCACCCAAACCTTACTGCGTGTAGAACAGTTCTCTACTGCAGACAAAGTTGCCGTGCCCGTGGCGGGATTCGAACCCCGGACCTCTTGATCCGAAGGCGAATGCGCTAACTCCTCCTGTGGACTAGAGGGAACTACTGTAGCAGGCACCTTATAACATTCAGCTAATTTGACCCTGTAAGAATTACTCCTCAACTGTGAGCCAACAAACTTCCTTATGCTACACCATTGACCACTGACTGACACAACAATATACCGGTTTCTTGCACAGGTCTTGTTCCTGTCACTGTGTAGATATACAATATCCCCCACCTCAAGATGCTGTTGGTCAGGTAGGCATCCGGCTGGAGCTTTAGAGATTTCACTGTACTTGTGGTTTCTCGCTCGTTGGGCGGCCATCTTTGTTACAATGTTCTGAGTACATGCACGACCATGTGTGATACAGACTGTATTACGCTAGCCTAATATTTCGTCTTCTTCGGTAAACGTAGGATAAAGCGCTGCCACCACGCCACTATAACGCAATAAACAGTCTACGACATGTAGAATTGTTTCTCTTGAGCTTTATTCAAGATAGCACATGTTTACAACACGACCGGGCCCAACGAGCATACAAGCAAGAGTGACGAATGCGCCGAACCAGTCAGGGGAGGTAATCGTCACTGGAAACAGTCAGCGGCATACCACACTGGCGTAAGTTAACAAAAAGTTGCCCATGTCCAATTAGTATGCAACCTAATAAAGGATTGGCGGTTAGTTTCGTTATATGTCGTTGTGTATGTTTTGAAATATAAGCCACGAATGTAGTCGAGTCGAGTGAGTGAGTGAGTGAGTTAGTGTTTAACGCCGCTTTCAAGAGTATTTCACTTATATCACGGCTGCTAGTATTATGGCAGGGAGAAAGCCCGCAACGCCATGTGGCTATGCATTGCGGTGAAACCTGCGAGCAACGGCTGGAACTAGCGAACCATGGGTGGTACTTCACTGAAATTCAGTGTAGCATTGCACCCAAACCTGACTGCGTGTAGAACAGTTCTCTACTGCAGACAAAGTTGCCGTGCCCCTGGCGGGATTCGAACCACGGACCTCTTGATCCGAAGCCGAACGCGCTAACCACTGCGCTATCCCGCCCCTAGTCGAGTCGAGAGGTTTGAAAGCGGAACCAAGATGGCAGGTGTCGCTCCTTTAGCCTATTGTATAGAGGGGCGTGGATACTTTAATAGTGAGTGAGTGAGTGAGTTATTGTTTTACGCCGCTTCGGCAGTATTGCAGCCATTAGCGGCGGATACTTTTATATACATTGTTTACATTGAGATCTTGGGTATCCTCAATTTCCTGTGCCTAGTGCATGCTTTGGTACTGTTCCAACCATATATAGTTGCTGATTAAATTGTAGTGCATTTAAATCTAGTGCATGCTGTGGTAACATTCAATTATTTAAGTGTAGAGATGACAGTGACGTCACAAAACAGCGCCATTTTGAGCGGGCCCTACGAAATTGTAAACACAACTCAAACGCCCATTAAATCTAAATAAAACAATAACATGTGATACAGTTCCCACAGAGAGCACAATAAACATGTAAGAAACATAAAAACGTACGAATATGCTCTACCTCTTTATCATAAACACCTTAAGTATACACTGACACTTGAGACGTCCATCACCTGTGGCTTCCGCTAAACGACTGAACAACAACCAACGGTTAAATTTCCGGAAAAGAAGGATTAAATACTAAAAATTCAATTCAAAAGTATTCCTTTGCTATAAAAATCTGGAAAACATATCTACCGTTAGGAAATGAGTCTGTGTCCATGTTCGTTGGTTTGATGCACGATCACAATCAATAGTTTTCCCGCAAAACATCATTTTGTGTGCTGTCATGAGGTTCGGTTTTCGAGCAGGTGCGGGATTGACAATTAAATTCCTAACTTTAAAACAAAATCCTTTCTTGGACCTTCAGTACCAGATCCATGTAGGTCATAGCATTGTGTATTCGGAAATATTTTTGTTTTATTACCAGATATAATAAATACTTTTGCATACTCATTATTGGCTTGGGCGGAAGTGACGTATGCGGTACTACTCGTTTGAGAGGTATAAATAGAAGACGATTCCCGCACGTGAAGAACGCAATTTTCTATGCGACTATAACGACAATGCCATACGACAGCACGTGCTTATTCACCGAGATCAATCTAACGGAACTGATTCGAAATAATCAGATACAATGTGAGTATTTTTACGTTCCATTTATCATTCAAATACGCTAATAATTGCAATATTTTCATTGCCTAGCGACTACCGTTACTTTCTTATGCTGACAACAATAATAATCATTATATTTCGAACCAATATATTAGCTGACCAATGTCAACTTTCCATTGAGGTATGCTTTAGTTTTATTTCATGTCTTCCAAAAAATAGTGAACACATTTGCTACACCTTTCAATTCTGCTCAATGCATACAACTTTATAATAGAGGTTTCATATTTATTACTGACTATAAAACACTCATGCAAATATTCATGATATACCAAAGCAATTAATATACTATTTACTACACAATACGGATTTGCATTGTAAAGAATAACTAGAAATTAGTATCACTGGTGAATATTTATTAGTGCTTCAATTTGACATGTAGAAATGTTTTACTTAATTCATATATTCTTAAAATTTTCACTCTTAATCTTGGTCTTACAAACATTATATTAAACCTACCTCTAACTATCATCCAACTGAAGCTATTTGAGAACTATGGTTGGCATAATTTATGTGAAAAGTATAGCACATTTATCTGAAACAAATGCCTGGGGTTGCTTTGCATGTTGGTATTCAATTAACATTCAAGATTTGCTATAAGTTATTGTTACTCTTTTTAAGTTATTTAGTTATGTTTTGAAATAACCTTATGTAAAGAAGCATGATAATATCTAACCTTGTTCATGTTAGGTTCACTTACAAATAATGATAAGTTGAAAGGGATATGTATTTGGGAAGATAACTCTTAAATTTTTATTCTTCTGAGGGTTGTGTGTAATGTTGGACTATATTGTGAAATAGTTGTCAGCATGTAGTAGCTTAGCTGAAGCAGACGACATTGAACTCCTTACACAGTCATGACCATTGTCCTTAACTCCTTAAACAGAGGGCATATTTAGTGGCAAATTTAGAGCACAGTAAATCATCTTTTGGGTTTGAAACTTCACTGTAACATACATTGAATGTTCCTCCATTACACTATGTGTTTTTAATTGCTAAAAAAATATTATTTCTATTTTTTTCAGATTTCTGAAATTGTTGAAAAATGAGGTATTTGCAGGAGTTGCCTCCCTTCCTACCTAGGCTCTTCCCAAAATGTTCAACAAAAATTGATTTTATTGTGATCATTCCTGTATTTTGGGTGGGTTTTTTTTCAATAAAGGTTTTTAATGACCCTTCCATTCTATTTGTGTTAGTTTTTGTTGAAATCTGGGTGTCATCCCTATTAAGTGTATCAAAACATAATGTGAAGATACCTAGTGCATGCTATGGTACTGTTCCAACCATTTAAAGTTGGCTAAAATAGTTTAGTTAGTGAGGGAGTTGGGGTTTAACGCCGCTTTCAAGAGTAGTTCACTTATATCACAGCTGCTAGTTTTATTACAGGGAGAAAACCTGCAACATCATGTGGCTATGCATTGCCATGAAACCTGCGAAGCATGGGTGGTACTGCACTGAAATTCAATATAGCATTTCATTCAAACCTACTGCGGACAAACGTGCCGTGCCCCTGACGGGATTCGAACCCCGGACCTCTTGAACCGAAGCCGAACGCGGTAACCACTGCGGCACCCACCCCATAACTTAAAGTAAGACACATTGCAAATACTGAAATTTAAAACATTGATGTCGATATATATTTTAAATTTTCCCTACCTATGTTTTCTAGGACGAACGATGCTCATGAGAACAGCAGGAAAATCCGCTCGTGCAACTTGATATGTAATCGCCTATCACGGATCATGCTTTTGTAGGTTCTCTCTTCACCTGTTGTGAGGTGAGGTGAGTTGGGGTTTAACGCCGCTAAGAGTATTTCACTTATATCGCGGCTGCTAGTATTATGGCAGGGAGAAAGCCCGCAACGCCATGTCGCTATGCACTGCGGTGAAACCTGCGAGGAGCGGCTGGAACTAGCGAACCATGGGTGGTACTACGCTGAAATTCAGTGTAACATTGCACCCAAACCTTACTGCGTGTAGAACAGTTCTCTACTGCAGACACAGTTGCCGTGCCCCTGGCGGGATTTGGCGACTATGAAATTAAAACAAAATTAATACATCAAGGTTTTAATGAGTGAGTTGGGGTTTAACGCCGCTTTCAAGATTATTTCCCTTATATCGCAGCTGCTAGTAGTATTGCAGGGAGAAATCCCACAACGCCATGTGGCTATGCACTGCGGTGAAACCTGCGAGCAGCGGCTGAAATTCAGTGTAGCATTGCACCCAAACCTTACTACGCGTAGAACAGTTCTCTACTGCAGACAAAGTTACCGTGCCCCTGGCGACTATGAAATTAAAACAAAATTAATACATCAAGGTTTTATGTAGTAATGTAGACATTAAGATACTTTTAAGTTATTATTTTTCAAACATCAGTCATTAATAGCATGTTATAGCATCAAACTAAATTATGCATAGCTGTGAATTAGTGAGTTATTGCTTAACACCGCTTTGGCAATATCGCAGCCATAAGCGGCGACTGTGATTAGACAGAAATGATTTTTATTCGATATCTTGTTCGTTGTTGGTAAGGTGTTGTCCCTGCCATGATAATGTTTTGTAATCAAACCTAAAATAATAATATTGTGAAATGCGAAATTATAACTGGATGTGTTTAAGTGAGTGAGTGAGTTATTGTTTAACGCCGCTTCGGCAGTATTGCAGCCATTGGATGTGTTTAAAGACAACTTACTTTGCAACAACAAGAACGAACACTATAACAAGTCAACTGTGCACGGTGAACACGGTAATCTGAATTGTAAGTTCACGACACAGGACGAGAAGCTACCCCACAGTAAATCAGATATCAAGGGATTCAAGGCAGCAAACAATGGGACACTAATCTCACTGCATGTGTATAACCTATTATTATAAGGGTTCAAGGTGAAGATCTCACTAAACACAAAGCCTTGTTGAAGGGCAGAGGACCCCGTCCAACAATTACGGAAAACGTTGTGTTTATGGGAAACTTAAGATAATCCTGTAAAATGCAAAAAAAGTAATAAACCGACCGATGCATTTATATTTTCACGACAGCTCAGCCCTCTTCGATTTGCCCATATTAAGCCAGAATATGACTCAGATATTGATATTTTTATCATCAATTTTGTGTTAAGTGAGGTGTTATTATTGGGTGAACTCGGTCCAAAAACAGTGCATCAAGTTCCGTTACCATGGCCATCCAAGTTCTCACCTTGTTAAATCTAAGTTAAGATAATTCTGTGAGGTAAACAGCTGTTTCTAGTCGCCTCTACAATTGAAGCTATATCAATTATTTAGTGAATGTGTATTCAATAACGATTAAACACTGTCTTTTTGAAAGTTTGAAAGTTTGTGTTTGAAAACGAATAACGTTCTTCGACTAAATAAAAGCCACCAGTCAATGTCGATACTTCTGTCAGTTTCAAGTAAAACGTGCGACTGCACGCAGAGCACGGACGATGTTCATTTCATCTTGTGATGCACGGACTTCATGAGTGTCATGATACAGATATGTACTTTCACGTGGAGCACATAATCGACAGCGCGTATCACGATGGACAAAGAGTTTATCATGCGGGTATGTGTAAGAATAGTCAACATTCTGGATGACGAATAAACAGTGTATTTTGCGAGTGTTGGTGGGTGAAATACATCGTGTCCATTCCTAATGCAGGATATTTACCATTCCAAACAAACGAAAACGATAACTTCCTTCTCGTATAACGTCATTCTTCATTCATTTGGCGCTAAAATGCCTGATGATGTTTTCGAAATATTTGATTTTTTTTCTTAAATGTTTCAGTGTGATTATTCCCACTGACATGAAATACAATTCTTCGTTAATATACATGTAGCTAAAATTAGTTAACATAATCTTATTTTTTCCCTGACCTTATATTTTCAAATACAATGATTTTTAAATAAAAGACGGCGCAGGATAGCGCAGTGCTTTGCGCGTTCGGCTTCGGATCAAGAGGTCAGGGGTTCGAATGCCGCCAGGGGCACGGCAACTTTGTCTGCAGTAGAGAACTGTTCTACACGCAGTAAGGTTTGGGTGCAATGCTACACTGAATTTCAGTGCAGTACCACCCATGGTTCGCTAGTTCCAGCCGATGCTCGCAGGTTTCACCGCAGTGCATAGCCACATGGCATTGCGGGCTTTCTCCCTGCCATAATACTAGCAGCCGCGATATAAGTGAAATACTCTTGAAAGCGGCGTTAAACCCCAACTCACTCACTCACGCTGCTTCCCGGTTTCGGGATGTAGCGTTATGATTAATAACATACAAACTATATTACCATTATGTATTTATTACAAAATGGAAAACAACAAAAATGAAGAAGAACATAAATATACAATATGGATTATACTGGGAAGCCACAAACTCAACTGGGGCAAACTGTCTTCAAGGATGCCCTATATGGCAATCAAATATCCTAAAATAGTCTTAAATCCTCTCGCCCGTCCCTAACGTGAAAGTATACGTTTATATACCCCGCTTCACACATGTCTAATTCTAAATACCAATTAACTCCACTGCTGATTAGTACACTAGTGACTACACTGTCGGGTCGTCTTGTCTCATTTCGAAACAAGAGCTGTCCCGTTAGGTAACAAGTAACAGCCGTCCTGTTTGCCTTATTTCATTATCATGAAACAGTTTCACCTAGCGGGGATACTTAAACACAAGACTATGAGATATTGGTCGCGCGCACCCCTATACCTAAACCGCCAGGGGCACGGCAACTTTGTCTGCAGTAGAGGACTAATCTACATCCAGTAAGGTTTGGGTGCAATGCTTCACTGAATTTCGCTAGTTCCAGTCGATGCTCGCAGGTTTCACTGCAAAGCATAGCCACATGGCGTTGCGGGCTTTCTCCCTGCCATAATACTAGCAGGCGCGATATAAGTGAAATACTCTTGAAAGCGGCGTTAAATCCCAACTCACCTCACCTATACCTAAAATAGCCTGTCCCAGCACATGCGGCCAATGGCTGACGCTTAATGGCGATCAGGACAAGGCGACAACTGTTTCCTCCCAACAAACAATGTCCCAAGTTCATAAATAGCATAAATCACAGTCCCTCATACACCATGTCAAGCTTGTTCTGCTCCTCGCGACAGACAGGAATGATTGTAGGAGTACTGTGGCAACGGCCTTGCTCCCTTTCCCTGGCTGTCGTCCGGTGCGGTAGGAGGAATCGGTTCCAGTGGTCCATTAGGGCAATCCATCGGCGGAACGCGGCAGTAGGACATCCATTCACAGGGCAGTGCATGCCATCGGAAGGGAATGGCTCCCTCAGATCCTCCTGGAATTCCCTGAGCTCATCCATATCGACATTCAGCTCCATACTGCGGTTAGAAAAAGTAGCCCAACATTAGATGAAATAAGGGAACTGAATAAAATAACTTAGGGAAAATGATAATAAATTCCCTTCCCAGGGTCTAGTCTCTCAAGGTGGGGGGCGGGATAGCGCAGTGGTTAGCGCGTTCGGCTTCGGATCAAGAGGTCCGGGGTTCGAATCCCGCCAGGGGCACGGCAACTTTATCTGCAGTAGAGAACTGTTCTACACGCAGTAAGGTTTGGGTGTAATGCTACACAGTACCACCCATGGTTCGCTAGTTCCAGCCGCTGCTCGCAGGTTTCACCGCAGTGCATAGCCACATTGCGTTGCGGGCTTTCTTCCTGCCATAATACTAGCAGCCGCGATATAAGTGAAATACTCTTGAAAGCGGCGTTAAACCCCAACTCACCTCACCTCCTTCTGGCTTAAAATGAATATACCCTCGCTCTTCAAGGCAATCATTTAAATGTTCAGAAAGATCCTCATGAAAATGATGATTATCGGGGTAGTCCTGCCTTCTCTAGTAGGAGATCCACCAGCTATTCAAAGTCATCATATAATTGGCCGCTAGCTTCATGTATCCAGTACTTTGTGTTTGTTTTATTCGGACTCACAATTATCTCTTACATAACTTTTCCGGCCATATCCTGCTTTAGGTGGGGTCCCCACCTAATCGTTTTTATAGTGAAATATGAGTGTGATGATAACATGTCCGTAGCTTTAACATTGAATTAATGTAAAAGTGGGTAGGTTTTTGTGGTGGAAACGGATTATATCTATCACTTTTCATCCCACCAGGAATCATCAGTACACCTTTGTTTCTCATTGGAGAAAGTGTAAAAGTGATTTGTTTTAAAATATAAATTCATACATAACACTATATACATGGAATTGTGATAGCCCATCTAGCGACGGGGAAAACCAGTCGCATATTGCCAACGAGCCATTACTATGTTATATGAATATAAGTATCCATAACGACCATCCTCCAATCCCCTAAATAATTCGTCCATATGGCATATAGAATTTGGACAAAGAAGATAATAAAACCTTCTCAAAATTAGCACAGGTTCAACCCACGAGAAGTGCTCAATATGTCAAACAACATCAGCGTTTGGCTTCTGTAAATAGCAACAGTTGCCATACAACAAGTGTAAAATACTCGAAATAGTTCTAACAAGATCAAATATCAAAACAGCACTTAAGATACACCCAACAAGTACATAAATACTCGAAATATAACAATTCTCAATAATCAAGAAAGCACTTAAGATACATATATAATAAATGCAAGATTTCACAACAACGGAAAAGACTACACCGGGAGCTACCGTAGAATACCACGTCTGACCTTGACCTTGCAGTTAATATAATTCACTACAAATAAAAACTCAATCAAAGTTCAAATCACCTCACACATTATGCTACTGTGAGATGACAAACTGACCTTGCAGTAAATATGGTTTACTACAATCAATAGCTATAAAACATCACTTCACGGTTCGCCTCACACTATAGAGGTTACCGTGACCTGACAAACTGACCTTGACCTTTCAGTTAATATGCTTCACTACAACTGCGGTATAAATTGCTGAGACATCATATAAGATGCTACGGTAATCCGATTCAACTGTATAAATTATCCCTAAGATCTTATAACTCTAGCTAACGTATTTAATTCCTACCCTATTCTAATTATTCCTAATGATTACCTTTCTAGATATATATACAGGATGTATGGACCCAAAGTGTCCACATTCCCCGAATCTATCCACCCAGTCTAACCTTACCAACCTAAAAACTCTTTATTTATTGATATAACATAATAACAATATTCCCAGCACTAATATTTGGGATGGGGCATCGTTCTTGTAGAGAACGTGTCGTTCTGAAACAGAACGTGACGGTGCGAGGGAGCTCTCACATCCGATTAGATTCAAATCATACAGACTGAACGACTAAGTGTGCTACAGTGCTTATATACCCAACTACGGGGAAATACCCGGATTATCAATGTAAGGAGAGCAGCGATTGGCCAACACCCCTGCCTCCTTACCCAACCCGAGCGCTCCTAGTAAACGACCTCGGGCGGAACTAAAAACGTGGTTTTGACCACAACAAACTGACTGACCAAAGCATAGACCAACGTAATCGGAAATATATACGAACTGCAACTCATCTAGACACACGTAATTACTAGCCAAAACCTAGTTTCATCACATACCTCCCCCCTGAAGATTAAAGTTATCCTAACTTTATCAATAAAACTATAATTTAATCTACCGGGTATATATATCTAAGTATTTTATGTTATCTAACCTTACAACCTGAGTCACCCATCCCTGAAAAACTAAAACATCCAGAATGTAACTCTATATGTAAATCAATAAATTCATTCTTATTTTAATAACTCAAGTCACTTGTAAAAGGCAAATTCAGCTCTCAACAAAAGGAATAGCATGTAAAACAAACATAAATCACATCATCATCACTTCTTTAGGCATGAGTGAAAATCAACATGAAAAACATATAAAAGATTATCTCAAAAGCAAACATATTTTACATAGTCCCGTTCCCCCAAAATGTCTCTTCCTTAAACCCTCTTATTCCGTCACAGGAACTCGCCACAGGAGCCAGTCAACATCGTCCTGATTCTCCTCTTCCCTGCTCCGACGACGTGCCGGCATCCTCCGTCGCCTTTCCTGCTCTAGATCTCTCGCTTGGACTCTCTCGGCGGTTGGTCCATCCCGGGCCACACAAGGTGGGAGCAGGTCGCCAGGGTCCTGGAAGTCCCGGTTCCGCCTCGCCTCGACCGACACCACGCCGGGAATCTGATGGGTCCGTGGATGGAGCAAACAGCGGGACTGCACACGGAACGTCGCTCTGCAGATTGAACATAGGAAGAGGTTCATGCAGCGTTGGTGCACCCTCCCCCAGTGCTTGAGATAACTCCTCAGTGTAGAGTACCAGGTGTCATCGCAGCTGATGACCTGGCAGCGCATGCCTCCAGTAGGCCAGGGCTCCCTCACATGTTCTTCCTTGAACTCGTAAAGCTACTGTGGCTCAACTTCGCAAGTGATTTCCATTGCTGAAGCATACAAAAGCGTAACAACACCTCTAAACATTGTTTATGCAAAAAGCTGAAATAGTTGCAAAAATGGCGGGGGACTTATGTGAAAAATCCTATAAGGAAAATGCTGCAAATCAAGAACAGGTTAAATGTAACCAAGGTATAAAAAAGCAGTCTGTGTATTAACAAGCATATTTTGTTCCAACTACGGTGAATAAATCTGTCTGGGCCTAACAACCCTCCCATACCTACTCCTCGAAAAATTGGTCACGGTTCGCTCGCCCTCTGTATCCCTATCCTCAATTGTGCCATCTACCACACATGATTCCTCCCCATCTCCTGGAACCACACATGATTCATCTCCATCTACCGGAAAAGACTGACCCATTGTCTCGAGCCAACTATCAGGACATTGCTCACACTCATAGGGTTTAAGCTGATCAACGTGAACGCTAAAAATCCTGGAACCTTCAAACCTCTGAATGCGGTAAACCAATGAACATACGTGATAATATCATACTCGACTCACCGTAACACCCTCTAGAATACATGATAATATCATACTCGACACACCTTAACACCCTCTAGAATACATGATAATATCATACTCGACACACCTTAACAACCTCTAGAATCCAGAACTACCAACATCAAAACTCCTTATCTGCCACCTGTAGATGCTGACTAGCAAATTCAAAGTTATCCTGTATGGACTGCTGTAAGCAGTTAACATACTCCACTGGACATACTAGGTAATCAGAATCTGGTGGGGTACCCACCATCACGTCCAAAGGACACTGAACTTCCCTTCCTAACATGAGCAGATTAGGGGAACAGTTAGTGCTCTTATGGGTCCCTGCTCTATACGCCATCATTAGAAAAGGTAACTGGTCATCCCAATCCAACTTCTTCTGATCAACGAAGACAGACAACATTTGACGTGAGGTACGGTTGAACCTTTCTACCAAGCCATCCCTAACAAATTACAGCCTTCACGAAAAAGTATAGACTCAAATTCTAGCCCTTGATCAGAATGGATCTGCTGCGGACATCCAACTCTACAAAACACTTCAGTAACAAGTTTATCAGCTACTGTTAAAGCGGTGTGATCCTTGACAGCAAAAGCCTCCTTCCACTTGGTGAAATAATCCCCAATTACGATGATGTACTCGTTCCCATGCCTGGTTATAGGTAAGGATCCAACTATGTCAACTCTAATACATTCCAAGGGAGACCTGACTCTGAACTGTTGCAATGGCGACTTCCCATGCCCCGGCCCTGGCTTACATCTGGCGCACAAATCACAGGTCTGACACCAACGTTTAACTGCCTCTGACATCCCTGGATAATAAAATGTTTGCCTAATAGGCTCATAAGTCCTATCTCGACCGAAATGCCCAGCTGTTCGCTGTTTGTGTAAATGTTCAAAGATGGTCTCCCGGATTGCTGAAGGAGCTACAAGCTGAGACAATGTACCCTTATCTGAATGATGCCTACGAAAGAGCAAGTTGTTTTGCATGAACAAGTGATTCAACTGACCCCACAAGCTTTTGGACTAAAAATCTAAAATCAATAACTTCAGTATTCAAAGGCCTGACTGATGATTCCAACATTTTACTAACCAGTGGACCCACATGTTTATCCTTCTCTTGCAACTCTACCAATTTGGGAGATTACATTCACCACCCTGATCTACATTTTCTGCCTGATCTACAACTACTGGCCCTACATAGGACACACTTGGAGAGTTAGAGAACTGTACATAGCTCTCTTTGGCACAAACCCCGCTGGAAGGAATACCAGGAGGGGAGGAACATTCCTCACAAGACTCATTGCCGCACTTCCTAACACGTCTTCTAGACATGCCATCAGCATTAACTCCAGGACGGTACTGTATGTTGAAATCAAAGGTTTCCACCACGCTTAACCACCTAGCCAACATTCCCTCTGGATCCTTGAAATTTTTAAGCCATATCAAAGGAGCATGGTCGGTTCGCAACAAGAACTTCTGCCCAAAAAGATAGTGCCTAAAGTGCCTCAAGAAATGTAGTACAGCCATTAGCTCACGTCGGGTCGTACAATAATTTTGTTGAGCCTGTTGAGAACTTTGCTAACATAAGCGATGACTACCTCCTGTCCATCCTGAATCTGTGAAAGAATAGCCCCTATGCCATTGGCGCTAGCATCAGTGTCAAGGATGTACTTACTAGTACTGTCTGGAAAACCAAGTATCGGTGAGCTCAATAAACAATCTTTCAACCTAAGAAATGCCTGCTCACACTTGTCATCCCGAGAAAAAGAGACCTTCTTCCTGGTAAGCCTGATCAAAGGAAAAGCTATTTCTGAAAATACAAAGTGCCTATAGTAGCCTACCAGCCCTAAGAAACTACGAATCTGAACTATCGATGGGTCTGGGCCATGTGTTCACAGCCTGGGTTTTACTTGGATCGCAAGCCAGCCCATCCTTTGAAACAACATGACCTAAATAGACTACACTGGTTTGGAACAACGAACACTTCTTAGGCTTCAACTTCAACTTAGCTTGCCTGAGTTGTACAAACACTAGCCTAAGGTTGAGTAATGCGGTACAAAAGTCATGCCCATATACTATAACGTCATCCAAGTAGCATAAGCATTTCTTCCACCTTAGTTGTCCTAACACCCTATCCATCAAGCGTTTCGAAAGTGGCTGGAGCATTGGTTAAACCAAAAAACATGACGTTAAAGTGAAACAGTCCCATATGAGTGGTAAATGCAGTTTTGTTTTTATCCTTGGGGGTCATCTTGACCTGCCAATAGCCACTGGCTAGGTCCAATTTAGAAAACCATCTAGCGCCACCTAAAGTTTCTTACATTTCATCAATTCTAGGCAGAGAATATGCATCCCGAAGAGTAACATCATTTAACTTGCAAAAATCCACACAAAACCTAATGCTACCATCCTTCTTTTCAACAAGGCAGACCATGGACTTTCACTTGGTTCTATGATACCTTGACTCAACATCTTGTCAACTTCCTCCTCTACAACCTTTTTCCTGGCAAGGGGAGCTCTACGGCATGGCAATTTAATTGGTTTTGAATCTCCTGTATCTATACCCTGGGTAACAATATCGGTCTGGCAATCACCCCGTCCTCACCAACAAAAACATCCTGGAACTCATTAACCAAGGAAGCTACTTGCTGTCTCTGTTCTAAAGTAAGTTCATCAGAGCTATCCTCAACTAACTTTTGTAAATGTGGCGGTAAGTCAACTTTTGTGCGAGGTACTCGATATTCTGGCTCATCAACCACAACCTTATCTACAGTATTGATTGTACCCAAAACTGACTCTGACGCAAGCGTGATCCCCTTGTCATTGAGGTTCAGCACCGAGATATCATCTTATCACTGTTTGGATCAACTAAGCTTCTTGCTAACAACAGACCTTGCTTGCGCCAAGTTGAGTTAGGTTCCACTAGTCCACAATCCCCAGAAAGTATCTTATCCGACTTACACTCCACAAACATTTCAGAATGTGCTGTCACCTTAGTTTTCTCCACGAGTTTAATCCTAGCACAGGTATAACTCCTAAGCTTGAACAACTTAACTCTGCCCCCTGGTAACTCAAGCTTTTGACGTCTGATAAGGATATCAGCATCATTAGCCTCTAGGAAGTCCAAAATTCCAGGAACCTGCTCTAGATCTGCGACAACAAAGTCATGACTGAAATGGAACTTGTCAACTTTGAACTCCGGCCTAAATTTACCATATACACTCAGCTGTTTCCCTTCAACAGACAGAAGTACCAACTCAACCTCGTCAAGGATAGTTTCTTCAAACCCAAGCCGGAGAAAGGATAAAGGAGACCAAGTGTCTATCAACAAATGATTCCTCCCTGTGGCTAATTCTTCTTCCAAATAGAGGCATCAGGTATCAGCTTCGATACTACCAACATTAAGCTTGACAACCCTATTTTTTCGAGACCCTGAACCAGCAATTTCATCAGGAGATGTGGATGGTTGCTCACCATCCTTCTGGCCTATACACTGAACATTAACTGACCTACAGGCTGAGTTCTCGGCCACGACCTCAGCCTGATCAAGTCTACAGTTGTAACACTCACGGGGCCCTACAGACATCGGCCTATCCCTAAGCAACTCCTGCTTAAATTTGGCTAACTTCTCATCTATCAATTCAGAGATTACCTCCAAAGTAAGAGGGGAAGACGTTGTCCTTGACAGATGCTTATTGTCAACACGAGAATCTGGAGCACCAACCACGCTAACCTGAGCAAAACGGGAATCATGAGGTTTCCTATTCCTGCTACCCTCCATAGCTTCAAACTTTACAGCATACGCAATTGCTTCTTCTAAAGTGCTAGGATGGCTAAAGGTCACCTTCTTTTTCACCTCGATCTATTGTGATCTATCACTTGCATCTCTAAAGCCAATAATTGGTAACCAAAATCAGCTGCAGTTTCATCCCTGGCCTTGCGTCTATTTCTGAACTCACATCTGTAAGCTATGGAGCGTTCCTTAGGGTTAAACCTTTGCGTTAGCACTGACTTAATTACTGTGTAATCAGACAACTGGCCATAGGTAAGGTTACTCAATAGTTTCTGCGCTGTGCCCCTGAGACTCATGGACAACTGCTGAGCCTTTTCAGTCTCTGATCGCCGCTAATGGCTGCAATAGTGCCGAAGCGGCGTTAAACTCACTCACTCACTCAGTCTCTGACCAACCATTCCAAGAGGCTACCTGCTCGAAATGGACAACATAATCTTACCTTTTACCTCCTTCCAACTGTCTACCGGACACATCCCTCGGTAACCTCAATCGTCCACCATCTACTTGAGAAGGTAAAGCCATATACTCAGGCCCCTCAGATAAGTTATCATCATCAATGTCCTCAAAGTCTTCATCCATACACCGCTGAAGGTGATCCTGGGCATACCTAATGTCAAAGGGATTCGTGATATCACGTCCGGGAGTGTAAGGGGAAATGAGTCATTCCCCATTTTCATTACCACACCATGGTTTATAACATATAGGGAATCATTTTGGCAATGCTTTATGCTCCATAAAATACATTATGTGTGTGACATTACTTCCACAAAAACCACGATAAGTAAGGAATAATATGCACCTGTGCTGACGTGCTCGGTTGAGGTGTCCATCGCCTCTCCTGCTCGATGGCATCAGTTTTGCGCCTATTCCTTTGTGGGCCTCCATTATTCGAGGTCATCATCGCTGTCGGTGAAATGAACATGTCTCATCTGCAGTGACAGGAGTGTATGGTATAAGGATGTGTGCAATGTGGTCCATGCACCACTAGTGAAATGTATTTGTGTCCATTAGGAAGTATTTTAGTATTACATGTGGGAGCTTACCTGAACCTGTGACGTCGTCGTATCAGCAGTGGAGGACATTGACAAGTTCATGTCACCCTGCGGAAATGGGGAACTTCCATCATGTTCCTGTTCATCCTGCAACACATAAAGTATAACCAATAATAACATTTGAAATGACTACACTCAGGCAATACTAATGCATGCAATTTATTAATAGGTTTCTGTTTTATGATAATTATACTTACCAAATCCGTGTTCTGCACTGAGTCATTACTACTGACTATAGCTTCTCCTCTCTGGGGTGTCCAACTTGGAAAGAGAGGAGTGGTGTATGTGTAGACAGGTTCATCACGCAAAGTGTACACATCCTTGATAGCCCTTACAATAGGCGGTAGAATAGGTCCTTGTCTGTTATGGTTTCGGAATATGATTTCCGCGAGATGACCCTCAAAATTCGATATGGATGTACCATGGATCTGCCGAAAATGCGCTTTTGCATTGGCTCATTCACCTTCAATTGTATGTGTGTATTGTTATTCGATCGTGGTTATGCAGTCCTCATAGATCTGTTTGAATTTGTATTTGTGGCAGACCGAGAAATGAGTATAACCTTCGGCATTAAGTGATGAGTAACCCTTCCAATGATCCGTGTAGATAGTACTTCCTGGGGCAATGTACTGCTTGATCAAATTCAACAATGTCACACTAGAACGATTATCGATGGAGAAAAGTAGTATTCTATTTGAATGTCTCTCCACCATTCCTAGTATCCATATATTTATTCCTCGATGGGCACCTCGGTGGTACTTACACCTTCTTCCAAATAAGGATTCGTCAATTTCCACGTCACCGATGAGACGGATGCCTTTAACGTTAACGTGAATCCATTCCATGTGGACTTCACTTGTGAACAAAACCCAATGTACCGCTGTACTTTTATAACTCATTCCCGACTGCGTAGCTATGGAATATAACGTCATCTTTTGGGCAAAGTTGTATAAGAATTGTAGGACATCCTGAATGTACATATGGCTGCGGAAGAAGAAAGAGCGCCATCGGACAGATTTCACATGTCTTCTGTCTCTAGGACATCGCCAAAGGCATCCATCAATTCTTCTTGATGGTACTAAGGTACATGGTACCTGACAGTGGGTGCATAGTACATGATTCACAATCAAACCGTGGTTTATTTACCAGTTTATGAATAGCATTGTTGGGGCCATCATGACCAGGTAGAAGTTCCACCCAATATGTATATCCTTTAAACCCACATCGTTTAAGTCCTTCTTCCGCTGTCCAAATGAACCGCTTTTTCTGTCCGCCATTTCTCTCCATTTACAAATGTAGAGTAAAATATGAATGTATTATATGTACGTGTTTCAGTTCATTATGCCCATACAATGCATGTAACTACTACGTCGTTTGTCCTATCATTGCATTTCTTCCTAGTCCATTTTACAGTGTTATAATGTAATGAGCACCCAAGGTGAGTGATGAAATATAAATACTACAACATGCCGTTGCCTATATACTTCCGCTTTAGGTGGGGAATGGCTCAATTTCCCTTTCGCTGATAGTGAAAAACAGCAGTTTCCCACCTATTTGTTTTTCATGAATTTGACTCTCAAAATCGAGCATTTTTAGTATCTTTCTCCCAAAAACTTCCAAGCCCCTTTTTGCTTTATCTATCCCCAAAGGAAACCCTTTCCCGGGAGTGATTTCAGTATGTTTAATAGTGGATTCGATCCCTATACATACTCCTGCTTTAGGTGGGGAATGCCTGTTTTTCCCTTACGGCGACCATGAAATTTTAGCATTTCCCATCTATTTGTTTTTCATGAATTTTGGTGTCTCTACCCCTCCATACACTACATGTAACTAATATGTCGTTTGTCCTATTACTGCCTTTGTTCCCAGTTCATTTCACAGTGTTATAATTCAATGAGCACCCCAGGTGAGTGATGAAATGTAAATGCTACAACATGCCGTTGCCTATATACTCCCGCTTTAGGTGGGGAATGGCTCAATTTCCCTTACGCTGATAGTGAAAAACAGCACTTTCCCACCTATTAGTCTCTCAAAATGGGGCATCTTCAGTATCTTTCTCCAAAAAACTGCCAAGCCCCTTTTCGCTTTATATCTATCCCCAAAGGAAACCCTTTCCCGGGAGGGATTTCAGTGTGTTTAATAGTGGATTCGATCCCTATACTCCCGCTTTAATGAAAAAATTGGAAAGGACTAAGATGAAATGCAGTTATGGTACATAAGAATTTTTAATTATATATATTGCATCCTGTAAAGATGGATTATTTCTTTCCCGGAAGCTAAAGTACCCGTACATGTTTCCTATGTTTAGGTACCCACAGATGCGCTTTCACCCCGTTTGCAAACGAACAATAGTGGCTGACCGGTGACGAAGAAGGTAAGGTATAATATTTAAATGTGAAAGATCCCGATTTGGAAATTTATCCGTACCATCATAAATATTGTTATTTTGAAATTTTATTTCAGACTAAGAGGACCATACCCCATTTTGTCCCACTGATTATACCCCCGTTGACGACCCTACGAATGATGAGGAACAAGAAGTCCCCATCCGGTAAACCCCTGAAGCCCCCCCTGTGAAGTCTTCAAGGGGCCGACTTGTGAAACGAAAACAGCGCAATTTTTTTTTTTGTGGTGTACATTACAAAAGTGACATATTCCTATTTCGTGTCATAAACGATTCTACTTTTTGTACCAACTCAAAGTCATTACAAAAGTGTAATATATGGTATGGTCAATAAGTTTACTAAAAGGAATAGGTAGGAACCCCACCTAAAGCGGGAGATTGCCACTTTTCCTTTATGATTTGTTGGGTTGTGATAGATGCTTTCAGTGCAATGATTGGAACCCGTGTCATTGACCGCAACTCTCCAAGCTCTCCATATGCTGGACGGATGATTCCTTCTTCTTGTGAGGGGGCGGGATAGCGCAGTGGTTAGCGCGTTCGGCTTTGGATCAAGAGGTCCGTGATTCGAACCCCGCCAGGGGCACGGCAACTTTGTCTGCAGTAGAGAACTGTTCTTTGGGTGCAATGCTACACTTAATTTCAGCGTAGTACCACCCATGGTTCGCTAGTTCAAGCCGATGCTCGCAGGTTTCACCGCAAAGCATAGCCACATGGCGATGCGGGCTTTCTCCCTGCCATAATACTAGCAGCCGCGATATAAGTGTAATACTCTTGAAAGCGGCGTTAAACACCAACTCACTCACTCACTCCTTCTTCTTGTCAACTGACATTCCACTAAAACGAAATGATCATATTTCTTCTGATTCATATTAGATGAATTGCTTTGTAATTTTATGTAATGTGAAATCAAATTTGAAGTATATTGTATGGTACGCTATATTGCAAGCGATGTACTGATTTCTTTTGTTTTATAGTTGACAAAATCATGATATGAAAGTAGACTTGAAAAGTGTGGCTAAAAGTGACATCCAGTGTTTAAAAAAAATAAAATGTAGCTTTGAAACGTGCCAAAATACTTAATTTGCTCAATGCAGTTCAAATTAACTTAAGTTGCATATAAATCCCAAATCGCCAAATATATGATAATATCTGGCTTCCAATTGAAATCGAAGAAAATCGTTATTCATGTGCAGAGATGGCTGGGATGGCTATAATAAATATGGTAATTATTAGCTTCAGTCAGTACTTTTCAATAAACAATGGTTGGCATATGTGATGCCATACAACATACTGGATATCTCTTTATGCTCTTACAAATTGGTAGCTGTCTTTTAGGGAAAATGTGTTTTCTGTGTTCATAGTGAATGCGAATTTAAATGTGCACTAGATGTATGTTATTTAAAATTATATGCATGATTCATGCTAAAGATTTTCTTAATGATTGGTTCTTGTGTTTATGTTCATGATTTAATATTCCAATACTAGCTTCAAACAATGATATACTCATGTCAATATGGCAAATAATACACAAGCAATGCCATAAGCAGTTTATTGTTAATGTAACTTTGACAACTAATCTGCACTTATCTCGGGCTGATAGGGTTATGTGTATGAACAATGACATGTTTTAGCCTCTAAATATACAGCTGGAAATTAATTAAGCAACACTACGGTTTACTGTATTTGGATAACAGGTTTTACGTTAGCTTGGTACTTTGGTGCCAAAATCCAAAATCGAAAAGGAAAACCAGTAGATGTTGCTGTAATGTGATAAGTGTAATCATTTGAAGTGAAGGGGTGGCATTTTACTAACTTACTTTTTATTTAACAAAAGTCATTCGTTCAAACATTGTGAACCTTCAAACTAAAAACTGATGAAATTGTCTAATTCAATAATAAAAAAAAGCCCTGATGAACAAACACTGTCAGTACGTGCGGTTTAAATTAACAGATTGGAATCAAATTTATTCACAGATCCTATGGTTGTAGGTTTTCTTCTCAATTAATGTTTTTATCATGCATAATGAAATATGTTTTAGTGCATGAATGTCAACTTGGTATCCAAAATTTTGTTAACGATAAATTAATTATATCATTAAGTTGAGGTGAGGTGAGTTGGGGTTTAACGCCGCTTTCAAGATTATTTCACTTATATCACGGCTGCTAGTATTATTGCAGGGAGAAAGCCCGCAACACAATGTGGCTATGCATTGCGGTGAAACCTGCGAGCAACGGCTGGAACTAGCGAACCGTGGGTGGTACTGCACTGAAATTCAGTATAGCATTGCACCCAAACCTTACTGTATGTAGAACAGTTCTCTACTGCAGACAAAGTTGCCGTGCCCCTGGCGGGATTCGAACCACGGACCTCTTGATCCGAAGCCGAACGCGCTAACCACTGCGGTATCCCGCCCCCTCTACTTAAAGTAAAATGCAGCTTAAATATGTAATGTTTACCATAACGCCACATGTTGACGGTTGTCACAAGGTCAGAGTGATAAACCTTTACAGTGGGGGTGCAGGCGACAGGCCATTTGCCATTCCCCTCATCCACTCCCATGTAGTGATGACAGCTGATAACCAACAACCCAGGAGCTTGGTTTTTGGTACTGTGGATTTGTACAGACCCCTTAAACTGAGCTCTGTAGTCTTGTTGTGGACTTGCCTATGCTATTTAAAAATTAAGGGGTCTGAGTGACAGACTAGGGATACCTAAACACACAAAGTAGAGTTTTAAATATGACACCATGATGGAGTGGTCAACGACTTTGCTGTCGGAAATTGCATGAGAATACAAATCTACCTCTCACACTGAGTTGCACAAAACTGTCGTTTATATGTCACATTTTTTTTACTAATAACGGTAACCGTTTTCTATGGATACTTATCGGGTCGATTAATGAGATGTTTTACTCTCTAACGAAACAAACTTACAAACTTAATAATGAATGACTAATTTGAGAAAACATAATATTTTTAAAAAAACGTGTAAAGTAAGTACAAATATACTTGACTTTGACAGTGCAAAACTGGTATGACGTCCAGAACACGCTCAATTGAAGTTGTGGACTTTAACACATCACCGACCATAGACCTCATTCACAGTCGTCTCTAAGAGACACCCACTCTTCTTCATACAAGGCATTAGGTGATGAATGACAACTCAACAAAATCAATGTTAAAGGTAGAATCATATATTATACATCAAAGTAAACGAAAAGAAACAGTACCATTATGTTTCAATGAATTCTCTAATGGATTGTAAACAAGCTTAGCTACAGGCCATCTGTTTTGCATTACGGTTATGTTTGCATCAGTTAATATCGTCCTGAAATATAAATAACGTGTTTGATTAAATACAACTTATTTATCTATTGTAAATATTGAATCAACATCCAAGTTAATTAATGGGGGAGAAGCAACTGCATATTGAATTATCATTTCAAATGAGTTCATCGCAATTAAGAAGATTGATCCAGTGAAACAATTTTGTGAAGAATAATATCCCATTTCCGACATTAATTGTGCCATCCGCCCCAGTAAATATCCGATATCCCGTTTCCGACATTAATTGCGGGATAGCGCAGTGGTTAGCGCGTTCGGCTTCGGATCAAGGGGTCCGGGGTTTGACAACTTTGTCTACAGAAGAGAACTGTTCTACACGCAGTAAGTTTTGGGTGCAATGCTACACTGAATTTCAGGATAGTATCACCATGGTTCGTTAGTTCAAACCGATGTAGCTTTTACATGTCGTTGCGGGCTTTCTCCCTGCTGTGATGAGAGTGAAATACTCTTGAAAGCGGTGTCAAACACCAAATCACCTCATCTTATAATCTCAACATGTTAATGTACTTATAATGTGAAGTCAAATTTTCCATTGCTTAGTCTGGGCGGGATAGCGCAGTGGTTAGCGTGTTCGGCTTCGGATCAAGAGATCCGGGGTTCGAATCCCGCCAGGGGCACGGCAACGTTGTCTGTAGTAGAGAACTGTTCTACATTCAGTAAGGTTTGGGTGCACTGAATTTCAGAGTAGTACCACCCATGGTTCGCTACTTCCAGCCGTTGCTCGCAGGTTTCACCGCAATGCATAGCCACATGGCGTTGCAGGCTTTCTCCCTGCCGTAATACTAGCAGCCGCGATATAAGTGAAATACTCTTGAAAGCGGCGTTAACCCCCAACTCGCCTCACTTCACCTCACCATTGCTTAGTAAGTGAAAGAAATATATGGATAACAACTTCTCTTTTCACGATATGCTTGATACCACACAAGGGCATATGCAAACTTAATTATGGTAGCACATCAAGGAACAACCTCCTAAGTAGAGTTTGTTTCAAGTGTGGGATTGGAGGAAATGACACAGGAGACTAATCAACATTCAAGTTATGTGAATGTATGTGCTATGTATATGTAGCGCTATATCGGGTATAAAAGGTAGTGAGATTTTAATGATGTAATTTCCAGCTGCGGTGCAGTCAGTTTTACTAAATTATGATGTTGTGAACATATGCGTTGTAATTATGTGCGTTTATGCAAAATCTGTCATTCTCATTTCTGTTATAGACCGATGACTGGCACTATTGGGTGGGAGGGACTGGCGAGCCGTTAGAATGCTTGAGTCATAGTGGGAGACGTGTTACTAGGATGTAGCAGTGGTCTGAGCTGTTGGAGCTCGTCGAGACAGCTTGTTGGAGCATATTTAAGGATTCAGCAAATGTTGCTGAATCCTTATTGTTATTGCTGTGTTTATTATTTTTATTTCAAGAATTTTGTGCACAAGATTCAGCCAAATTTCACACAGAGATAACCCTTAATGTGGAATAGAACTGCTAAGCTTTGGGGCCACATCGGCCAAACCATTCGAATCCAAATGTCCATTTTAAACATTGGGAAATTTTTCAAAATGCACATAGAGACTTAAAACTTTTTCTTAAATATGTACAATAACAATACGAGTAAAAAGGGAAATCATGGCAAATTCGTAGGTCACGTGGTTTAACCACCATTATTAATTTAGACACATTTTACAATTTTCCGACCCCATGCACCTTTGAGAATCTTCTCCTCTGAAGATACCAGCATTAGAAATCTAATATTTACACATAATGTAGCTGAAGCATTCATATTATAATTTGCTCATTGCAGCCGCAAATTACTGTTACTTTTTGCACAGTGTACAGTCGAAATCTGGCAATGTTTGAAAAATGCAAACTTCAAAGGGACATAACTCAAATATCTACCCATCGAATTGTATAAATTTTTCAGGAGAGTAAGATAGGACTATTATCTTTATGAATCAAGAATAAAATCGATCGTGAACATTTCTGGTCAAAATAAAGAACAACTTTAACATGGTGAAAAAATTCAAAATCCACATAGAGACTTGAAGGATTTTGCAAAAGAGGCGCAATAACAATACGAGCAAAAACGTAAATCATGACAAAGTTGTAACTCTCGTGGTTTAGCCGCTTTGATTTGACATGTACATATTGGGTATCATTAGTCCCAGGGACATGTTAGAAACTTGCAAGTTGTTTTTAAAAGATGTCTCAATTCATTCTATTTCAAATAATTGAATCATTTATTTGCTGATTCCTGTTATCGTCGCTTGCGACTATATTTGTATTTATGTTTATATATGTTGGAATAAATAACTGTGGTCACAGTGGTGCACCGTACAGTATGCCATTTTATGTGAGGTGTTTGTTGTTTGTGTGTAGGGAATAGGAGAAATGGACACTATAACAGATAACAAGATCATGTGCATTCATCCATGGAAAGTTCCATTAGTTCCTATTTGTATGTATCACACATGATTGGCGACCAAGGACTTATGCAATTGTTAACATTGCCTATCAACTATCTGGGAAAGAGCCATCGACTAACATCGTTAAAGCAATTGATCACAACATAATGTCAGTGATGCAGCTGAATCAGTCATAATAATAGTCGTCTGATTTTCCTCTTTACTAGATGAATGGACGAAGAATTGCTTACAAATGACCAGTAAAATTATATCTGTTACTATCACGTTAGCCATGTGTCTTATGGACCATACACCATTTTCATTTGTGTAAGCTTCATATTTGCACTCATATCAAGTTCCATTTGTGAAATTAAAGTCATTTCTGAAACATTTATTGAAATAAGGAGTTTGATTAAGAGAAAGACCTATTTTTGTCATCAAACCATGAACAGTTTCGTATTCAAATATCGTGTTTATATGTCCTATTAACAGAAGGAATGTTCTTGAACTTCTAATCCTATAATTCTGTTCTATTACTTATTAATTTGATGTGGCATTGGTAATTGAAAACTTGTATTAAAACGTTCTGTAAAATGAGCAAATGCATTTTAAAACACAAGGGATGCATTTTAATTTAAGGTTGAATACAAGTATTTTATTTCCTGTTTTAACACGAACTATACAGGAAAAGGGACTGACACGTAGATATAGAAACCAATTTACAGGTGCTTGTTACCAATAAATTTTTAAAAAGTCGTTCTCAATTCAAAACATGTACATATAGTTTATGCATGACAGTCGTGACGGTAAAGTTAATTCGGAGGTGAGGCAAATTGGGGTTTAACGCCGCTTTCAAGAATATTTCACTTATATCACGGCTGCTAGTATTATGACAGGGAGATATCCCGCAACATTGCGATGAATCCTTCGAGCATCGGCTGAAACTAGCGAACCATTAGTGATACTATGCTGAAATTCGGTGTAGCATTGCACCCAAACCTTACTACGCACGTAGAACAGTTCTCTTCTGCAGACAAAGTTGTCGAACCCTAGACTCTTTTATCCGAAGCCGAACGTGCTAATTACTGCCCTATCCCACAATTAATGTCGGAAACATTATATCCGACATTGATGGGGAGTAATGGCGCAATTAATGTCGGAAATGGGATATTTTTCTTCACAAATGTTTTTACCGGATCAATCTTCTGTATTGCGATGAACTCATTTCAACCAGTGTAAGGATTTTTCAAATACGTTTAAGCTGTTGAAGACTACACTAAGAGTAACAACGGTAAATAATAACTAATATTTCAATTGTTACACTTTGCGATATGCTTACGTATTTTTCTTGATGGAGATTAGGGTCATTAAGTTGTTGTTCGTGTACAGTACTCATGCTTGAAGGTTATGTGTTCGTACCATGTAGGGGGTGGTTAACGCGTTCGGCTTCGGATCAAGAGGTCCGTGGTTCGAATCCCGCCAGGGTCACGGCAACTTTGTCTGCAGTAGAGAACTGTTCTACAGGCAGTAAGGTTTGGGTGCAATGCTACACTGAATTTCAGCGTAGTATCACCCACGGTTCGCTAGTTCCAGCCGTTGCTCGCAGGTTTCACCGCAAAGCATAGCCACATGGTGATGCGGGCTTTCTGCCTGCCATAATACTAGCAGTCGTGATATAAGTGAAATACTCTTGAAAGCGGCGTTAAACTCCAACTCACTCACTCGTACCATGTAGTGAGGCATTTCAATAGCCACGATCATGGCAATGTCGCTGTCGAATGTTTTCAGACTCCAAAGACTTTCTACCAAGCTGGTATACACTAATAATATAAGCATTTCTCAAATAAGGACTGTGTTGGAACAACAGATTTGAATTACTTTGCAATCACCACCCGTATATGAGTCAAGGTTCACATTGTTGACTCTTCTTTAACCAAGCAATTCACTTCTTATGACCTCGTGCAGTTCTGTTTTGTATTTTGTAATTATATTCTGTTCCTAAAACGATATAGGATGTACGACAGAGCAACATAAAGTTTACCACGAATTTGAGGATGAACCCCTCCAAACGAGAGCAGGATTTTTAATTTCCACAAAGCACTACAACTCTGCAGCTTTTGGCGACTATATGTAAAACAAGCTTTAAGGTAGTGTGCTACTGAACAGATAGATATAGACACTGTTTTCATGACATGCTTTCCCCTTTGTTATCCCCGCCACAACGAAGTTATCGGGGATGTTGATATGATCTCCGTTCGTCCGTCTGTGCGTTCGGGTTTTTGTTTCCGGACCAGAACTCCAAAACCGTTAGAAATAACTCAATGAAAATTGGTATGTTGAACAGTAATCATGTGTAGATACACCTTTGGGGTTTTCAAATTCTTTAGGATTTTATTTTGATCCTATTCCATACTTAAAAACTAAAAAACGGTAAGAACTACGAGTAGTTCAATTAAACCTGGTTTGTCATCATGTATAGATCATTATGTATAGATGTGCCTTTTGGAGTTTTCAACTATTTTGAATTTTATCATTAGTCGTTTCCATTGGGGCAGTAATACCCTAGACTCTAGGGGTAAAATTATCGAAAGTTTCCTCACCCAAAATGATTTATGTCTATTCAATGATGGTTCAAACACATATCTACATCCTGCTACAGGATCATATACAGCTATAGATTTATCAGTAACTGATGCATCCCTTTTGCATGACTTTTCATGGTCAGTCCATGAGGATACATGTGGGAGCGACCACTTCCCCATTGTATTAGAACCCTCATCACCTATTCCCGAGGAGCACAATCCTCGTTGGAAATTTTCCAAGGCTGATTGGGGTACATTTTCTACCCTCTGCCGTGAACATATTATATATGATGAAATAATCAATGCAACTGATCCTGTTGAGGCCTTTTCTAAAGGTCTCATTGATATAGCAACTGAAACTATTCCTAAAACCTCGGCAAATCCACGCATTCACAAGCCATGGTTTAATGAAACCTGCGATACTGCCATTAAGGCACGTAAAAAAGCTGAACGCAAGCTCAGTAAACGACCTACAAGAATTAACTTAGATAACTGTCGCAAGGCACGAGCTAAAGCTCGACGCACAGTCAACCAACAAAAACGCGAATCTTGGAGAGGCTATGTCTCTAAGATCAATTCCAGAACACCTATCAGCAAAGTCTGGAATATGATAAGTAGAATTAAAGGCAAAGGTTCCAAATCTACAATAAAACATCTTAAGGTCAATGATGACCTTCTCACATCAAAATCTGACATTGCCAATAAGTTGGCTGAAACAATCTCTAAAAATTCCTCATCTGCAAATTATGTCCCTGCTTTCCAAAAGTACCAAAAGGTACAGGAAAAACGACCACTTAATTTCAAATCTGACAATGGAGAAGATTATAATGAACACTTCTCCTTGTCAGAGCTCAAAACTGCACTTTCTAAAGCTCATGATACAGCTACCGGCCCTGATGAAATCCATTACCAACTTCTAAAACATTTACCGGAACCTTGCCTTGAAGTTCTACTTCAGGTATTTAATCATATATGGGAATCAGGTGAATTTCCATCTTGTTGGCACAATGCTACTATTGTGCCAATCCCAAAGCCTGGGAAGGATCATACAGACCCTTCCAACTACCGTCCTATAGCCTTAACAAGTTGTGTATGTAAAACTATGGAACGGATGATCAATGATCGTCTAGTTTGGGGGGGCGGGATAGCGCAGTGGTTAGCGCGTTCGTCTTCGGATCAAGAGGTCCGGGGTTCGAATCCCGCCAGGGGCACGGCAACTTTGTCTGCAGTAGAGAACTGTTCTACACGCAGTAAGGTTTGGGTGCAATGCTACACTGAATTTCAGAGTAGTACCACCCATGGTTCGCTAGTTCCAGCCGCTGCTCGCAGGTTTCACCGCAGTGCATAGCCACATGGCGTTGCGGGCTTTCTCCCTGCCGTAATACTAGCAGCCGCGATATAAGTGAAATACTCTTGAAAGCGGCGTTAAACCTCAACTCACTCACTCACTCACTCGTCTAGTTTGGTACTTGGAAACAAATAAATTACTTACTGATATTCAATGTGGTTTCCGCAAACAACGTAGTACCACTGATCATCTTGTTCGTTTAGAATCATTTATTCGTGATGCATTTATTAACAAACAACATGCTGTCTCTATCTTTTTCGACTTAGAAAAAGCTTACGACACTACCTGGAAGCATGGCATCCTAAAGGATTTATTTGAATTTGGCTTGCGAGGTCGTATGCCTCATTTTATTTCCAATTTTTTACATGATCGCCAATTTAAAGTGCGTGTGGGCTCCACCCTTTCCGATTTCTTTGATCAAGAAATGGGTGTCCCACAAGGTAGCATTTTATCTGTCACATTATTTAGCATTAAAATCAACAGCTTGGCTAAAGTCTTAAATGACCATACAGATGGTTCACTATTTGTGGACGATTTTGGAGTTTCCTGCAGAGGCAAAAATATGCCATCAATCGAGCGCCAATTGCAACTCTGCCTCAATAAAATCCATCAATGGTCGTTGGAAAACGGCTTCAAATTTTCCAAAGCTAAAACATCTTGTGTGCATTTTTGCAATATGCGCAAAATGCACCCAGATCCAGAACTATTTCTGGATAAAACTCCAATCAAAGTCGTTCCTGAGGCCAAGTTTCTTGGTCTTACTTTTGACAGTAAATTATCATTTATCCCTCATATCAAAAACCTCAAAGCTAAATGCTTAAAGGCATTAGACCTTTTAAAGGTCGTTTCAAATAATAAATGGGGTGGAGATGAAGAAACTCTTCTTCATCTCTATCGATCACTCATCCGCTCCAAACTTGATTATGGATCCATAATATATGGATCTGCCCGCCCCTCATATATCAAAATGCTAGATACAATCCACCATCAAGGTCTCAGGCTTTGTCTTGGGGCCTTCAGGACTTCACCTGTTGAAAGCCTATACGTTGAAGCTGATGAGCCATCTCTTGAAGATCGGCGCATCAAGCTAGCACTTCAATATATAACTAAACTTAAAGCCAACCCTTGTAATCCTGCATACAACTGCGTATTCAACCCTGAATACCAGCAGTTGTATAACTCAAAACCTAAAGCAATTCCACCACTCGGTATCAGACTTCAACAACATGTTGAAGATTGTGATATCGACCTAACAACAATAGCAGAGCACGGTCTGCTTGCCACTCCGCCATGGCAGCTGGTGATGCCCCGTGTCAACCTCTCTCTATCTACTCATAAAAAATCAAATACAGACCAATTAATATTTCGACAGGCTTTTTTTGAACTTCGTAATTTTTTCGCAGATTATAAACCAATTTACACTGACGGTTCTAAAGATGGACCCACAGTTGCAGCAGCAACTGTGACTCCTTCAACAACATATGCTACAAGGCTGCATGATGGCAGCAGCATCTTTACTGCAGAAGCTAAGGCCATCCTTAAGGCCGTCCATCACATTAAAAACTCAACCCCTAATAATTACATTATTTTTTCCGATTCACTTTCTTGCCTACAAGCAATTAAAAACTGTAAGAGTGATCACCCAATTATCAGGGATATTTTATTACTTCATAATTCTTGTCTCCAATGCGACATCGTCTTCTGCTGGCTTCCTAGCCATATGGGTATTAGAGGTAATAACAAAGCTGACTCAGCTGCTAAATCTGCATTAAACCTCAAACATATTTCTCCTACCAAAGTTCCATATACGGATTCCAAACCTGCTATTAAATCTTACATTAAACAACGTTGGAAGTCCCAATGGGACCAACAACATCATAACAAACTTCACACTATTCAACCTCATTTAGGTTACAAATCTTTATCCTCTTTTACCCGGCAGGAAGCTTGTGTCCTACGACGATGTCGTATTGGACACTCTCATCTTACTCACTCATATCTTTTAAAGGGGGAAGATCCCCCAGTATGTATACCCTGTCAGTGTCCTCTCACAATCAAACACATTCTATGTGAGTGTTGGGACACTGCACATATCAGGGAAACTTCTTCTTCCTTCTATTTCAATCAATCAAGTTTTTACTCATTTCGGTGAGCATCGTGTTTTAGATTTCTTGAAGGCTATACACCTTATTGACAAATTGTAAATTTTAACTTTTCATTATCAGCTTTTATTCAACTTGTGATAATTTGCTGATGTTTTTGCGGCCTTCGTGCCGTGTTCTGTTTTTCAATTGCAATTTTCTTTTTTAAATTAGGCAAATAAATTAAATATCTCGCCGCTAATGGCTGCAATACTGCCGAAGCGGCGTTAAACAATAACTCACTCACTCACTCACTCGTTTCCATTGCAACATAACTTAACATTTTGTTTCCGAACCAGAACTAAAAAGTTGCAAGGCCTAGCTCAGTGAAACGTGCTGTGTGGAGCACTCATCATGTATATGATCCTTTTGGGGTTTTCAAATTCTTTCGAAATATATTTTTAGTCATTTCCATGGAAAAACATCTTCATCTTGATTCCGGTGCAAAACTCAAAAGGTTTTTACAATTTCGCTTCCATAACAGAACTTTAATAGAATATTGTTAGACAGAGATTAATACATTGTGGGAAGTACATTTCCTTTTGTAGTATGAATTTATTACTAATTAGTAATTTAGGATTTATTATAGCATAAATCTCCATAATCATTGTTCAATATATTGAAAACATATTCCACTTGGCAGGGGATATAGTAGACTTTGTCTGCTCGTTAAAATCATATCGAGTTCCAGCACCCAGTGCATTATTGTTGGTTCAAAAGATAAACCTTACGTGGTTTAATGCTGCCGAACTTTTCAGTGTGTGTTATGTTTTAATCAGCTTCATCACCTTGACATTACGTTAACTCCATAAACTCCTGGCTACACTTTCGCTAGGTGTTTTAGCAGAACATGTTATCCCATGGGACATATTTAGTAACAGTTAGTGTAGTTAGTGAAGGGTTTTGTTTATCGCTTTCAATTATTTACCTTAAAATAGTTTTTTAAAAACACGCTTCAGCCATCGAACCATTTTATTGGGGAAAATCTATTAAATACAACAGAGATAGTTTGATTGTAACAACTAGTGGTTGAGTGGTTCTTCTCTTCATGCAATTTTGATTGAAACTCATGCTTTGAACTGAGAGGGACAGACCAATCAAATGCACAATTGGTAGATTTTGCTTATAGAACAAATCAATAAGTCATAATATATTTTACAAGATGCATATAAAAAATCAAAAGAGAGCACAACAATACCCCGGGTTCCGTATCCTCCAAAAAAGCCGTTTAAATCTAAGGGTTATTTGATGATCTATTCAAAAATAAATAGGAATGTCAATATCGAAGGCCTATCACTAAACAATGAAAAAGTATAACCATGGTTAAGTTTCTCACACAATGGATCCTACATCAAGGTCAAGGTCACAATGACAATAACTCCCTTGAATTTGTCATGGGGGTTAGTTATCCTATTATGACGATGTAGTTCTTTGTACCTCTTCTATAGATCATGTACACTAATTGTTAAATTTCCAAACACTGACTGGAAGTAATATACATGATTTGAATTCATGTTATTCACATTTCACCATATCATAATTATTAACAAGAGGTCTAAGTAGCATATTATATATGGAACACGCATCCTTAACTTAGTTATATACAGTGACGTTCAAAACAAAGTTTCCACTTTTTAAAAAATATTATTGCCATGAACTTTGTGGTCCCCATCTATCTGCGACACTCCATTTATTGATTTATGTGTTACATGATTTGATCAACCCTTTGTATGATCGAACGAAAAGCATGAACTATTCTATTCCATTGATTCTAAAACTGTATTAGATTTTGTGTTTCTTTTACAAGCTTTCAAATTGAATTGGAAGTTTGAATGTCAGTATATAAAAGTTGACACTTAACCAATGTTTTCGACCACACATAATAATTCCCTAACAAAGAACAGTGATCGACTCTACACTATACACATCGATCTCACGAAAAGGTAAGTACGTGTTACCAATGGCTAAATGATACTCCTGAATCGATTAAAAGAGTTCTAAAAAGAATGTACATTTTCGGTTAAGCAATACGAGTCCTTTTCACCTCGAGCGGCCATTTTAATGCGTTCACATTAAAATGGCCGATCAAAGTAGAATTTTAAATATGGTACCATGATAGAACTGCCAACCATTTTGCTCTCTGAATTCTCCACTTCACACGAGACGTACAAATCTACCTCTCACACTGAACAGTTCTACACCACGGTCTCTTTATACGTCGCACCATTTTCTTTCAATACTGATAACCGTTTCCTATCGATACAGCTTATCAGGTCGTGCAATGACTTGTTTTATTTTCTAACACAACAATATAGTGCATAAACTTTAATAATAAATCTGAAATTTGAGAAAAGAAAATATGCAAAAACGTGCTACAAAGGCCAACATACTGTTGTACTGGACTATCATGCTCCAGGAAGTTAAAGCTGCAAATGTCGATATTTCAATGAATTTAGGAATGTTTTAAAGTATTCATATATTAAATGAATAATGTCAAACAAAAGGTGATATTACGTTTATATAATGTTCCTCATTGCGAGTACGAACTTTCTTGAGCAAGTGTATGACATTATACAGTATGACTACTCTAAAAATAGGGCATTTTTTTGGAAACGAAATTTTAGGGACAAAGTTGTAAAACTTGTTAATATGCAGCATGTCTTCTCCTTTCAGGTAATGTTTATAGTCCTATAGAACCATAAAATTAACCAAATATTACAGATAAAGTAATTTCAAAAAAGAAATGTGAGGACATCTATAAAATTCTAACGCAGAAAAATCTACACCAAGTACCAAATCTACTCCGCACCACTCTGCTCGACTCACGGAGACAGTACAGATAACAGTACATCGTTGAAGTGGATGTAACTGAAGCTTTTTATCACTTACATTAACAGTAATATGGCTGTATGTGAAAATGGATCTATTACCGTTGTCAAGGATGCTATTCATCTTAAACATTGACGGGATTCTTTGTCTGACAAGGAGAAAACATTGTAGTGCTATCAATATGTCAAATACTTACGTTTCTTTTGAAGTACTTAATGAACTTTAATGTGAAGAGGATATTAGTAAAAGGAAATATGACTATTAATTACTAGATCATTAGCATGTATACTCCCAGGTAAAAGAAACGCCATCACAATTTGTTTTTAAACATCGCTGCTCGAGAAAGTACATTTGAATGTCCTTGATAAGTATGGTTTAAACATATTTTATTCATCATGAAAAGGATTAGGAACAAGTTCTCCAACTTAGAATACCCTCTCCTTGGTATATACACAGGTGATTTACATATTTTACAAACAGATGACAGATAGATGACAGACAGCAGTATTAGAAGAGGACATAGATTCTATGAAATAGAGTAATATTGATATGCTAAACAAATCGTTTAGTCTCACTTATGAACGTTTGCACTGACTTAAATACACTTGTATTTTGACTTGGTGATAGGTCTGCACTTCCTTCTAATAAAAGTTTGAAGTCGACTGTAGTACCAACTAAATTACAATTGCTCTTTACAGATGCTATACAGTTTGCTCTCTGTTGCTTATACTTTGGGCATTCAAACAAATAATGATATGAATTGATAAGTATATGTTTTGTGTTGACAATCATTACTCATGTTGAAAAATTCTTATGAACGTTGGGGGGCGGGATAGCGCAGTGGTTAGCGCGTTCGTCTTCGGATCAAGAGGTCCGGGGTTCGAATCCCGCCAGGGGCACGGCAACTTTGTCTGCAGTAGAGAACTGTTCTACACGCAGTAAGGTTTGGGTGCAATGCTACACTGAATTTCAGAGTAGTACCACCCATGGTTCGCTAGTTCCAGCCGCTGCTCGCAGGTTTCATCGCAGTGCTTAGCCACATGGCGTTGCGGGCTTTCTCCCTGCCGTAATACTAGCAGCCGAGATATAAGTGAAATACTCTTGAATGTGGCGTTAAACCTCAACTCACTCACTCACTCTTATGAACGTTGATGCTGTGTCTACCACAGGAATAAGCTTCACTAAGACCAAACAACTAAAAAAAGTCATTTTGATGCCCTCAATAAAGGAGATCAAAAGCAACGTTTTGAAAAAAGGCGTGTTTTCTGAAGCGAATAAGTCCACCGGCCAATAAGGGTCACCATGCACCGCCCGATGAGTTCAATGTCATTCACCCCGGATATAAACAATATGGCGGCTCCGGGTTGACTGAATCAACGCCGAGGTTTTTTCATGAGATCATTTGTTTTTGTTTTCTAAATGCAACAAAGCTAGTACCAATTTATACGATAAATGGTTGTGTTTGTCAAATTTCCAAGATTCATTGTTTTTCTACACACGCAAATGTTGTTGAAAACAGAACGCTGTTGACGAGCAAGCCGATGAACTACTTGGCAACGAACGACAAACGCTGTACAAAATAACACCAACTATAAGCGTAATGTTTAGAAGATTTGTTCACCTCATATTTAATGAAGTTATATCTTGAAAAATCTTTATTTATAAACAAAGTATTAAAATTACAGCACTGCACGCGATCTTTTCTCGTATCCCCTAAAGTTTCAGCTAAATTTTAGCAGGCGGAGGGAATCGTTAGTGGCAGAAGGGTCTGTAAGCACAAGCAGGAGAAGTAGAGGTGCGCAGACCGCCTGCGTGGAGGCTGCTTTTATCATTTGTAAAAACCTGTCTTCTTGCTGTAATTGTTGGACAGGAAAATGACTCCTTAATTCATCTGTCTGCTGTAAAGACAAGGACGCAGCTGCCAGGAAACAATGTATATGATTACATTACTTCATCACATAGAACTGCTGCTGTGTCCTGATTATGGCTCACACCTGCTGTTCCTGATTACAGCTGTAAGAGAAAAAATGAGACATTCGACAATCATTGCAAATTAACTTTGTGAATGGTCTGACCAGTAAATAGTAACAATAAGGGAAAAGATTGAGTATGGAATTTTCTGCCATATTTACAGAATATGGTTTGATTATTCTAGTAATTGAACTGTTTCCACTATAAAAATACCTAATATAATTCAGGGTTTATTCATAAAGCCCACTTATTGTTTTTGTGACGTTTATTTTTATAGACATGATTGACAATTCTTACCAGCAAAATGGTTTATATTTCAGTTTCTTAAATGCCATCCAGAGGTATTTAAATAGATTCAATCTGCTATTTCTTTGAGTTTATATTTATCCAAATAGACACAATGGCGCTTGTTACCTTTTACTTTACAACATATTTCTAATACAATGAATATGCAATATGTAATAAAAGTTATAGAGGATATTTTGTGTTTTCAATGTGATATCACTTATCTCTCATCGAGTGATGGGGTAAGGCCGCTATTTTCACGAGTGGCGCAGCCACGAGTGAAAATACCGACTTTACCCCCTCAAAAGAGGAAATGATCAAATTGCAGTGATGAGAACACATTTTCTGAGAGAAAACTCAGTCACACTCGCTTAGCATATAATTTTAAATACATATCATGCTTAAGCACACTGAACATTCTTTTTATGATTTATTCATTGTTTTTCTTCCTAACATAAGTAAAGCCAAATGAAACCTTTGTATCTAAAATGAGTATTGTGAAATATCAGCTTTATACATTTATACTGATGTAACATTTTTCAACCCTTTTGTTACTCTTGTTTCATAGATAAATAGCAGAGTAATGATGTGCTCAAATAAGATATATTGCAATAAGCTATAATGTAATGAAAGTTAACTCCATGATGCTTGATATATATAAGGTAATTTGAAACTCGAAGCTTTCTTTGCCGAAGGTAAATAAAGAAACGATGGATGATATTATTAAACAATATATCATCATATCTCATAATGATTTTCGCAATTCCAATGTTGTATATGATGAAAGGTAGTGTTATGTTATAGTCTGTGATACTTGTCACATATCGATCAATTACATCCTTTGAAAACTAATACCACTTTGATAAGAGCATCATTATTATTAGAAATGGAAGTAATATTAATATTGTTTATTTCATTTTGCCAAAGTTACGAAACTTGCATCAACAGCCTGACGACCACTGCTTCTTTTGAGAACGAATATATTTCGCTTAAACATACAAAGAGGCTCTTGTCAAATGCGTTCGTTAAGAGTTTAAACTCTGTGAATGATTGTAAAGAAAATGTGTTAAAGAAAGAAACATGGTTTAGCGGAGAGTTATTACTGATGCTTTGCCAATCCAGTCAAGTGGAAAACGAGACCGTTACTCAAGTGAAATATTCATGTTCCTCAAACATTAATGATTTTAGATCTATTGTATCAACATTTGTATACTACATTTTAGTGACGCCCTGTTGTTTGATCTCATGATCTCATGTACGTTTGACTTACATTGCATGTAAAGAGATTCCTTTAAAAGTTTTACAAAAAAATTTGATTTATCTTTTCTGAATAATAACACAAAATAATGTTGACAGTAGTTCATGTTTATCATTACTTTAAAGGGGCAGTAGCACGTTTTTTCACTCAAAAAAGTTGATGAAATGTATTTGAAAAATAATTTCACCAACAGTAAACCATCATTCTCTCTTCGGAAAATAAAGTTTAAAATTAGTGTACATGTTTCGGTAAAGCCATGGGAATCGTTTTTGTAATACAAAATAATAAATTGTGTTCACAATTAAATGGCCGCCATGCAATTTTTGCTTTATACGCAACAAAGTTATTACCACTACAGATAATTGGTTTGTGTAATAAGATGTTTTACCCTCTAAAGTTAATTTAAATGACATTAACTATCATTATAAATAGGAAATTTGAAAAAATAAATTTTGCAAAAAACGTGCTACAGCGCCTTTAATGTAATTATATTTATAATACTGTAACGCAATCGAGTTACTTAGAATCAAGAACTAAAATGAACTCTGTATAATATGAGTCGTAGTCAATTAAATTAAAGAGGACTTGAGTTTTGAGTTTTGAGTTATCTCCTTCCCCTATGGCTAGACAAACAGTGCCTCACTGAGACTTTCAATTTTTGAGAAGTGTAATTTATATTTGTTAAGTTCTTGAAAATGTAACAATTCGTCATGAATCATGTGTTGTTATATACACGTAACAGGGTGGTTAGCAAATGACTTTTGTTTGTTTAGATTTTCAAAAATCTCAACCAGAACTACTCGCTACATTATATGATTTATCTTCAATATTCAATACTTTAAAGATTACAGATAGTTGTAGGTACTTCTTCATCTAAATGTGTAATATATAAACATGTTATTAATCAATGTTGTCTGAAATATTTCGTGTAAAAAAATTCTAATACCACATGGTTTAAATATATCTATTTCATAAAATCAAATATACATGAATTGGATTGGTCCACAAGCTCAACTGAACTTACATATGAAAGACAAAGACAATTTACAAACATCGTATGGAAAATATATAAAATATTAGCGTTGACTTCTTTCATGCATAACTTCATCATGACTTTTAGCTTGTTTACCAATCCAGGCTAGCTCATTAAGAACTATTTTACATTCTAATTTGGTTTAAATAATATTTATTCATGTACTCAGGTACAGGGCGATAAACGAACAGGGTTTCTCTATTTAAATGTTTCTCCCCAAAATTAGCAATAAAACAGGACAATTACACCATAAATGTCATCAATATTTACATTGATGTAGAAAAACACAGCATATTTATTTATAGATATTCATAAGAAGCGTTTATTTATGCATTAACATGATTTGACAGTGTTTTGTTACCAAATAGCACTGTATTCAGGCCGTAACCATTAACATAAAAGAAGCTTATATTGCGGATATGTGTATAATTTGCACACATATGAATATATAATAATGTGCATCTTCATACGCATGGCCTCAGAAACATCGTGAATCATCATCAATAAATCTATCGAATTTATGACCATTTAAGTTGCTCCATCCCAATCGGATGCGACAATGCAGTAGTTTGTCATTTCTAAATCCATCATTTTGAACAAGTTCGTGAACGTTGCTTTTGTTGTCATTTAATTTTTTCTAAACATTGCTTACGATTCGGATTCCTTTATATTGTCATCAAGATATTCCATTCCATCACGGCGGACGGTAGGAGTGATCTTTTATATAGTTCCGTACAGCAACTAGGAACCTGTATAGCATCACCATTTTTTAATTCATAAAGTGATTGATTATTTTATTATCATTGGAGGAATCAGCTCCGACAGATAATTAGGCATCATATTCGCGTTCATTGTATAGAACAAACACATTTTATGTTTATATCGTCTAATCTCTAGTGAAGAGGAGCCACTTTCATATAACTTTTTGTGAGTTGTACATTTTACCTTTGTTCTTACGCAAACATTCTAATGCATTTATTCCATCAACCACCCGATGTCACAAACTCTTGAATATACCTGTACCATTCTCCATGCCTTATGTATTCCAATTATCTGTATACACAACGGAAATAAAGAAATTGAATTAAAATATCAGAGAGGACAAACAGTGGCTTTTGAGATACATATATATTGGACTTGCTGGTTCCAAAAAGCTTTGAATATTCAATCAAGACGAAGAAGAGGCAGAAATATATGTTATTTACGTGTCACTTGCTGCATTGAACAATTAAACTCAGAGGATATAGAATCACAATAATCCATTTCTTGAATGAAATAAATGTGTTTAAATCGTAATAATAAAAACAGCAACTGGCCATGAGGCGTATGAGACACGATATCACTTTAATAATATCATCAACACTTATACACAAGAAAACCAGAATGCATACACACGCGCACGCACACATACACACACACACACACACGTACTCACGCTCATACGCATTCTTACACATCCTTTTATTTCAGAAAAATCTGATATACATTTAAAAGAAAACTACAGCTATTATATGATAACTGTGATATTATATAAGGCTATTCTGCCGACATATTTCGGCGCCTAAAAATAGTATATAAAAGAGCGGCAAGGGGCTTTACAGACTTACTATCATTAAAACATAATACCATTTTCTGTACTGGTGACAGTGATTGGTATGTAGGGTGAGCAATACTTATATCTGACCAAAGCTTGTATCTGAGATCCGAGGAATAAGTTATCTGTTCGACGATTGCTTTCATAATGGATTAAGGAGGATTACCGACGAGTAATAATTTCAAATTATCATTGAGTTGGTATAAACAAATATGCTATTAACGCTTAGCGAGTTAATTCAGTTAAGCAAAAGTTAGGGGTGTCATTTTAAAGTTGCGTCAATGGTAATTGTAAATCGTTAAGTGAGGAAGATTAAAATGATTGACATGCAAGGCGTTAAATGCATTATAATTTAAATGTTTTTGTATAATAAAAACTTACTTAACTAATGCATATTGAACGTATTCCGATCTGATACTGGTTGAGGTGTTTGTCACACAGACAAAATTTAAAATGATAAACCATAACAGTTGTAACAAATTTAAATACTTACAGAGTGCAAATTTCGCGAACAATTCGCGAACAATTCGAGAACATTTCGCGAACATTTCGCGAACATTTCGCGCACATTTCGCGAACATTTCGCGAACATTTCGCGAACATTTCGCGCACATTTCGCGAACATTTCTCGAACATTTCGCGCACATTTCGCGAACATTTCGCGAACATTTCGCGCACGTTTCGCGAACATTTCGCGATCATTTCGCGAACATTTCGCGAACATTTCGCGAACATTTCGCGAACATTTCGCGCACATTTCGCGAACATTTACTTAATTCTGCACAGTAGTGTATAATCATATCTGTGACCCAATTATATTTTATTTGAATTTGTTTGTTTTATTCGGTATATAATTGAATAATATACATTGTAAGACTTGTATGTTTTCATTTCCATGTTCTTGCCTGGAGACTTTTTCCTATTTGTTGATAACCCTATCGATACTGATACATTTAGATATAAAATATCTGTCTCAATTACTAATACGTGATCAAGAGCTTTAAATATATACCGTTTCTCACTTCTACAAAAAATCCTCATGGGTATCAATGTTCACATGTATTTGTCGCTGTCGTCAATGCCTGAAGGGCCTTGCTGTGTCCCCTCTTAATATTAATGATTAAGGCGATACTTTCTGTAAGGACCTGAAACAGTATCTACGTGCCATATTTAAGAATTTTATAGAACAATTAACATTCAGATTAGATTGACGTGTTTTTATCACAGAATGTAATATATCCCAATGTAGCAGTCCAGTAAAACATTGTACTGTATCACACTTCATTATGTGTGTCACTTGAATACGAGATAATTACGGGAAACTAGTAGAAAGTAATTTCCTAACGGAACATATATACACAGAGTATCATAGTGCAACTTACACAGTAAACCGTGAAACATCCGGGATGAAATTACAGGCCTGGCACCAATTCGAGGAATACGTAAGGCTTTGTTATCGGTCACGTCACGGGTGTTTGACACATTATTCCAATATGTATTAGGGGCGGGATACCGCAGTGGTTAGCGCGTTCGGCTTTGAATCAAGAGGTCCGGGGTTCGAATCCCGCCAGGGGCACGGCAACTTTGTATGCTGTAGAAAACTTTTCTACACGCAGTAAGGTTTGGGTGCAATACTACTCTGAATTTAAGTGCAGTACCACCCATTGTTTGCTAGTTCCAGTCGATACTCGCAGGTTTCACCGCAATGCATAGCCCCATGGCGTTGCGGGCTTTCTCCCTGCCATAATACTAGCAGCCGCGATATAAGTGAAATACTCTTCAAAGCGGCGTTAAACACCAACTCACCTAACAGGTGTGTACAGTAATCAGGTATAACAGATCAGTCACAGTTCTATGTAATGAAGTACGTAATTTAATCATATACATTGTATATACATTAAACCCCTGGTCACCTCACCTCACCAATATGTATTGACACCGATTATCGTAGCTTTTTGGTAAGATAACTACAAAAGAATATACGTGAAACGTCGCTTATAATGAATAAAGAAGTTGTTCAAAACGTTATTCCAATATGCTTTGAGATACAAAAAATGATAATAATTTCAGCCAAAATTGTCATAATATAAAACTTGTAAATGTACTTAGAGGCATATGTGAAGTCAAGCTGGGGAGACAACTCACATGCGCAGCTGATGTGTGTGACCGTACAGGTTACGATAGGACGAGCGCATTCGGCTTTGTCGTTGTTTCATATATAATATCACAGATTGTGCTCAGTTTATGTTTACTACGAATTTTATTAATTTGTTTACTTATGAATGGCATAGTAGTTCCGCCCTCGTGACCTCGTGTCATCACCATGGAACGACAAATCAGATGCGTCACTCGCAGTATCTAACATACGTTGGTTACCAAACTATCTCAAAGTGTAATAATATGCATAGTTCAGTAACCTTTAAGAATATTTTAGTTATTGTGAACCTGATATTTGATTACATGTTTTTCTAGTGAGGATCAGGCAGGAAGTCTGCACAGAAGAAATTGATTGATGGACAAAGTGCGTGGTCCCGATCCAGACAATGTATTGTACGCTCATGGTTATGCTACATTCGGCCACTGCAAATCATGATGTCTATCGGCAAATGTCATCCTTTCATTCTGTAATGTTGATAAAAACCATCATCAATATGACACAAAAGGACGTTATTTTTATGAAAAGTATCCCTTTTGGGGAAGATAAATGGCAACCACAAACGTGTCCACAAATGGACGGGAATTTGATCTTCAAGACATGATCACTTATCTTGCAATCTATTCGAAGTTTACATAGATCAAAGTGTATGGTGTTGTTCTGGCAATATCTCCAACAAAATGGGGACGGTTTGGTTGAAATAATGACCACAGACCAAGTTAATATCTGTGTTAACCATCGAGCGGTACGAGGTCATTATTTCACTTACACTACATGGTTATGATTGATAAAGTGTCAAGTCGTTTTGTATTGTCATCAATTTAAATACGAAATAGTTACTTGATTTGAACGTTTTGAAATAGTTGTAATGTTGTAATGCTTGAGTGAATCCTACTCCAAACATTGCTTCAACTTCACGTGCACACTTCGCGAAATTCACGTGCAAATCGATTCGTGTACATTCATTGTTGTCAAACTGAAATTCCTAGCAAGTAACCAACTGTTTCTTTTCGGTTTATTTCAGAAACTACATCACCTTTTCTTTGAATATGCAATAAAGATATTTTTTTTCAAAATAAAACAAACATTTATAAGATTGTTTTTGACAACATATTCTGTTTTAACAAGCCATTCAGTCCATGACCAACTATCGACTGGCGTTAAGCGAGCACTGTGGCTGCACGGACGTTGTTCATTGCATCTTGTGATGCACGGACATCATGAATGTCATGTTGCCAAGCTAAGTTTCTAACTTCACGTGCTGCACACAATCAAAAGCGCGTGGTTGCGAAGAAGTGGTCAAAATGGAGTGGTCTGGTGTTTCAAACAATAGTACACATAAGTGTTTCAAGGTCTGTTCGGAGCGAAATGAAGGTGAGTTACATTGCATTTGACACAAATTCATTTGCTGTTTAACCGTATTTGACATTTAAGCTCATGTAATTTGGCGTTTTCGAGTGACCAAACGAAATATAAACATGTTCACGATAGTGTTTCATTCATAGTATCATACAACTTTGCTTGACAAATCGTAATAATGATTTTCACCAGGGCGTGGGATGATTCTTTACCATTTTGACATTACCGTCTCGTATACTTTTGCGAAGCCGAGACATGTTCACCATATCGAACCGAGAGGTCGGTTATCACCAGGTTGGTTATCTGATAACCAACCTCTAGATAACCGACCGCTCGGTTGCTTGGAGGGCGGTTATCTAAAAATAACTACCTCTGATATTGACCTGATAACCACACCACGTGGTGTATTATGTGAAAACAACCTTATTCCAAATGGGGGGCGGGATAGCGCAGTGGTTAGCGCGTTCGGCTTCGGATCAAGAGGTCCGGGGTTCGAATCCCGCCAGGGGCACGGCAGCTTTGTCTGCAGTAGAGAACTGTTCTACACGCAGTAAGGTTTGGGTGCAATGCTACACTGAATTTCAGAGTAGTACCACCCATGGTTCGCTAGTTCCAGCCGTTGCTCGCAGGTTTCACCGCAATGCATAGCCACATGGCGTTGCGGGCTTTCTCCCTGCCATAATACTAGCAGCCGCGATATAAGTGAAATACTCTTGAAAGCGGCGTTAAACCCCAATTCACCTCACCTCACCTTATTCCAAATGAAAATATGAAGCCATATTCTCATTGAATATTCTGTCAAAGTGTTAATACTTTTTTTTTTTTTTTTTTAAATGTTTTTATTCCTTGAAGCATGTCATACATACATTATGAAGTATACCTGTTATTGAACATTCTGAATAATAATAATACATAATGCAGTACACAGTGTCACAAAACTCTATTGAGGAGACATAATACATTTTTCAAAGCGTATCAGATATGATATGCATATGCAATATTGGCAATGAATAGCTTAAAATGCTAGAGTAAATAAAAGCTATAGGTAGACACAAATAAAGCTATACTTTTTTTAATAAGGTATGGAGGGAGGACCAGAATGTGTAGAAGCGGTCTTGCACAGCATTTGAGAATGCTATATATTTTGTTACATTGTAATATTGAATTATTTCTCTTTGGAAAAAATCGAATTTTGGCTTAGTATCTTTAAGGCTTATTTTGTATAAGGTGTATTTTATTAACAGACATACCACATTTAGTGGATTATTGTTTTTGCCTTGAAAGCCAAATATTATATTCTCATGGGTGAAGCTAATATTTCCTTCTGATAATTCATTTAACCATTCTGATAATTCCCTCCATATATTTGTTGTATATGGACATTCACATAACAGATGCATTGTTGTTTCAGCAGCTGAATTACATAAAGTGCACAGTGGAGACTCCTTTATTTTCATTTGGTACAATTTGTGTTTAGTTGCCAGAATATTATGTACAACTTTGTAATGAAACCATCTTAATTGTATACTTTCAGTGCATCTATTTGCCATCAAATAAACATTTGACCAAAACTCTTTGTCATATTGTTTGTTGAAAGTGTTTTCCCATTTTGTTTGTCCATTTGGTTTATTTTTGCAACATGGCAATAGTGTATTGTAAACATACTTGCTATTTATGTTATGTCCAGAAATGCAACTGACGTTAAAAGGTAAGTATGGACGCTGAATCTCAACGGCCTTGTCTATCAAAGAAATATTCTTTGATCTACAATAAGCTGTAATTGATCTCTTTATGCCTTCAAAATGGAGGAAATTTATTTTTGGAATTCCATATATTTCTTCTATGTCAGATTTTTGCATAAAATTTCCGTTTGTGTCTATGATATCACAAATGAAGTTTACTCCTCCTCTTGCCATGTTGTTATTATAAATACACTTTTTATCAATCTGAACATTATTGTTGAACCATATTGATTGACAAAGGATATCAGACTTTGTGTTTATATTGCAATAACATCTCTTTAAATATTGATTCCATGCCAACAACATATCTCTCCAGAAGTGGTTTGTAACTTTTGGAATAACATTATCATATATGTATTCCGCATCTGCTAAAAAAATCCTTTTTACATCAGTCAAATTTTCATTTATTATGAAAATACATTTAGAGTTTTCTGTAAGTAGTCGTTTAATCCACATCACTTTTTGAGCATGTATAATATTTTTAATAATAGGTACACTAATACCTCCCTCTTTGGGTTTGAGTTGAATAATTTCTCTTCTAATTTTATCCCTTTTGCCTTTCCATACAAAGTTTAAACACTTTTTTTGGAAATTCTCTAGTATTCCATCTGGTGGGCTTGGAATGGATGAAAACAAGTGGTTAAGTTTTGGTAGAAGTAGAGATTTTAAAATCACGTTCCTCCCCATAGGTGTTAGGTATCTTAGGGACCAAAGATTCATTTCTTTTGATATATTTTCAAATTTTGTCTTATAGTTTAGGTCTACCATATTGCTAAGCTCAACATCAAAATCTATACCAAGAAGTTTGAAATTAGACTGTGTCCAATCTAAATTCCACTCTTCGCACATCTTGTATCTAGTTCTCTTTTTTGAGCCTATCCATATCAATCTGGTTTTGTCTGCATTAAAGTGCATCAAAGTGTTAATACATTAAACAATCAAAATACTGCCTTGACATGTACAATTACTAATTATCTGATTAAATATCATCCCATTAAACTATAGATAGGATGAGACCCGGATTAATATGCCAATATCCCATAACGACCATGCCCATACTTTCTTTGTGAATTGACTATGATAATATATCGGTCTAGTGTTTATGAACTGCTTTGCCGGTTTCTTCAATGTGGTTCAACATGTGGTAAAAATCATTAGGTAGTTTTTAAAAGTTATGAAATATATTGCTATGTCCTCATTAAGAGAAAGTATCGTTAAGAAGAGTCATAGAGGTTATACATTGACATCTGACAATAATACAGAACAGAACAGAACTTTATTACACTCAGGTACACAAAGACTAATCATGTATTTAAAGGGCATTTAGACTCGGCATACATAAGAACAGGACGATTTACTGGAGAACAACTTCTTCAATGTGAAAATACATGACGTTCTGGAGAATATACTCATTCCTTCATCAGGTGGAATTTAAGGAAATAACAAAATTTGATACATTTATAAAGCAAACAAAACAATGATGAGCAAACTCAATCGGAGAGATTAAAAATACATGAGAATATTATACAATGAATAAAAAGAATAAGCACACGATATAATTTTTGGATATTTATTGTTGATTTTTATATATTTCACGAAAACATACACTATATATGCAAGTTAAACAATAATAAACGTCCTAACGAATCGAGTCAAAACTTGCTTACTCTTTTCATAGCTCATATTGACAACTATTACTACTATCTCATCGAGTTTTATATTAAATAGAATCATTTGTCAACGGATATAATTCATCATGTTTCAATACTAGATGTAAAATATGATCGAATATAATGTGAGAATATACACTACAATATACAAAATATATCCTAATTTAACCCAAATGATAACTTTAGCTGTTTCATATGTGATAAAGATTTGCATCTTAACGTCTTCGATGATTCTTATGTTACCAGAGCTTCAATTACAAATGGTCACTCATGATGTTCTAGCTTAAACTCTTGATCGCCTTTCAGTAAAACAAATCTTGAAAGTTTATGCTTATTGAGGAAGTCAAATTTCAGAACATAAAGAAATGTTAATGGATCGTTTTAATGACTTTTCTCGAAATTCTATCCTTTTGATTGTCCTGAATTAATATGAATTGTGGCAGTTATGAATATATATCCAACGTATACAAAATCTGGGTATTTTAACTGTTATTTCAATGACGGTAGAATGTACGAATTTCCGTCATGCAAGGGACCCACTTTCTAGTGATAAAATAATTTGTTTAAACATTTGTACTCTTTTTCTTTCTTTTTTTTTGGGTGTATTTTTTTAAAGATTGAATATTAAATATTGCAACGTTAAGATAACTGTTAGCTACGGTACAAAACCAACCTCGTGAAGAAAAGTCTTCATTGAAGAAACAATGTCTTCAGAAACATAACAATGCTTTTATTATTTGCATTGCACATATGCACACATCATATTTATATGCATTATCGAGTAACGCGCGTCAAGGGTATATGACGTCATATTAACAGAATTCCCTTTATTGCATAAAACGTACTACACATCAGCGTTTCCGAAGCGTGAAGGCTCGTCTTTAGCGCAAGTCGCCATAGCAACCCATGTGATGCACTTGCTGCACTTGCTTCACTTGCAAGTTAGGCTACACTTGTCATATATTACTGAATGTGACGATTGCTTTGTGAGCACTGTTTCTAAATGTACTTAGAATATACAAATTATTGCCTGTTTAATGTATCTCTAATTGAGATAAGACCAGCAAATTCTAACGAATATATTCTCATTGATTATAAAATTCAAGCAAAATACCTAGTTGGGTAAAACATGTATTCCAATATCTGTAGTAAATACATAATTAAATCAAATGGTTAGTAAATAAACTGCAAAAATTATATATTTCGATTTCTTTCATTGTTCATAAACTTTGTTTTTCTTCCGTGTCTTTGTATAGGCCTACAGAGTGTGAACTAGACCACAATGCTTTGAGCTTGAAAATAATAGACTTGATCTATATTTAGACTGGGAAACACCTTTACTAATTAGTACAATTTTCGGCTTATTTTTGGTCGAAAAAATCTGTGAAAAATTAAGTATATATATTTCACGGAGATAGATTTTTGGCAATTTTCCGATATGTTCATCAATATCCTTTATGGCTCTTTAAAGGTGAGGTAAATGACGGCCCAAGGTTCCCACAAGAGGGAGGGATGGGGCAAAGGATGCGGGTGCATGAAAGTTCGAGGGACCTTGGATATTTAATTTCAGTCGTAATCATAATCATAATACATACAGCTGAAATATACTCATCCTTTTATCAAATAGAAAACAAAATAACGTATCTCAAACTTCAAACAAATTGTATTTTCATTGTATTCAATGTGTTATAGAGTGAAGATATCTGGTATCCTTTTGTCAATTTTGAAGTTTTGATAACAAGTGTTATTTCTAATGAGTATCAAACATATTTCAATAATTTCTCATTTTGAAGTTTACACAGATTCACGAATGTTGGTTGGCTGGGAGCACGGTCATGTGATCTAAAGTTTAAGGTTATGTACCAAGTAATCTTGGAAAATCATTTATACTTTTTAGGCTGTGCGAGCTTTCGTCGGTACTACTTTTCTGAATGAACGTGAATTATTAAATATGCCAGTTTATTATCACTTACCACAATGATGTATCTTATGGAAGAACATAAATAGAGGAATCTCAACCATAACTAACTCAATTGTTAAAATCTACCAAACATTTTTTTAAAATGCTGCACAAAGAACAGTTCCCAACAGCAGACAAAGGTGCCAAGCTCCTGGTGGGACATGTGGATGAGTACTGTAAGGTATCACCGACCAATGCAAAGGTTCGGGAGAATGCAATGTGTGACAAGGTCAATGTCAAGTAATCATTATCACGTCTGAAAGGTTTGATAACAATGGATGCACATGTCAAGTTTCAAAGGCCTATCACTGACCAATCACATTATGCCCAAGGTTAAAGTTTCGCATAATGGTTTCTTCACAAAGATTAAGGTCAGAAGGTAAAATTTTATTGCCTCATCTGAAGGGTCTCATCACAATGGATGCACTTGTCCAGGTCAAAGTCATATTTCAAACCAATCAAACGTTAGGGTGAAGGTTAAGTTTGTCAAAAACTGGTTCCTACGCCAAGTCAAGGTCACAAGGTCAAAAGGTATGACCTCATCTGAAAGGTCACAGAACAATGGATTCACATATAAAGTGGCATAGTCATTAGGCATATAACTGAACAATCAAAATTTATGGGCAAGTTTTTTGGACACACGGACGGACAGGTGAAAACAATATACCCCCGAAATTTCCGATTCGGGGGTATAAACACAGGAACCAAAATACTAGATATTCATTGTGTTGGATATATTCTAAAAAACCTATCCAAACCTGTGTGCATTAGACATTGAACCAGATAACATAATTTTATGCAGTCATCATAGGAAGAAATTTACGTTTATGACTATTTTTGTCAATCTAGCAAGACAGTCATCTCTGATATGATACCATTGTTAGTATTTCTATTGATCAATAACAGACAGAACTATTGACTAACATTGTAAAATATGTATATAGAATGTAACGGCCAAAGAGCTCCTTGGATATTTTACTAGCGCATTGCTTACTATGTGGGCCAGGGGAGGCCACTCTAGTTTACTTTTGAGTGAGAATGAAAAGTGCAGCCATGTGCGTTGTGTGGCGTGTCATTGAAGAATGTGTAGAGGTTATATAAAATGGGAACTATAGCATTACACATACAATACACAAACACATTGTAAAGAAGTAATATTAATTCGCATTTGAAAGACGTATTTTGCAAAATTTACTTATCAAATATTTTGTTTATTTTTACAGTCAATCTTTTCCAACTTGTCCAACTATTCCAACTGTTCAATTTTTCAAACTTCTCAAGTTATTCAAAGACTCGCAAAAACTCATAAATACTGTTAAGAATGAAGAATGTGAACTGTGTTACTGCACATACTGAATACAATATGAAGATTGACGAATGTGGAATAATCATATTGGCAGTGAATTGACAATTATATTTTTTTTTGAAGAATGAGATTGAACTTTCAGTGTAACATTGCACCCAAACCTTACTGCGTGTAGAACAGTTCTCTACTGCAGACAAAGTTGCCGTGACCCTGGCGGGATTCGAACCCGGACCTCTTGATCCGAAGCCGAACGCGCTAACCACTGCGATATCCCGCCCCCTGAACATGGAGAAACATGCACACGTACATAGAACGTGTAATACTTTATCAAGCATTTGATCCGTTATCAATATGACATGAAGGCAAGCATTGGGATAATACCATTGTTAACTTTGTCTATTGAACATTGTCGGAAAGAACCATTAACTAACATTGTTAAGGCAAAACTCTTATCCTCTTAATGTCATGATTGATTCAAATAAACATTCGTCTGATGTTCCTCTTAAATGGATATAGAGGAAATATTTCTCACATACTACCACTCAGACATACGTGTTTCTATTCCAGTAAGCTGTACATCTTTGTTGAACACATTTATTGTTCAATAATTCCTACTAAATGCTTTAAACCACCTTTGATAAGGGGAACGTATAATAACAGAGAGTTTCCATGAGATTGGGGTGTTATTCAGTGTGGCAATTTAAGTAATTGTTTTGAATTGTGTCTCGAAGTTAACAATTCGATATGAAAGTATTGATGATCACAAACTTCCCCATTCAAAGAATGTAATCAACATATAGGATAATTAATTCAATGGCTTGCATCATTTACGTGTTCGGTGCTGTTGACTGTGATTTCCTGGGTCAGTGAAAGATGGTATTTGTTGAAAAATGTCCTTGCATAGGAACACTTGAAACATATATGTAACAAACAATATAATGTATTTCATAATATGCATATTGTTGAAAGAAGTACGGAGTATACAAACATGTGCATGTATTTCTGTGTCTAATATTTACCGGAAGCATTTTTCACATTGTTTTCAAAGGACATCGAACTGCCTAAAATGTAATGCGCAATCAGACATATAGCTGTCTGAATTATTCCATATATTAGTGTAGACATAATTCAGATATATCATATATATTTTTCAAGACGTGGAAATTTATGTCAAATGGAGACAAAAATATGAATGAGTTAAAGAATTATCACACGTTGATCTCGAATATGTGAATTTGTCGAGGAGAGTTGCAATTCTATTATATAACTGATCACTTTGCTATTTGTCCGTGTTTTTACTTTACATAAGAAATACTACCGAACGCCAATTCATTGTGTGAAGTTGGCAAATACAAATCAACATTAAAGTGATTAAATACAAAATGCTGGATTATTGCCATATTCTATTATCTGTGTGTGTTGAAATATATCATAACATATATTTCGATATGTTTTACATGTCATTGATTAGTTAAGTAAACAACGTGGCCTCCAAATGCAGGAGTACTTTTACAAAATGCCAAATTGAATGAATCCAGTTGACGTTTGTATGACATTATTGGTTGTTACATACAGCAATATTTCATTAATATGCCAAAGAAACAGTAAGAGAATATATAATGTCCCGGATATTTATTTCATTCATCACATGACGTTATTGCACACATTTACATAACCAAGGATAATATTATCCTTTATAAGTCATTGTTTTATCAGATATATTTGACAAATCAACTGTGACATGAGTTTAGTTGTTTACAACTGAGAGGTCCGAGAGGTACCGGGTAGTACGTGAAAAGCGTGCAGTCCGTGTCAGGTGACTGGGCAGGTGATTCAGTGCGAAAGTGTCATTTGCTTTGCTTGATTCGGGACCCGGCGTAAGCCGCCGGAAGTGGCGTAATCTCTTGATTGATTGGAACCTGGCGCACGCCTTCGGCGTACTCACAATGCAACGGTTTTAAATGACCGGCGAAAGCGGCGTGTATATAATTGCGGACAAAACAAGAAAAAAGTGAGCATGGCTCACATACCCCCGCCATCCGCTATCCGTCCATTGAGAATTATAGATGTGAAGGTTACTATGTTTATCAAACAGCTTCAAGCATCATAATATTGTCCAAAATAATTTTGGGAACTGACTGTTGTTACAAAATTTCATTCACCCAGACGTAATATTTTTCAGGTAACTTAATATTTTCCATTAGAGCATCACACCGGTAATTTGATCCAAGTTCAATTACAGATTCAACTCTGCAAAATATAATATTTCGGAACTGGACTTTCAACTCAATGAAGAGTATCATCTGGACTACCTACATGTAAAATTGTATTCACCTAGATGTAATAGTTGCCGGGAAAACTTGTCCCAATTGGTGCATCACAGCTCTTTTGGTACTAAGTTCAATTTCGGATTCAAGGGCCATAACTCCATAAAAAGTAATATTTCGGAACTGGTTTTCGGACTCGATGAAGAGTATCATCTGGACTATCTCCATATTACATTTCATTCACCTAGATGTAATAGTTTCCGAGAACACTTGTCCCAATTGGTGCATCACAGCTCTTTTGGTACTAAGTTCAATTTCGGATTCAAGGGCCATAACTCCGTAAAAAATAATATTTCGGAACTGGTTTTCGCACTCGATGAAGAGTTTCATCTGGATTACCTCCATATTCAATTTCATTCACCTAGATGTAATAGTTTCGAGAAAACTTGTCCCCATTGGAGCATCACAGTTATTTTGGTACTAAGTTCAATTTCGGTTACAAGGGCCTTAACTCCGTAAAAAATAATATTTCGGAACTGGTTTTCGAACTCGATAAAGAGTATGGTCATGAGTACTCACAACCAAAATTTTATTCACCTAGGTTGAACAGTATCCGAGAAAACATGTCCCCATTGAACACAATAAAACTAAGTCCAAAAAGTGACGTTTCCTTGGAAACGACACAAAATATAAATCTCAGAAAATTGAAAATTGTCTGTGCGCGATCGGAAGAACATGGTTAACAACTGTACAAAGTTTGGTTGATGTACCTTTGACGGTTTTTGAGAAAATTGACCGGACGGAAGGACGGACGGACGGACGGACTGACCGCTATATACCCCCGCTTAATGAATTTGCTTTTGACAATTAGATAGCTGACTGATTTATTTTTAAAATACTACCGGCTCTTAAAAACAATGGCATAGCCAATGCATCTGTCTGTTTCTTTCATAAAATTCGAATGACAAAGAATGTAGAAATTATTATATGCTTTATTATTTTCATCATCCAAAATTGTGTTCCACGGGAGATGTCGCTTGTGTAAGATTGTGTATATGCCCTGTCATCGCCAAATACATATGATATCACAATGCTTTCACATCATTAAGTAACGACTCACAATGCAATGATGTCAAAGAAACCGTTGACTTCACAATTCTATAACATATTCTAACTGAAACTCTAATGGCAGTGCTGTGTACATTTTGATGATTTTGTATGATAAATATAATCTCCCACTCGTGTCTTCTTATATCAAATATATCAAAACTGGTTGATAAAAGTAAACATATCCTTGACAAACCTCAAATTCTTGAAATTTTTATCAACTCGTGTTGATATATTCGATATCAGAAGACACTTGGGTTTCTTCATAATATTTGTATACCTATCTTTTTAATTGACTGAAATCATGTTGAAATATTCTGAAGAATGTATGCTGGCTGTGTCTACCAGAGACATTTCACTAATCAATTAATTCCAAGAAATAATAGCATGTACAGAAATCAATTCAAAAGAAGTAATCCTTCCAACTTTTGTTATATTATGTTGTATGTTGCAATGAAATAACTTTATTTAAATTAACATGGAATTGCAAAGTTGTTTGCATGATGTTAAATTTAGAGATAAAAATCAGATTTGACTTATGACTTCCAGAATCTTAGTTTAGGCTTACATTCCACGAAAAACAAGGAATTCATTAATGTCATACTATGAGAAACCCAATTATTTCCCGACAAAAGAGGAAATATCATAAATCATAAGTACCAATATGCTGACTATGTTACAAATCATCACAGGTATATCACAATCTGCAGATATAAAAATTGTAAGTTCACAATCTGCAGATTATTGTAATCCCTGAATTTCACAGAACATCTATTATCATTTGTAAATACATGTCTCTTAGTTGTAATCATTTTTGGAGAGGAAAATGACTCCTAATTCATCTGTCTGCTGTAAAACAAGGACGCAGCTGCCAGGATAGGAAATAATGTGTATGATAACATTACTTCATCACATAGAACCGCTGCTGATTCGTGTCCTGATTATGGTTCACACCTGCTGTTCCTTATTACAGCTGTAAGAGGAAAAAGAAACATCCCTCAGACATTGCAAATTAACTACTGTGTATGGTCTGACCAGTAATAAGTTACAATGGAACAGATTGAGTATGGAATTTCCTGCCACATTTTCAGAATATGATTGTATTATTCTAGAATTTGAATTGTTTGCGCTATAGAACTACCAAATATAATTCACAACAGGGTTTATTCATAAAGCCCACTTATTGTTTTTGTGACGTTTATTTTTATAAACATGATTGACAATTCTTACCAGCAAAATGTTTTATATTTCAGTATCTTTTTGCACTATAAAACTACCAAATAGAATTCATAACCGGGTTTGTTTATCAAGTCCGTTTTCTTATTGTTTTTATTTTTATTTTATAAACGTAACTGTCGAATCATCAGCAAATTAGTATATATTTCAGGCATTTAAATAGATTCAATCTGGCATTTCGTTCAATTTATCTTTATACAAACAGACACAATGACGTTTGTTGCTTTTTATTGTACAACTTATTTTGAATACAATAAATATACAATATGTATTATAAGTTGCATAAATATCATGCACAGTGAATCATGAGTTATTCATTGATTTTCTTCCTTAAGAAGTTATATGATTCCTCTTTATCTAAAATAAGTAACTATGTTTCTATCTTATTGCGAAATATCAGCTTTAATAAACATATAAACTGATTTTACATGTTTCATCCATTTTGTTATTGATGTTTCGTAACTATATAGCCTAGTAATGTGGTGCTCAAAATAAAAGAGTGTGATGAGTTATAATGACGTTACGGAGTTGTATGCTAAAGTACATGCTATTCAAAACTAAGATAACATTTGCTTGTGATTTGTAACTTGAAACTCAAAGATTTCTTTGCCAGAGGTAAATGAAGAAAAGATGGATACTTATATCTGTCTATATCACAGATCAGATATCATAATGTTGTTATTAATTTCAATGTGTAAGATGGTTGGTATTATTATGTTATATTTTGTGATACCTTACACGAATCATTCAAACAAAATGATCCAATTAAATCTTTGAAAACTTATACCACTTTGATCGCTGAATCATTATTATTAGAAATAGAAGTAACATAAACATTATATAAACTGATAATGTTTTACTGTTAAATGACCTGCTAAGTATATATTCTCTTGACTTAAACACGTGCCAAATTTCTATATAAAACATAATGGTAAAAACTGTCAACCATTTGCATATCACACCTACATGTACTGGTGCTCCATATCCTTTAATATTGTGGTGTATGACTTGCAGTATGAGCTGGTTGCCGTATATACGTCTTTGATAGAAACTATGACATAGAACATATTAAATGAAGTCAGCCAAAATGAGGTTCAAAACACCTTGCTTTCAGATCGAATCATGTTTATACAATCATGTATATTCATTGAAAAGTATACCCGGTTACATAATATAAATGTTACTTTCATATGTATATCCAAAGATAATAATGTTATGGATATGTTTGTTATTCTAATATACCATTTACACATATAAAAGGAGTAATTAATGAATTGGATGTCTATTCGGATCACCTTTAGTATCCCTCACCGGGATAAGCACTACGCGAGAGAACGTGTAAGCACGTGTAAGAACAGTTTACTGCTACGCAGTAAACTGCTCGCCAAGCGAGCATGTATATATATAGAGAAGCGCGCGACAGCGGGCTGATCTCCGTTAGGAGACACTTTAGACCAAAAAAGAGGTCATTTTCGTGTTTATCGACGAAAGTTTAATTTAAAACTTCGTCTAAAAGACGAGAGTTTTAAACACAAATTTTTGTTTTATTCAAAAACATCTTTCAAATCGTCTGTAATTGAAAGTAAATTCCAATGACGTAGCTTCTCACTGATTGGTCAATTCAATCTCACGTGTTGAATTTTCCAAATAAGGAATAGACTTGGGAATGTCGCTGGCCTGACGGTAAGATCCACGTTTGCGTAGGCTGATCTAAAACATGTATTTTTTGTTGTAGATCATAGATTACTGTATGGATGTTTGACAGACTTTATGTTAGGCCCTATATTTTGTAACCAACGGCGATCTTGTTTGCTTTTCAGCGAAGGAGAAATTACAATAATTATTACAACGGGATATCTATAAATGTTCAAAGGGAGTGATCGTGTCACAGCGTCCACTGTTGAAGTTTTATGAATTGTGTAAATTCTACATGTAATGTCCATGCACATGATATCACCAAATGCCAATTCCATTTTTGATTTTGAATAATATAAGTTTTGGACATCAATTTGATACGATTCATTACCCGAAAAGGTAAGTCTACAAGCTACGTGTTCATGTTTTCATTTATTAGATTCTCTACTCAACGCTTCAGTATTTCAGCAAACGTTAAAATCGTAAAATTATAAATCACAATAAGCACTTACCTTGAAAGGTTTTTTTTATTATATATCTTGCTATGGTATTATCTGTAAGAAAGACACCCAAGAAGTGTTTTAACAAATTTTAAAATGTCCTAAATTTCGTCAGTTCGTCAAAAGGTTAAGAATTATAAACTTAAGGTGTACCTAAGGGTTCAAATGTAGTCGAAATAATAGTTAACTGACGACTGTCACAGAATGCTTGGATTCAATGTGAAGGTTATTATGAATTTGCATTACTTTTGCAACGCCAAGTTGCATGACAATGTCCAATGGCGGCCAAAAAAACGAGACACCGAACGAGATTTCAGTTCAAGCAGTTGATTCAAGGGAACTAACTGCTGTGGATTAAAGCGTCCATAAAATGTTCCTGGAAATTCATTTCGATCCCAAATGGAAATCGGATTATCACGGTTCGGTATCGAAGAAAATTCGGACAATGTTTTTCTTACATATATATTAGGCCTAAATTTAAAGTGCCCGAAGTTCTTGCAAAAAACCCTAGGCTAATCACTAATGTTATTATATAATAATCTCGAGGGATCTATGGGTTAAATAACATCATCAAACATTATCTAAGGGTTAAATTAAATTAAATCATATGTATCCAAGGGTTAAATGAAATTATCGGAATGTGTCCAAGGGTTAACTAAGGGCCTAGACTACAATTACTAAATTTGAAGTGCGACATGTCAATCAGACGGGGAAAGCCCGATGTTTTGGCCTACTGCAGTACGGTACACACAAAAAAATCCAACGTTTTCTTTACATTCCACTAGCCCTAAACTTATGAATTGATATATCATGTGCTGGACGTAGGGTTGATTGGTATCCTAAGGGCTAATGGGGTCAGTACAGCAGCGACCGATCTTCTGTTTTTGTCAACAAACATGGCGTCATCGCCTCGACGGGAAAACAACGTCTGCGCATGTCCGATAGGTAAAATAATATTCTAGAACATAAATAATAAAGAACAAAAAAGCGAGCCCTTATATGGTGAGGGATTCTAAAGTCAGGCCGTCTATTCTTTGTATCTATCAAATTCATGGTTGTTCTCTCCCCAAAGAGGTTTCGATATATATACATGTAGATATGAAACCTTTATTGCATCGAGCAATTTCCCGGCTAGAAAAAGAGAACCCCGATTGATTGAATCAGAAGTTAGTTGAGCTATCACCAACGTCAATTCAAACTTAGCAATCCCCAACTGTCAAAATCACTTGAGTTTTCTAGTGCCTTGCGCTAAACGATGTTTATTGGACAAAAGTAAAGTAAAAGCAAAGACATTATCATAAAATATCGCCTATATATCACAAAGGTTACGATAGCAAATCTAGAGTTACTTCCGTGTGGACAGAATGGGTTCTTCGACCAGAGAATGTATCCCGAAAGTTTGTTTGCGTAACAAAACATCATGTTCTTTATTATTTCTTTGAGACAGCAAAGCATGTTAATGTACGATAATATCATTTAAGTCCATAACTAACATAACATACATGAAGTTTCAATATTTTTATTTAAAGCCCATCAAATAAGGCACAACAATATATAATATGTTTGTATGTCATGTGTTTAAAGGGGCAGTAGCACGTTTTTTTCAAATTTTATTTTTTCAAATTTTCCATTTATATTGATAGTTTATGTTATTTATATTTACTTTAGAGGGTAAAATATCTTATTACACAAACCAATTATCCGTAGTTGTAATAACTGTGTTGCGTATTAAGCAAAAAATGCATGGCGGCCATTTTATTGTGAACACAATTTATTATTTAGAATGTCAAACACGATTTCCATGGCTTTACGGAACCATGTACACTAATTTTTTAACTTGATTTTCCGGAGAGGAAAGGGTGTTTTACTATTGGTGACATTTGTTTTCAAATACATTTCATCGACTTATTTCAGCGAAAAAACGTGCTACTGCCCCTTTAAATCATGTAAATAAGCAAAATGGGCAGCATTGTTATCCTGAATTTTCTGTATTTTGGGCCAAAGGCCTTATACTGAGTAAATTTGTCTGCCTGTCTGTCTGTCATAACCGCAGCAATGTTGACAGCAATTTCGAAAACTCTTAATTTTTATTTTTTTCTCTGCAAAATCTTTAATATAAATAAATTCATATTCAAATAAAATTTAATCAAATATTAGTGACGCATTGTCTTTTACACCCATTCAAATTACTTCAAAGACACATTTCCCATTGAGTCCTCATGGACAATTTGATTCCACAATAAAGAAATCCGGATATTTGAAAATTTTAGTCTGCCAAAGTTAAAACAGTTGTGTCAAAGACTTGGCGACCACGTTGTGTGGGTAAACACACTTTGTGTAACTATCCAGTTGCAAGGGTAATTCTGTTTTCACTCTGAAAGACGTTCAAAGTTTACTGACCATCTTTGTTGTGAGAAACAGACTCTTGTTAAACGGGTGGTTAAGAATCTCAACGCTGAATGAATGAATGATTGTAAATTGTTAAAAAAAGAAACATGGTTAGAGGAGAATTATTATTCATGGTTTGTCCATCCAGGCTAGTCGGAAATGAGACCATTACTTGTGTGAACAATTTCGTTCCCCTATCTATTGTGTCAATAATGTACAGTAATGATTCACTGATATAATGAATTTTCTGAAGAATGACAAAAAGCAAGAAAGACGTCAGAAGCTCGCTCAATCATTAACAAAATGTAAATATATGTGCAATACGATAATGCAATCGGACTGGCCATGGTTTGTATGTCCGTGATAATGACTCAACACTTTTATAGCTGTATGTATTATTATTACTGCATTTACTTAATAAATAACAAGCAGACAGAGTCGGCCATTTCCCCCGCCATGTAGAAATTTTGAATATATTTATGCATTTTGAATATATAATGCATTTACTTTCTATATAGCAAAAGGCACATCTAGACTACTTGGTTGATACTAGTTTCAGCAAAATATTGAATAGTTTTGAAATTGTTTTCCCTCTTCTTGGTTCTAAGTCCATACTGTTTGCATTGGTAAAAAAAATATTCTCAAATTTCTATATAGCAAAAGGCACATCTAGACTACTTGGTTGATACCTGTACAAAGTTTCAGCAAAATATATTGAATAGTTTTGAAGTTTGAGGCCGGAATGGAAAAGCCCGGACGCACAGACGGACAGACGGACGGACGGAGCTCATTTCTATATCCCCCCGCCAACTTCGTTGTGGCGGGGGATAATTAAGTTTAGTTGTTCCTTGGTCACAACATGTTTAGAACGTGTAAATTGGAATCGCAGTCAATTCAGTGAAAGAGGACATCCAACAGGAGTTTTGAGTTATCTCCCTCCTAAAATACGCACTGGCGGTTTGAATTTCTTACAGGAATTGTTTGATATTGTGACGTTTTATATGGAGAGTTCTAGAAAGTTCCTCTATATTCCTGAATAATGTGTAACTATAAAAAGGGGGTTAGCGATTTTCACATGATTCGACTTTTCTACCAACTCGATCAGAGCCCCTGCTACATGCTACGATTTATCATCAATACTGAACGGACTATAGATAGTTGTAGCTATTACCATATTTGTGACCCCGTTGCATGTTAATAGAAATCACTATTGTTTATTTGTTCTCTGTGTATTTTATTGAATTTATAATTGAATACTATAAGACACATATGTTTTCATTTGCTGTTTTGTCCTAGGGACTTTCTCCTGTTATGTTATAACTCTAACAATATTGATAGTCATAAAATATATGTTTCATTTACCTATAAACGACCAGGAGCTTTAACTGTTGTCATCAAAATCAATGTTAACATGTCTGTGTCTCTGTCGCCAATGGCTAATTGCAATGGTGTGTTCCCTCTTAATACTAATGGAGACGTTGATGCTTTCTGTTTGGACCTAACACGATATCTCTAAGTCCTTTGTTTAAACATTTTAGTATGATTTATGTTCAGATTAGATTTACTTGTTCTCATCATTGAATGCATTATATCCGAATGTAGAAGTACAATAAAGCGAGTGGGTTGTATCACACTTCATTATGTGTGTCAATAATTACCGGAAACTAGTAGAAAGTAATTTCCTATCGAAACACAGCGCATCATGAAGCTGCTGAAAGTAATACATGGTAAGCTGTGAAACATCCTGGATGAAATTTAGAACTCATTCACCAATTCGAGGGGGGGGGGGGGGGGGGGGGGGGGGGAGGGGCGGGATAGCGCAGTGGTTAGCGCGTTCGGCTTCGGATCAAGAGGTCCGGGGTTCGAATCCCGCCAGGGGCACGGCAACTTTGTCTGCAGTAGAGAACTGTTCTACACGCAGTAAGGTTTGGATGCAATGCTACACTGAATTTCAGTGCAGTACCACCCATGGTTCGCTAGTTCCAGCCGTTGCTCGCAGGTTTCACCGCAATGCATAGCCACATGGCGTTGCGGGCTTTCTCCCTGCCATAATACTAGCAGCCGCGATATAAGTGAAATACTCTTGAAAGCGGCGTTAAACCCCAACTCACCTCACCTCACCTCACCAATTCGAGGAATACATTAGGCTTTGTTACTGATTGATTGAGTAGTTGATACATCCGTGCTGTTCTAAAGAATATTACAGTAAGCGTCGAAAGGAAAGACATATTCCATCCAATTTTGTCATTATAAACAACAGGTAAATGTACTTTTACGAATATCTGAAGTCAAGCTGTTTGTCGTTGTTTATAGCCATGTTTTTTTATTAACTGTGAGAAATATATTGATAACAACTTAATTCTTCATTATATGATACGTATCGACACAGATTATTGTATCTTCAAAGCTTGATAACGACACAAGAGCATGTGTCGCAATGTCCATACGATGTGATAACTACACAATAATAGGAGTCGAAACGTTTCATATAATGAATAAGTCAGTTGTCATCCATAGATATATTGAATAAATTAATGTTGTTCTTCACATTATTCTGAATGCTTAATAAAAATAATAATATCACCCGATGTTGGCATAATATACAACATGTAAATGTACATATAGCTATAGGTATATGTGAAATCAAGTTGTTAACCATTGTTTAATAATTGAGACAAATATATGGGTAAGATGTGAGGTGAGGTGAGTTGGGGTTTAACGCCGCTTTCGAGAATATTTCTCTTATATCGCGACTGCTAATATTATGGCAGGGAGAAAGCCCGCAACGCCATTATATGGATAAGAACTTCTCTTGAGAGTAATGGTCAGCAAATAGAAAGGTTTATATATTGACGGGAAATTGATCTTCAAGACGTGGTCACTTAACTAGCGATATATTTAAAGTCAATGATGTTGTTCTGCCAATATCTCCCACAGTAAAATGACGGTTTGATGTGAAAACAACCTATTTTCAAATGAAAATCAGAAGCTTTATTTTCACCGAATGTTCCTTCGGCTAATATACATGTATTCAAAGTTGTAACATGACTGATATCAACTTAGGGATATTGTTGCTGAAATTTTTAAAAGACAAGTAAAATGTATACAGGTGAAACAGTAATACATGTGCTAACGAATCGAGTCGATATACTTGCTAAACATGTCTACTTTGAATCAATACTCATATTGACATAAACAATTTTTTCATATAAACATTATCTCATCAAATTTAATATATAATAGAACCATTTGTCAATCAATTAAATTTTATTATGCTAGATGTCAAATATGATCGAATATAATATAAAATACATTATCCATCATTAAATATATTATAATTTGATCCAAATATAACATTCAGCTGTCTGATACGTGATACAAGTTATTATCCTAATGTATTTTTATGATGGTTCTGTTGTTACAAAAGGGAGTTTCAATTTTAAATGAGCTTTAGATGAAAAATTTCACTCATAAAATTTTCATTTAAAAACTTGATCATACTGAAATAAAATAAATCTAGAAAGTGTATACTTAATGCAAAAGAAAATTCTCTGAAAATAGAGACCGTAGAAGTTCCTTTAATGATTGTTTAGAATTTCGAAATTCAATACTCTTGATTTTCCTGAGGTATTGTATTCATGACAGTAAAGAATTCAGTCATCAATATATATTCAACTTATCTTGCTGTTTTTCAACTTTGTTAGAATGTACTAATTTCGTACATGCAAAGGACATGTTAAGTACTGTTTAATTGAAATGGGGTAAATACATTGCTTGCCAATACTTTACTTTGATGGTTTAAAATTAAATTTTCGCAGAAGTGAACCTCACTATTCGAAAGAAAATATTGACTCATGTAACGTTAAGATAAACGTTATCTAAGTTAAAGAAGTATTATTTGCAGACGGAATGCCAACTCCCATTTGAATAACAAAATGTTCAGAGACAAAACAAATGTTTTTATCATTTTTGTTTGAGATATGCATACATCATTTGTACAGGACTGGTTCTTGTCAATGAGATTATATTGTGTTATAAACGAGGCTTTGAATCAGTATGAAGGGGTGAGAAGTGCAATTGTTGTTATCTGAAAGCTCATCTATCGAGTCCACTGGATCGTGTGCCAGGGTAGGTGATCAGAGAAGCCTTGACTGAGAGAACACTGCGTGGGTGAGGTAAACGACTTCCAACGCGTCCCCCCAGAGGGGGGAAGGGGAGGTAGACGGATGCGGGGGAATGAACGTGTCCCTTGAGAGTTGGAGGGAAGGCAGTGATGTGTTATTGGATATAGTCATAGATATAGAATGATTACTACTGTTACTGACTTAAACAAACGTTATTATAAAGATGAATGCATTTCAATTACCAAGCAAAACATTTTAAATTATAACATAACACCTGACTAGATTATATCCGATCGTCATGCGAAAGGAAAACATGAATGTAACAAATTGTGGTATTGAAGTTACAGGTTTCATTCTAACACTTTCAACATTCAACATGACCGAACAATAAATATTCTGATCATAATTTGAAAGACTTTCATGATCATTGGTAGTTGTTACCATAAATACAGCTGAAATCGACTCATTCTTACAATGAATAGGGGACATATGGCTTCGGATCAAGAGGTCTATGTTCGAATCCAGCCAGGGACCACTTTTAGTGCAGTACTACCCACGCTCCCTAGATCCAGCTGATGATCGCAGGATCACTGCACTGCATAGATACAATAGTGTTGCCAGTTTTGTACCTGTAATAATACCAGCAGACAAAAGTGCAATACTCTGTGTTCTACCTCAAATCAGCTCGTCTCAATTGTTTATCGTTTGCTCGGAAGTTAAGACATCTTTTTGTCCAAGTTGAATATCTGATAACATGTTGTCATATCAAGGCATTTATCATGTTTTGTCCAAGTATAATTTTTTATTATGTTATTCATTCAATCTATTTCAGTGTCTCATTCAAGTCAAGAAATTGAACTGACATCGAACTCCGTTTCAAAGAAGCATATGCTATTCATTAACATATTCCACAACCTCACCACATAACAATAACATTTATTAACTCAATCTTCGAAAATATGTGACATTTTAAAGCGATTGAATTCTGTCAAAAGAGGTTGATTGATAAGTTCAAGATAAAACTGCCTTGCCTAGTGCCAAAGTTCCTAATGTAACCTATTTAATATTAATATTAATAATAATAATAATAAAGTCCATTTATATAGCGCATATATCCATGCACATTGCATGCTCAAAGCACTGGTCGTCATATTAGCCCTTGTCAACGAGAACAGAACACTCCCTGTGGAGAATACATCTTAATTCAACAATAGTCATTGCCTCTAACATGGTTAATTTTCCCCACCACATATACATGAAGGAAGGTAACCGTGAATTAACACCTACTTAATTACTACAATTCGTTACTATTTAGAAAGCTTTTCAATTAAATTTCATTTTCGTTTATCGAGATCCTTCTTTGAAGGAACAACGTGTTCTTTCAGTTGGAACAGAATAATGTTGTTTCCGTTTAGAAAATTAGCAAGTAAGTGTTTACGTTGCTGACGCTTCAAACATAACCACTTTTCTAATGGATGTATTCTTTACACATTTCCAAGTCTGTGAATAGTGCGTGAATTAGACACTGAACCAGATAACAGAATCTTATGCCGTCATCATTGGAAGCAATTTAATGCATACATGAGTTATTGTTTAAAGTGTCAGTAGCACGTTTTTTTTCGCTCAAAAATGTTGATGAAATGTATTTGAAAAATAATGTCATTAACAGTAAAACACCCTTCTCTCTTTGGAAAATCAATTTGAACAATGAGTCTTCATGGTTCCGTAAAGTCATGGGAATTGTTTTTTTTAATGAAATAATAAAATGTGTTCACAGTAAAATGGTCGCCATGCAATTTTTGCTTTATAAGCAACACCATTATTACCACTACGGGTAATCGGTTTGTGTAATAAGATGGTTTACCCTCTAAAGTAAATATAAAAGACATAAACTATCTTTATAAATGGGAAATTTGAAAAAATTAAATTCACAAAAAATGTGCTTCTGCCCCTTTAACGCCATTTGGGTAATATCACAGTCAAAAGAGGCCAGGAAGCAATTTACATTAATGACTTTTTGTGTCAATCCAGCAAGACAGACACCACTGATACGATAACATTGCTATTATTGCTATTAATTAATGACAGACAGAATCATTACCTAACGTTGTAAAAGCAATGTTTAAACACATCTAAGCCTTGTATTGAGCGTTTGATCTTTTATCTTGGAACATGAATGCCAACACTGAGATAATACCATTGTTAACTTTGTCTATTGCACAATGCCATAAAGAACCAATTAACTAACATTGTTAAGACAATAACTCTGATATCTTCTTAATGTCATGAATGATTCATATGAATAGTCGTCTGATGTTCCTCTTAAGTTGATACATGGAGGAAACATTGCTTATAAACTACCACTGACGCATTTCTTCTTGATGTCATGATGAAAGAGTAATAAGTTTTGACAGGACAAAAAGTGGTGGAATCCGATTGCCGGATCTGGGAGAATCCAAGAGAATCCGGAAGGATCCAACAAGCGGACTCCACCACATTTTGTACAGTGTTTATGGATATCCATCTTCTATACTGCAATAGAAGTGACTTTAATGTGTAGATACTAGCACCCTTATCAAGCAAGTGATTCATATAATTTCAGCAAGGAGAATGGGCAGTTGGGTTTGGTTGAAGTTCACTTTGAAACAACGTTCATAGTTTCCAGCAAGGATTCTGTATGTCTTGCCATAAAACAACATATTACATGGAAGACATAACTTGTGTAACTTCTGCGGGGAGAGAATGTGTTCTGACATAATTAGATAATTACTTACGTCCCTAGATGAGATCATCTCATAACTTGTTTCCTAAAAGGTTACCTGAGCTGTCCCATTAGAAAGACTCACATTTGTTTCAGCATCTTCGGGAATTACATTGCTGCTGGGATGAATGTGAAAGTTGATAGGTCACGCCACATGAGAAACATTTTAACACATTGGTGAAACCTTTCTATTATCGCAAGGTCATCAGCTTATCATTGCAGCATACATAAAGAGTGATTCAAGAGTTTGAGGTGTCAAGGAAATTTGTCGAGGTAAATCATGACAAGCGAGTTAAACCTAGCAGATATAGCATCAATGAAGACATCCAACCTAACGCACACAATTTAATGTTATTAGGACATTCTATCAACGCTTATTACGAGACTTTAAAGGGGCAGTAGCACGTTTTTTGAAAATTTTATTTTTTTTCTTTCAAATTTCTCATTTATAATGATAGTTTATGACATTTATATTTACTTTAGATAGTAAAATATCTTATTACACAAACCAATTATCCGTAGTGTTAATAACGGTGTTGCGTATGAAGCAAAAATTGCATGGCAGCCATTTTATTGTAAACACATTTTATTATTTCGAATGACAAAAACGATTCCCATGGCTTTACGGAACCATGTACACTCATTTTTTTTAACTTGATTTTCCGAATTGGGAACGATACTATTGGTGACATTATTTTTCTAATACATATCGATATATTTCAGCGAAAAAACGTGCTACTGCCCCTTTAAACCATTGAAAGCATTGCTTTATAACAAAGATACATGTACGTCATGTCTCTAGAAGTCAACTTACCTGAAATTTAAAGTTTTGAAACATGACTTGTTAATTTTCCTCGAAATCATGCCTTCAAAACATCATTTTAGAAATTCCCTAACTTGGCGGGACAGGAGAGTCAAAAAGGACTTTTAGGATGCATGAAAACCAAGAAGGTAAGTTATGTCGACAACAACTTTGATAGGTTCATCTCCATACTTCAACAGTTTGTAAATTAAATGACAAAAGTTCAGTAAAACAGCAATGTCAGTACCCTGAATGTCTTTCAACAGATAAAAAAAATGCCATTGAGTATGTTGATAAAATACGGAAAATTTCCAAAAATCAATGTTACTGAAACAGACACACTTGATCCCTTTCTCCTTTTGAAAGTTATTTACATTCTGATGCTGCCACTCTCATTAGCTCGAAAATTCTTGTTACTTTTGTCTATATCATTAATCGTGTGATGCGCAAGAAAAGCAAATCCATCACGTTCACCGCCCCTCAAATTGTTTTATCAGTAATTTTGTTTGATAGGCTGTTATGAAACGTATTTCTGATATGTAATGTTGCAGATGAAATATATTTCTCTCGGTTGATGTCCTTCATTAAGGACACTACAATTTGAACTGGACACAATAACATGTTCGATATGATCGATAACTCTTTGAAGTCAAATCTGCAAATGTCAATAAATGAATGAATTTTGGAATGTTTAAAAGTATTCAAATATTTAATGTTGCGTTTGACACAAAAGGTGAAATCCACAAAACCGTTTCTTTTTTGTTCAATTTGTTAAATTAATAACTCATCAATAATTGATATTGAGACAACATATCATTTATATTCTATTGTAAAATGTCACTGACTCGACTCTTAAAAGTAATGATATAACTTCATGGATATCTGGGTATTGTTTATGGAAACGAAATTCTGGAGGAAATTTTTTAAGATTTGTTAAAATACAGGGTTTCTTTATCATTTCAAGTAATGAAAATACTCCAATAAAACCGTCAATTTAACCAAATCTTACAGAGAAAATACTGTGAAAACTGAAATGTGAAATCTAAAAAAAATATTTTAAAGTGAGAAAACTAATTTTAATCTACATCAAGCACCATATCTACATTGTAGTCTACTCCACTCCACTCCACTCATCAAACGTGACAGCACATATACTTATACGAAAACAACATTGAAGTGAAAGTAACTGAAACTTTTATCAGTACATTAAAGGAAATGTAGTTGTACCAAAGAACGCTATTCATCGTAAATATTGATGATATTCTTTCTATTCTGACAAGTGGAAAACATTGTTGTGCTATCAATGCGTCACCTACTTACATTTGTTTATGTCCTTAATGAACATTAGTCTGATATGATGTATGATAAGTAAAATGTGGCTGTATAATCCGGGGGAAAAGAGACGTCATATAAGTTTTGTTAATGACTCATAATTTAATTCATTGGGATATAATACGTCTATTTTTTGTCTTTTGTTGAAATCGTTATTTTAACTTTGTTTTTCGATAAAATGTTCAGTTACAAATTGATAACAATATAGGCATGTCATCGAGAGAAGACATTTTCGACATAAATTACCTTTTACCTCTTTACTATATAACGTCATAAAAGCCAACTCCCTTGGTTGATGAGATGCAAAAGCAACACATTTTTCAAAAAGTTTTTCAGCTCCTGGACGCATCATGCAACCTTTTTTCGTATATATCATTGTTGGATTAAAGAACTTGTTTATTTGTCAATAACGTTTCTTTTGTACTTTAGTACAAGGTAGAAGTGTGGTTAATGTGCTATTTATTAATAATATAAAATCAGTGCATGAGCCATTTACATAGGCTATTTGATTATCTCGTGACATTCTCATGCAAGAATATTTTTACCAAATTCAGTTAAGGTCTATGCAATGTCCCCAAGTCCATTAGTTAAAGGGAGGGTTCTGTCGCAATCTCGGATATTTTGCATTACGTGAAATGAAAACATGCTATATCCTACCTAATTTTGTTTTTAAATTTTAAGTTTTAATAACTAAAGACAATCACTGATAGACTATTGACAGAGTAGCACACAACATATCATAAAACTAATAAATAATTTGTTGTTATGATGTAGCGAAGTTTTCCCCACTCTCAGCGCCAATGAATGGCTTTAGTTCTCATTTTTTTTAATTTTTCAACAAATGTGCGCTAGTGTTTATCAAGTTGCGAAATTAATGTCACCAAACTTTTACCTCCATAAGTATCTTTCAATTTCACTGTATTTCAATCAAGTGGTAATAACATATATGTGTAAACAGGAATATCCTCCCGAATTTCGTTTCCACAAAACATAATAATACAGACGTATTCTGGGCCCTCTGGCAACGAAAGCCCAGATGGCCCAACATGGTATTTTGATATTTCTTTTTAAAAACTGATAATTACCCCTTTTTTCTGGTAATTACCACTTTTAGGTCTGTTTGTTAATCAACAATTTTCTCAACAGCATGAGGATATATGGTACAACTGTTTCCATGTTAGACCAATGTTGGTCTCCTTTTCCTATTGTGAACGTGAACATCACCAACTGTTAGATGTTCAAATGCTACCAATTGTCCCGCAATTACATTTAAAAACTCAAGGCTCTTGCTATAACGGTGGTAAATGACTGTAAAGAACATATGTTTAACAAGGAAAGATGATTAAGCAGATCATTATTACCAATGGTTTGTCCATTCATCCAGACAAGTTGAAAACGAGACCGTTTACTCATGTGAATAATTTTGGTTCCGCAAAAACATTAATGCTTTCAGATCTGTTATATTAACAATACATATTATTAAATAATTTGGTGGAAAGCAATACATTGTCATTTGATGTGCGATGTTGTTTGAAGCTGATGAAATCATATTTCAATCAACGAGTTCACATTATTGTTCTATTGGTATTTCATTTCCGCGGAATAAAGACTGGATGCTTATTATAGTTTTACAAATCATTATTCTTAATATTTCCTGAATAATTACACAAAGCAGGAATGGTAATGATTATAATAATAATTCATAATACGATAATGCAATCAGATTGCCTACAATCAACTTCGTATATGTGTATCATTGTGACTCAACACTATTACATGTATATGACTTGTTTTAAATTAATTTGCTGTTAAATAACTAAGTTTAGTTGTTTCTTGTACTTATATCTGAAGAATTCTGGAAATATCCCCTGTAGTCCCGAACCATGTATAAAATTATAAAAGGATGGTTAGCGAATGTTTGTCATATGATTTGACTGTTCGACCAAATCAACCAGAACTACTCGATTCATATAACGATTTATCAACAAAATTCAAGACTTAAGTAACTATACGTATATAGTTGCCGCTATAATCATTTTTGTGACCCTGCTGTATTTCATTAGAAATCGGTATTGCTTATTTGATGATTGTGTGTTTTATTCAAAATATAATTGAATAATATGAGACTTGAAAGCTTCCATTCACTGATTTCGCCTCTGGACTTTCTCCTGCGATTGTATTACCATAACAATATTGATATGTATATAATATCTGTCTCATTTACATGATCAAAAGCTTTAACTGTTTTTCATTGAAATCAATGTTATATTTTCTCTGTCGGCAATGGCTTAATTGCATTGATGTGTTCCCTCTTAATACTAATGGAGACGGTGATGTTTTCTGTTAGGACCTGAAACAATTTCTACTAATGATATCGTTTAAGCAGTTTTTATCACGGTTAACGTTAAGATTAGATTTTGTTCTAGTGTCCAATCACTGAATACAACATATCCAAATGTGTAGAAGTCAAATAAAGCAAATGAGTCGCATCACACGTCATTATGTGTGTCAATTGATTATGGGATAATTACCGGAAACTAGTATCAAATAATTTCCTAAACAGAACACAACGAATCATGGTTGAACTGAAAGCAATAGGTGATAACTGTGAAACATCCGGGATGAAATTACAAGCCTGTTGCCAATTCGAGGTATACATTAGGCTCTGTTATTGTTTGATTGAGTTGTGAAGAATTTAATGCTGTTCAAGAAATGTCGGTAAGCGTCGAGAAAAAGAAATAGTCCATCCGATTTTGTCATTATTGTTTGATTGAATAGTGAAAACATCAATGCTATGCATTATTCCCATATGCCTAGCGAGTCTGAAATATTCCATCCTTTTCTGTCATAAAGATTTTAGTTCTAGACACATAATCTCAATACGGTTATTTGAAAATGAACAGTGTGAACAATCATTTATTGTGCATAGTTCAATAACCTTTAAGAATATTTTAGTTATTGTGAACCTGATATTTGATTACATGTTTTTCCTACTGAGCACCAGGCAGGAAGTCTGCACAGAATAAACTGATTGATGGACAAAGTGCATGGTCCCGATCAACACAATGTATTGCACGGTCATCTTTCTGCTACATTCGGCCACTGAAAATTATGACTGTTTATTATCACTGCAAATCATGATGTCTATCGGCAAATGTCATCCTTGTCTTCTGTATTTTCTATGACAACCATCATCAATATGACACAAAGAGTATAACAAAAATACTTTTGGGGAAGAGCAATGATCACCAACCACAAACGTTTCCATATGACGGTAAATGGATCTTACAGACATAAATACCAGGACCTATATTTTCGAATCTCTCTTGACTTACGACCATCTTAGCAACAAGACAGCTTCGAAAATATGGGCCATGGACACCTAATTTGCGATCTATTTAATGTTATTCCACCAATATCTCCCACATAAAAATCAGGGTTTGGTGTGAAAACGAAATGAAACTCAGAATTTTGTCAATTTTTATGCAATGAAATTTGTTTCATGACTCATATAAACTTATATTGTGGTTGAAATTGTAAAAAGACATTTAAAATGTATACAAGAAAAACAATATTTTTTGAGTTGATATACTTGTCTTCACATCTTTACTTTGATTCAATACTTATATTGACGTAAACTGATTTTTCGCATTAACATGAAAGTTTCATATCAAATATAGTCATTTGTCAACTGATTAAATGTGATCACCACCTTTCAATACTAGATATCAAATATGATCGAATGTAATGTTCCAATAAATATCATTAATTATATTTTGAACCAAATGTAAACATTAAGCTGTTTCATCTGTGATAAACGTTATTATCTTTATGTATTTCTCGGATTGTTATTTTGTTACAAGAGGGAGTTTCAATTTATAAGAAATTCATATGAACAATTTCACTCATAACATTTTCATTTAAACTCTTGATCATCCTGAAGAACAATACGTCTACAAAGTGAATATTTATTTCAAAATAAAATTTGTGAACATGAAGAGATCACAAAGGCTCCTTTAATGAGTGTTTAGACTTTTGAAATTCAATACTCTTGATTTTAACAGTCATGCATATGTATTCAACATATTAAAAGATCATGTTTAAACATTGACATTTTGACATTTTGCTGTTAGAATGTACACACTTTCTTACATGCAAAGATGCTATTAACTGATGATAAATACGTTGTAAATACATGTACTTTACACTTCGTGGCAATGTCTTATATGTTGATGATTGGTAACAGTCTTCATTTTCGAAACATTGAGTCACTCTTTAATCGAGAATATTAATTCTTGTCACTTTAAGATAAACGTTATCTACAGTAAAGAAGCACCAATTTGCAGACTGAATGCCACACTTGAATAAACACTGTCTTCAAAGACATACACATGTACACATCATATTTACAGACATAATTTTTGTCAGTAACATTGTATTCTGTTATAAACGAGGCTTTGGATCAGTATGAAGGGGTGAGAAGTGCAATTGTTGTAATCATAAAACTCATCTATCGCGTCCACTGGACTGTGTGCCAGGGTAGGTGATCTGAGAAGCAGGGCACTGTGTGGGTGAGGTAACTTACTGCCCACACGTCCCTCCTGAGTGCGGGGGCGTGAACATGTCCTCTTAGAGTTGGTGGGAGTGGGAAGTGGTGATGTAGTCAAAGATATAGAATGCACCCTCCTTCTACTGACAAAAACGAATGTTATCAAGAAGAATGCATTTCAGTTACCAAGCAAAACATTATACAAAATTATACAAAACATTTTAACATGAGACCTCGACTAGATAACATCCTGTCCTCAAAATAAATCAATGTAATCAAGCAAAAGCCAAACATCAACCGAAGGTTACAAAAACGTTTCAGGAACTATTTGTTCTGCGTCAAGACAAACAAAAGATGTTATTTTCAAAAATAAGATGAAAAAGTTAATTTCATTCATTATCTTATTATTTTTATCAATTGCACTGTTGAAGAAGTGTTGAAGCGAGCAGAATTAGGTGAATAAGTGAATTTCATACCTTATCTCACATATTCCAGCTTAGGGGCACATACAGTTTAAGAAGTGTTTTCAATGTGGTACACAATTCAAATTCTGTTTGATTTATTCATTGAGCAAATTATTGTTTAGATAAGTCTTATCTTATAAACATTCAAATCTACAATGCATTACAACATTGTTTTTAGCTGTTAACATGAGATCATAACGTGAAATCGCTATAGGGTTGCCATCCTGTCTGCTCATGTTTCCATGTAAATATCCAAAACGAGGCCTTCATCACAAATATCACATCTGAAGATTACAAAAATGAGTCAAATGGAGATCGTATGTATTGTTCCGGAGATACGTTGTATCACGACTTTGTTATCGAGCCACTGTTAAAGTCAGAGGTGTCCACGGAAACCTGCAAAGAAATTGACATTTTAATTTAGAGATCATGGCGGAGCTAGCATGTATAGTTTCGGAGATATGCTCCTGTCAAGTTGACTATCACCTTAAGTCACAGTTTAAGTCATGTTTCCATTGAAACCACACACAAAATAAAATTATCAAAAAGTTTTAACCTTCGAAAGGCACATCTTGGGATAATGGTTGACATATATACTAAGTTTGGTATGGATCCAATGTATATGCTTTGGACAAAATTTCGGCACGGAAGGACGGAAAGACGGACAGAAAGAACGCTATATATCCTGTAATAAATTTAACTGAAATGGACACATGCTCCCAATGTATAGAGGGGTTCGGTAGCACAGAACTTAGCACGTTCGGCTTCGGATCAAGAGGCCTCGGTTCGATATACTGCCAGGAGCTTTAGAGAAGTGTTCTAAATGCAGTAAGTTTTGGGTGCAATACTACACTGGCATGAATGTCAGCGCAGTGTCACTCTTGTGTCGCTAGTTCCAGTCGATGCTTGCAGGTTTCATCGCAATGCATATCCACAATGATGCTGTGAGCTTTCTCCTTTAAATAGTACAAGCACCTATGATAAAAATGAAGTACTCTTCAAAGCGATGTTATATTCCAAATCACCTCATCTCATGTATAGGAGTGTTCATCGTTTGCTCTGAAGTTAAGGCATCTTTTTTGTCCCGGTTGAATTTCTGATAACATGATATTCCGACAGCATATTAAATCTGATGTGTCATAATAGAAACCTTAACTGAAATCGAAACCCGTTTCAATGAATCCTGTGCTACTTATTACCACGTTTCAAAACCACACAATTAACGACAAAGTTTATCAACTCAATTTGTTAAGGATGGGACATTTTAAGAGGCATCATCTCTATCAAAAGTATATAGTTTGATAACTAAAATTCCCGATAAAGCTGCCTTTCATATGTACGACGAGAGTCTAAATGAAATCAGGAACCAAAGTAATGGATATACAATCAATTGGATATATTTTACAAACATTTTCATATCTGTGAATGCTGAGTGAATTAGACACTGGACCAGATAACAGAATCAGCTGCAGTCATCAGTGGAAGCAATTTACGTTAATGACTATTTGTGTCAATCCAGCAAGACAGACAACGATATGATACCATTGCTATTCTTGCTATTCATCAATGTCAGACAGAACCATTAACTAACGTTGTAAAAGCAATGTATAAAGCATTTAATCATTTTATTGAGCGCCTGATCCTTTATCCTAGAAGATGAATGCCAACACCGGAATAGTACCATTGTTAACTTTGTCTATTGATCAATGTCGGAAAGAACCATTAACAAACATTGTTAAGGCAACAACTCCGATATCTTCGTAAAGTCATGAATGATTCATATGAATAGTCGTCTGATTTTCCTCTTAAATGGATACATCGAGGAAACATTGATTATAAACTATCACTAACGCATTTCTCCTTTTACAGGCATTTAGAAGCTGTCGTGATAAAGGAGAACAAGTTCTTTGGACAGCAAACTTCGTTATTGCAATAAATGTGACGTTTCCGCACATATACTAGTTAACGTTATTAAGCAATGATTTTTATGTCTAGCCATAAAACCACATCAAATACATTCTGTAGCTTCTGTGGGGAGAGAATGTGTTCTGACATAATTAGATAATTACTTAACGGTAGTCGTCCTTAGATGAGATCATCTCATAAATTGTCCCCTACAAAGTTGCCTGAGCTGTCCCATTAGAAAGACTCACATTTGTTTCGCCAACTTCGGGTATTACATTGCTGCTGGGATGCATGTGAAAGTTGATAGGTCACGCCACATGAGAAACATCTTTACACATTGGTGAAACGTTCCCATCATCGCAAGGTCATTAGCGTATCATTGCAGCATACATAAATAATGATTCAAGAGTTTGAGGTGTTTGGCACAAGTTCTATTAAATTTACAACAACTAGTACATGTATATATGTGTAAGTAAGTTGATTGTAATAGGAACGTTTATATTGATTATATGAAAATAGTTTTTACTTTCTTACGTATCAACACAAATGTATGTTTGGAATTGTTTTATTTTTGTTGAGTGCTATAACCTGTGTACCCTGACAAAAGAATGGTTATCTGTTCATTATACAAGTAAATTGGACCTAAAGATTATTGCAATGTAGGGACAACACTCAACTGTAGACTGGATGTCTATGGACAATTGTTCAAACGCCGCTGTAGAGTTATGCAGTGTAAAGCTATTTTATGGTCGATTCTAGCTAAAAGTTCAGGGAGCCCGCCAAAACAGCTTAACATCCACGTTTCCTTTAAATGATAAGCACTTTTTTGCATTTGTCATATGTTTAAATTCGCCATTTATGACAACACTTTGTGCAGTATGTTTACCTAAGAGGGTAAAACAAATCAATACACTACCAGATTATCCGCAGTCGTCGAAAAACGGTGTCACTTTTAAAACGAACACTGTTAGCGACCCTTTAAATATGAACGCCTCTCTTTAGTTCCATTAGAAACGTGCTACAGCCCCTTTAATATACCCATACTTAAAATAAACATATGAGGGTGTCAGGATATCATGTTGCCCTGACTGATTTTCAAAAGTTACATTTAGTTTGGTCGTTCAAGTTAATCTTCTCCTCCCACAGTTTTGGATACATTTTTATGAGTTATGGCCCTTCAGCGCTCGGCTTTCTTATTTCAGACTGTGGATTAAACTTTGACAAATATGATATGTCTTTGAAATTTGATATACATGTACGTTTTCGTTGAATAAAACCATTGCAATAGTCATTTTGGAACCTTCTAACTATGACCTTGATGCAAAACACAATGTTTGGAACAGTAACCGTCACTGTCACTTTTAATTATAACCTTTGACTATGTTCTCGTTCTCGTGCTCTCAGATCAATATTGTGTATACAATTGTTAATTTTTCATAAACTATGTTATTCACTCTACAATCATGCACATAACAATAGTTCACGTTAAAACGTTCATCAATACGCATGTTTTTGTGCTGCCGCGTGCTAAACACTAAGAAAATAGACATGATGGATATGGCGCTCAACGATAAACACATCAAAGCTATTCAAGGACGCTTTATTAAAATGATATTCAACAGAATGATCTTCATCTGTGCAACTTTCATGATGAGAAGGAATATTGTTGTAAACCATATGTATTTAGGCATTAAGGCTAAGAAGGTCCAGAGAGCCAATTGGTTCCAAACTGAAAATACCAAATACGTAAAGTGCTTATTAGACGAAGCTATAATATTAAACACGAATATTTCCTGGTAGCGAGAATTCTGATTACTGACTGAAAGAAACGTTGAAAAAAGTAAATATAATGTTTTTATTATAAATGTCTTTACAAAACATGTTAGATTATAACATAACATCTGACCTGGATTATATCCGGTATTTAGGAAAAAAGCAAACATCAATTTAACATTCAAAACACACACTGGTCCAAAAAAGTAATTGTTTTTCAATGGAAATTTCATGGAAATTAGGTTGACATTATGGATTTCATCATTACACTAACAACCATAGATAAGACATAGACGAAATCACATTATGTCAACAAAGATAGATGGCAAAAAAAAAACAGTTTAGCTTTTACATTTTTAACATGCCAATTGTACATCGATTTTATTCAAAAACAATATTTAAGTAAACATTATTTTGCGTCATTGTGTCTCTTCTGAAAGGTTGATAACCATATCATGTTGGATTTGAAGTGTTACTATATTATTTCGTTATATCGGCCTCATGGTCCATAATACAGTTACAAATTATACCAGATCATGCAACAGTAGTCATAATTTGTTTTGTGATCTTACACTGAAAACATGATGAAGGAACAGTGCTGTGCAGCAATTAACTTGTGGGTTTTTGGATTGTAAAATTAATGTTAACTTTAGTGGGCCTTTTTAGACATGTTGTAGTTGTTTGAAGTAGCTGCCTATGTATAGCTGTTATTTATTACATCGAAAAACATGATTTTCAGTTTCTGTTTCTGCGGCATCACATAGCGTACACAAGTAGTTTGTATTTTGGGAATCCTCATTACGTCTGGACATGTTAAGTTGTTATTCGAAATTCGAAACTTGATAAGTGCACGGATCAGGTGCTTATAATTTAGGTCTGTGATATAGGGGTCCAGTTGGAGTTCATATTCAAACTGTGAATAATGGGTGAAGAAAGTGGAACTGTTTCGCTGTGCCAGGTTTGGAATGCTATATCCTTAAATCGTTGTTCGAAAATGTTCATGAATTGATGGTCGTTTCCAAATCCGTCGTTTAACCAGATATGAGAAAATCCGTTTCTGAATAATAATGTTCTTACATTTGATGCCCAGTTTGTTTTACCAATGTCATCAAATGTTTTAAGCATTTTGTAGCTCTGAAATGGATAGCGTTGATTATTCGTGCCGAGTATCCTAAACCACAACTTGATAACGCGAGTCTGAGTTAATAGATGGATAGGGTAACGTCCAAGCTCTCCAAGTGTGGCTTTACTTGAAGCATATGTTCCTTTTTTTCAGGAACCGTTTGAAGTACATAGTCTGAACCCTTTCAATTGCATCAGAATATTTGAAACCCCATATTTCCGAACCGTATAATAATATTGGCGCTATTTTTCGGTCAAAAAACGTTCTTGCACTGGAATATGATAGTTCTTTATACTTGTACTTTTGTCCACACGAGTCTTGATGAAAATGGTATGCCGAGATATTTGTAATATGTTACCACCTTAAGTGGATTTTTACAAAATGTCCACTTTTCAAAATGTTTCAGAATTCTTCCATTCCGAAACAATGAAGTATTAAATCGAGTTGGTTGTCTTCCCATCTCATACCAGCTTTGTAATTGAAATAGCAAGAGTCATCGGACATCTGCATTCATCATAACGTTTTCTACCTGTCTCTTACAATCAAAAACATTTCACTTCTTCATGAATTTGGTGTGCTCAATAGAAACATCCTTTTGTCTAGCATTTTTATCTTTTTGGAAGGCAGTTTGAAGACATCATTTAAAATGATGAAAGAGAACTTTCATGAAAGAAATGGCATATTTATGAATCATATTTAAGGATTCAACGATATGGCTGAAATAGTATTGTTATTGGCGTGTTTTATTTTTAATTGTTATTATTCGACGGATTTTGTAGGCAAGATTCAGCAAAATCGCCTGAAGATAATTCAACCAAATTTACAGGCTTTTAGCCGCCCTTGTTATGAACTCGCCAAACCAAGCTTTTGGGCCAAGTCATTTAAGGCACCGCAGCACGATTGTCTTACTGAAATAAAGTGTTCTCACAAAAACATAAATTGAATGTTACCAATGGGCAAATAATACTCCTGAATCAACAAACAAATTCCAAATCGAATGTACGTGGTTCGGTTAAAGGTACATCCATTGTGTTTCATCAATTTTATTTGGCTTTAATACGTTCCAACTCACCACATGTTCTGTCTACAATACAAATAAATTCACCCAGCTTGCATATTTATCCCCAATCGCCAAATAAATCATAATTACTAGTTAAAGTTTAAAATTGAGTAACATAGTTGTGTATGAGCAGAAACCGAAATTTCACGTCCCATGTACATGCACAGTAGTTATGTGACCTATTAAACATTATCAACTCAAATTTGGCATTTTGTCTGTTATAAATAAGATTCAAGAATTACGTTTGACTCATTGGCGCGCGCCACACGCATTGCATTGTCCGGTTTTCGATCAGAACTCACTACTTTTACCTTCATATTACCAATATGTCTAGTCTACTATCATCAAAATAGTAGTCTTCGGTAACAGTCGGAACGTCTCGATAAAGTAACACCATTTACAACGTTTGCAAAGTGTGACCCCAACAATACAATGGATGTACCTTTTAAGCCATGCTGTCTGAACTCAATTTTTCATGAGACCTGCCACTCTACCTCTCACGCTGAAGAATTCCACACCACTGTAATTTCAGATATATATCAATCGTTGCTAAATTTGAAGGCGCTGTAGCACGTTCTCCTTACTGATATAAAGTGATCTCACGAAAAGGTAAATAAGTGTTACCAATGACTAAATAATACTCAAGTCTGATTAAAATGGACGGTTTTCCGAGGGATACAAATTGCAAAATAGTTCATCTACCGGGATACGAACTCATATTGTTCGGAGGTTTCCTCCTAAAACCGTCTGATAACAGCCCCTATATAGAAGCCCATGATCTGACGCAATTCAAGACCTCCAACAAAGGCTTTCGGTGCGAGAATCTAGGGATAGATAACTCCAAACAGCTATCTTTTCGTCTGTTACGAATGCTTTCAAAACGGCCACCGTTTTAGAACTATGATGTGATTGGTCGGCTATTTGACTGTGCCTATACGGGATGTCCTCAGACCTTGTGGCGAAAAATCGACAGAATCTGTTAGTATCCCGGTATAGATGCATTATTTTGCAAATGTTATTCCTCGGAACAATGTCGATTTTAATCTGACTGAATAATATTCCTATTTCAATACAAAGAGGTCAAAAACGAATGTACATGGTTCGGTCAAGCCATGCGAAATGACCGTTCGAAGGTAGTTCAAGTGATCTGACTGACGTAGCGATATCTTAACCTGTTAAAGATGGTCAACCATCGCACTGTCTGAACTTCTCAAATTCGCATCAGACCAACACATATACCTCTCACACTGAAGAGTTCAACACCACTGTCCCTTTATACGTCGCACCATTTTCGTCGAATACTGATAACAGTTTTTTATGGATACAGTTTATCGGGTCGTGTTATTAGATATCAAAAGTAACATTATATTGTATAAACTTCAATAATAAATGGCAATTTTGAGAAAACATAATATCCACAAAACGTGCTACAGCGCCTTTAATGCACACAAAGTAATACATATAGCTTTGCTGTTTACGGAAGTTCACGAGAACCATACAAACGGGTTTCATGTTTAATTCGTCTTCCATTTGTCTGACAGGAACACTCTCATCAATATTCAAGAGGAATGGCATACTTGAAAGTAATAAAATATCGCTGTAAGTACACGTCTGTAGTTATCCGTTCTTGCCAGTGACTTTCACCTCAGTTCCATTAACTTCTACTCCAATAATTTCCATTAGCCTTTTGCTTTGCTTTGTCTATATTTTTGGTAAATTGGATCATTTAGGATTTGATAGTGCTTTCCATCAGTGTATTTGTATCCGCTAGCTTTCTACAATACTCTCAATATTCCCTGAGCCCAGTTTACTTGTTTACTACATTCATTAAAATACAAACACAGTTCTGTATAATAAAGAAGTCAATACAGCAAAAACACTGGAAAATCATACAAATCATTTGTATTTCATTATGAAAAAATATATATCTTTGTATAATGGTAAATGTATATTTTGTTAGCGCAATATCCCATAACCCTCAGCACCCATTATCTTCAAATTCGGTGACATCATCATCACCATCAACTTGAAAGTTCCTGGTTTGATTTTCATGGTCATTACAATACTTTGACCCCTTTTCAAACTCGTTGTAATGCTATATTTCATGAATCATAGCACCAAATGTTTTCAAATTCAAATTAAGCGGCCATCATACCGCTCGTACCAGTGAAATGAAATATGAACAAGTTTTTCACTGATAAAAACTAGAAGGCGGCGGGAGAAATTTCCATTGGTTATTGTTAGTAATAAGATAAACGAAACAGTAAATCATTATAAACAATCAAAGAGACACTTGTTGCAAACTGAATGCTTATTATGTGTAGTCATGAACATTGGAACCAAATGTTACTGTTAACTCTGATAATTCAATCCGTTGAATAAGACAAAATATAGAAGGATTTTCTTTTAATCCCCTTTCAAAACATTTACGATTAAAAAATAACACTTGAGATAGATTATATCCGGTCATTAGGTGGAAGGACAACATAACTTATACAGACAGGGAAAATACGCTAAAAGGTTCCATTATCACAATATTTGTTTTGTCTTTGCGAAGAACTATAGGCATATAATACAGATTATTATTACTTAGTCATCTCTTACATTGTAAATGTATTTTGATTATAATCATAGATTGCATGTAGCTAAAGTTGAATTGGCAACATCAATCGATTACATTTTGCGAAATATCGAACAAAAGATTGCGATATATATACTCTACATACTGCCATATTCAATTAAGTTGAATGTAATATATCTCCATCTCATTCTAACAGTTTAATTAAAATAGAAGATTTTAGAAAATCGACAGAAATTTATGACCATTACTGCTGGATTTTTACATTGCTCGCTTGCCACATATTTTATGTATGCCAGGATTCTAACAACCTGCAAATATGTGACCTGAGCTAGTACGTCAATTATGGCTGAATCCTTATTGTTTGCACCGAGATTAACGCACGTCAATGTGTCAATCTAATTTTGTCATTTTCGTAACTTATTTACATCACACAAAAAGACAAATTTGGGTTGATAATGTGTGATATGTCTGTGCATGTAACTCTGACGTGTAGTTTTGATTATGCACATGTGTAACGATGTTGTTCGATTTTAATTGGAAACTAGTTATTATATTTGGCAATAATATAAATATGCAAGTTAAGTGAAATTATTTGAACTGAAATCAGCACACGTGTTATGTTGACACGTATTAAAGCAAAGTAAAATATAATGAAACTCACTGGATGCATTTTAACCGTCCAGAATAGTCCAGAATATAATAGTGTCCGGAATAGGAAGTCGATGCATTATTTGGAACATTTTATTTATTTTACATTTAAGTTTTCCAGATGAAACATTTTACTTGTATTACAATATGGAATAGAAGAGCAATGGATATTGTTTAATTTTTATAATCACAATGTGTACCTAGAGACTAGAAACCTGTTTTAAAAGATACACAATTACAAAGAAGCAACAAAGGAAATCATGACGAATTCGAAGATAACATGGTTTAACCGTCAGTTTAACGTCAAATCGTGTTTAATGCTATTGTGACCCATACCACCCATGTTCAACCAAAGAAAAATAGTAAAAGACGTTCAGGAAAAGCGACATAAAATTGTTGAAACGTAATTTGAGAATGTCATAAGCACGTTTATGTCAACAAAACATACAGCACTAAGTTTTGAAAGAAATAGTGAAAAACTCTTTATGTTCTTCATTTCGAAATATAATATAATAATTATGTTACATGAATCTATAGCTCCTGTGTCGATGACATTGATAAACCAACACCTACAATATGTAAGGTAAAGTGTCGAGGCGATACTTTTTCTGTCTATTTCTGGAGAACATAACTTCAAACGAAATCCCCTGTTTACTCCTCAGTGATGAAAAGGCTCTTTCGTTTAATCAAAAGAAACTAATATAGTCTCATGGATCCATTACTAAGTCCATCACTCAAGAAGAATCTGTTGTTAGTGATCTAGTTACTGGACAAGGACATCAAACTAAATCATGTCGTGGCCATACATTTTTGGCCTGGTTATAGGTTTTCATAACAAATTATTTTTAATGTTATTTGGTTCCACATATGACCTTGCATCAGTGAAGTAGATCGAGTATATTTAATTCGGCAAACAATGGTACACGGCTGACAAGGAGCATTGACATAAAACCAGCAGTCTGGCTAACTTTGTAAACTCTACTCAGAGAGTCAGGATGTTTATGAATGTTATGGAGTATTTCAAATAAATTATTACTCAGAGAGTGTAAGGATGTTTATGAATGTTTCCAATGGTTTCAAATAAATTATTCCCACGTAAAACAATTACATTGTATCTGTAAATGCATGATCATATTCTTAGTAAAATGAATGCCAGTTCTGTTGTAATTTATGTATGTTCAATATAACCTGAAATCACATTGTACTGATCATTAACAGTAAAAATAATGCATATATAATAATAATATATAACTAGGATTGCTAAGGCAATACTTAGGTCTTCAAGACTTCTGCTTGACCTTGAACTCCATCTTCTACTCTTGGTTATGCATCAGTTTCTCCGCTTTAAAAAGAGTTATTAAACATGTCTCTATCTTCAATAGTTTTTTTACAAAAATTCGACGACCCTCTGAAAATGGAAAAATTGCTTATTAATGGAACCCTACATGATCTTTCTCACGAAAAAGACAAAATTGTAAATATTTTCAATCTTAGTTGCAACATGGAAAATATTGTGCTTTAATTTCCACTTAAGTAGATGTAACCATCATTTAGACTGCATTCATATGTAATGCATTATGGTCTTCTGAATATTCAGAAAAATACTTAAAAACGCAAAATTTCGGACCCCTAGACAACGTTTGCGATGTTCAAGGCTTAACTATCAACTTTTTGATGAAAGTTGACAACAGAAAAGTTGTTGGACTTGAAATTGTACATACGTAGGTTTGAGTAAAATTTCAATAGCGTAAGAAGTGAAGCAGTAATGACCCTTTCAACTTTGCTGAAAATGGCGATTTTAGAAAAATAACAGTCTTCTATGACTTGTCAGACATACACTATGACAGATACGTTCTTTAAAATAAGTGTCCTTAATAAATGACGTTTCTACATCACAATAAACTAATAAAGGTGCTGGTATCTTCAGTGGTTTGCGATAAAAAATCTCCAAAGACTATACCCCTCGAAAAATCTCAAAATCCTAATTTTTTAAATATTTTGGGAAAATGTCCGAATTGTGCGCAAACTATCAACTTTTATATCACAATGATATGTTATGGAACTGTTACACTAGTCATAAGTAAGAGATGACAATAAGTAATTGTGACATACGATCGTTAGTAACAGAGTTATACCCCTTTGAAAGTGCAAACGAAAAACGCCTTTTTGAAAGAGGTCCATATTCAAGGGCAGATTACTCGAATTCAAGGTCAAAATTAAAAAATCTACCGAAATAACTTTGTTCTAAATTCAAATAGCTTTCAGATGACCTATCACACATAGCTGTATGTATTGCTGTGATTTAGAAGAAGATTTTTTAAGCGTACCCTCAAAATCGCGAAAGTTCATAAAATTTTGAGTTTTTTCAAAATAGCAAAAAATCTATTATTACGGCCGAAAACAGCTATAGACGTAATCGATGGGGAATGTTGTTGCCCACATATTGGGTGAAAGTTTTGTGAAAATATCTTGATTAGTTCTTGAGCTATTAAGGTTTGAAGTTTCAACTTCAAGGGGAGATAACTCAAGAAAGAAGTCGAAAATCCAAAAAGTAGCTCGACACAAAACCAGTTTAAGCCACAAGCTATCAACCCTGCAAATTGCATGTAAATCGCCCCAGCCGTTAAGCAGGAATCCTGCGGACAAAATCGGTACAAATAATGAATAAAAAAAACAAAACACGATAATAACAATAGGTCTTCATGACTTTGTCTTGAAGACCTAATAATAATATGGGCATTTATATAGCGTCTTCGTCGTCTGTGCATGCTCATGGCGCGAGGAAAAGTGAAATAGAGTCACTGGTAAACAGAGGAGAACATGTGGGTTTTTATATATTTATTGCGTTAATACCAATGTTCATATACGATGTACATAATTATATTTTTTTTACATTTCGTAATTTAATCATTCATAACTTATCCGTTATTTATCCGTAAGTTTAAAATGTCATAAATTTCAGATGCAGCGAATAAAGCTGCATATATTAAAAGACACTTTTAAAAAAAAAATAGTTGAGTGACATCCTTTCATCGTCAAAGTTACGATGTTTAATCATATAGAAAAAAATAATCTTAGAGCTGAAATGGTTATGTTTATACAGCACGGAAATAAGAACTAGATAACTTTTAATTCATGTCTAAAAATAATAAGCTTACAAAAGTTGATATATATATATCAATTGATGTGACTTTTAATTTAAAGTTTCGTTGACATCAAAGGGAAGGAGAGATATGCGAGCTAGACTCGCTTCAATACTTGCTATGAATAATTGTGAATTCTTTACTTTGTTTGTATATGAACAATATGCAAACCTCTGAAATAAGCATCTTTGTGATGAAAACCATAGAAATGTGTTTACTCTTGTAACTTCATCAAATATTGAATTGATAAAACCGTGTCTATTTGGTCACATTCAATTGTACTCTGTCCACATGGCCGAAATACTGATACTCAAGGACTTTACTCAAGGACTGCACTTCAATTAATAACAGTGTAGCATTGCATCCACATCTAGTTATGTCCGAAGATTCGAACCCAAGACAACATGATTATGAGCTACTGCAACTTCCCTCCGCATGGCAAAACTCCCGCCAGTCTCCATCACTATCTAATGTAAGCCTCACATCATTTCCTCTGGCGCTAGTTATGATCGCGGAGTAAGTTTGATCTAAACCTGAAATGTAAACCTTACCTTATGTTGAAATTAAAGTTGCAATTTAAGATATGATTAACTTATTTACTTTTGTCTATCGGCAATGTATTACGACAAGAAAATATGTGCCATAGCGTTGAACTGTTCGAAATCGGATTCATTGAGAGGCCATTATTGAACTAAACTGGATGAGATATTTGAGAAAACAGAATGATATAGCATAACATATGGTTATAATCTAATTATATAAAGCTATATATTTGGTTACCTGATAAATTGTCATTAATCGTCTATTACAGAATCAATTTTGAAATATCTGGAAATACAAAAATGAATTCTCTTTCAATTTTGCCTGGCCTACTCATTAATCTGTGTAATGATTCAATAACAGAGAACATATCAGAAAACCTGAATAAAGTGACTTATACGAACTCATTATGAATGTATTGGTATTGGATTGCAAATTGCCTTTTGTAAAGAAGTTATCTTCTTTGTAATATAATACTTTTACAATTAGAGTTTATATGTCAGTACACGTGAGAGCAATTATCCTATCATATATATTTTAATAGATCTTAGTTCAATTATTTTACAATCCATTTCTCGTCACTTTAACTGTCATATCGGATTTCAGGTGCTGGAGAAGAGTTATAAATCATTTATCATTTGAAAGTGAATTTAATAATGTTTGATAATATGTTATTTGGCTTTCATACGTGTGGAAAATACATATGTGATAAGTTTCAAATAATTTAAATTTCCCATTCATATCAAATCGCAAAACATAAGATAATTACTTGTTTCTATTTGAAATCAAGCAACAGCCTTATACGTAAAACAATTACATTGTATCTGTAAATGCATGATCATATTCTTAGTAAAATGAATGCCAGTTCTGTTGTAATTTATGTATGTTCAATATAACCTGAAATCACATTGTACTGATCATTAACAGTAAAAATAATGCATATATAATAATAATATATAACTAGGATTGCTAAGGCAATACTTAGGTCTTCAAGACTTCTGCTTGACCTTGAACTCCATCTTCTACTCTTGGTTATGCATCAGTTTCTCCGCTTTAAAAAGAGTTATTAAACATGTCTCTATCTTCAATAGTTTTTTTACAAAAATTCGACGACCCTCTGAAAATGGAAAAATTGCTTATTAATGGAACCCTACATGATCTTTCTCACGAAAAAGACAAAATTGTAAATATTTTCAATCTTAGTTGCAACATGGAAAATATTGTGCTTTAATTTCCACTTAAGTAGATGTAACCATCATTTAGACTGCATTCATATGTAATGCATTATGGTCTTCTGAATATTCAGAAAAATACTTAAAAACGCAAAATTTCGGACCCCTAGACAACGTTTGCGATGTTCAAGGCTTAACTATCAACTTTTTGATGAAAGTTGACAACAGAAAAGTTGTTGGACTTGAAATTGTACATACGTAGGTTTGAGTAAAATTTCAATAGCGTAAGAAGTGAAGCAGTAATGACCCTTTCAACTTTGCTGAAAATGGCGATTTTAGAAAAATAACAGTCTTCTATGACTTGTCAGACATACACTATGACAGATACGTTCTTTAAAATAAGTGTCCTTAATAAATGACGTTTCTACATCACAATAAACTAATAAAGGTGCTGGTATCTTCAGTGGTTTGCGATAAAAAATCTCCAAAGACTATACCCCTCGAAAAATCTCAAAATCCTAATTTTTTAAATATTTTGGGAAAATGTCCGAATTGTGCGCAAACTATCAACTTTTATATCACAATGATATGTTATGGAACTGTTACACTAGTCATAAGTAAGAGATGACAATAAGTAATTGTGACATACGATCGTTAGTAACAGAGTTATACCCCTTTGAAAGTGCAAACGAAAAACGCCTTTTTGAAAGAGGTCCATATTCAAGGGCAGATTACTCGAATTCAAGGTCAAAATTAAAAAATCTACCGAAATAACTTTGTTCTAAATTCAAATAGCTTTCAGATGACCTATCACACATAGCTGTATGTATTGCTGTGATTTAGAAGAAGATTTTTTAAGCGTACCCTCAAAATCGCGAAAGTTCATAAAATTTTGAGTTTTTTCAAAATAGCAAAAAATCTATTATTACGGCCGAAAACAGCTATAGACGTAATCGATGGGGAATGTTGTTGCCCACATATTGGGTGAAAGTTTTGTGAAAATATCTTGATTAGTTCTTGAGCTATTAAGGTTTGAAGTTTCAACTTCAAGGGGAGATAACTCAAGAAAGAAGTCGAAAATCCAAAAAGTAGCTCGACACAAAACCAGTTTAAGCCACAAGCTATCAACCCTGCAAATTGCATGTAAATCGCCCCAGCCGTTAAGCAGGAATCCTGCGGACAAAATCGGTACAAATAATGAATAAAAAAAACAAAACACGATAATAACAATAGGTCTTCATGACTTTGTCTTGAAGACCTAATAATAATATGGGCATTTATATAGCGTCTTCGTCGTCTGTGCATGCTCATGGCGCGAGGAAAAGTGAAATAGAGTCACTGGTAAACAGAGGAGAACATGTGGGTTTTTATATATTTATTGCGTTAATACCAATGTTCATATACGATGTACATAATTATATTTTTTTTACATTTCGTAATTTAATCATTCATAACTTATCCGTTATTTATCCGTAAGTTTAAAATGTCATAAATTTCAGATGCAGCGAATAAAGCTGCATATATTAAAAGACACTTTTAAAAAAAAAATAGTTGAGTGACATCCTTTCATCGTCAAAGTTACGATGTTTAATCATATAGAAAAAAATAATCTTAGAGCTGAAATGGTTATGTTTATACAGCACGGAAATAAGAACTAGATAACTTTTAATTCATGTCTAAAAATAATAAGCTTACAAAAGTTGATATATATATATCAATTGATGTGACTTTTAATTTAAAGTTTCGTTGACATCAAAGGGAAGGAGAGATATGCGAGCTAGACTCGCTTCAATACTTGCTATGAATAATTGTGAATTCTTTACTTTGTTTGTATATGAACAATATGCAAACCTCTGAAATAAGCATCTTTGTGATGAAAACCATAGAAATGTGTTTACTCTTGTAACTTCATCAAATATTGAATTGATAAAACCGTGTCTATTTGGTCACATTCAATTGTACTCTGTCCACATGGCCGAAATACTGATACTCAAGGACTTTACTCAAGGACTGCACTTCAATTAATAACAGTGTAGCATTGCATCCACATCTAGTTATGTCCGAAGATTCGAACCCAAGACAACATGATTATGAGCTACTGCAACTTCCCTCCGCATGGCAAAACTCCCGCCAGTCTCCATCACTATCTAATGTAAGCCTCACATCATTTCCTCTGGCGCTAGTTATGATCGCGGAGTAAGTTTGATCTAAACCTGAAATGTAAACCTTACCTTATGTTGAAATTAAAGTTGCAATTTAAGATATGATTAACTTATTTACTTTTGTCTATCGGCAATGTATTACGACAAGAAAATATGTGCCATAGCGTTGAACTGTTCGAAATCGGATTCATTGAGAGGCCATTATTGAACTAAACTGGATGAGATATTTGAGAAAACAGAATGATATAGCATAACATATGGTTATAATCTAATTATATAAAGCTATATATTTGGTTACCTGATAAATTGTCATTAATCGTCTATTACAGAATCAATTTTGAAATATCTGGAAATACAAAAATGAATTCTCTTTCAATTTTGCCTGGCCTACTCATTAATCTGTGTAATGATTCAATAACAGAGAACATATCAGAAAACCTGAATAAAGTGACTTATACGAACTCATTATGAATGTATTGGTATTGGATTGCAAATTGCCTTTTGTAAAGAAGTTATCTTCTTTGTAATATAATACTTTTACAATTAGAGTTTATATGTCAGTACACGTGAGAGCAATTATCCTATCATATATATTTTAATAGATCTTAGTTCAATTATTTTACAATCCATTTCTCGTCACTTTAACTGTCATATCGGATTTCAGGTGCTGGAGAAGAGTTATAAATCATTTATCATTTGAAAGTGAATTTAATAATGTTTGATAATATGTTATTTGGCTTTCATACGTGTGGAAAATACATATGTGATAAGTTTCAAATAATTTAAATTTCCCATTCATATCAAATCGCAAAACATAAGATAATTACTTGTTTCTATTTGAAATCAAGCAACAGCCTTATACTTGTACAGAAACCGAAATTACATGTCTCATTTACAAGCACACCTATTAAACATTACCACCCCAGATGTGTCTCATAGATAATGTTGCAAAATTACATTAGTATAATTGATGCACGCCAGTCGATGTACAAATTCCGTGTTTTCGATAAAAAAAATCCTTTATACTGAATGAGCTAACTTTAAAAATGGTAATTTGCAGCAACAATCAGTACATCGATAAAATAACACCATTTTTATAGTTTCGCTTTATTTGATCCCAACAACATACCCGCATTTTCATACATCAGATTATAATACTTTTATTGCTATGTCTGTTCAAGTACACTTGGGGAGTTGAAATCCCTGTTTCGATAATAACAGGTTATTACCTCAATACAAAGTAAATTGGAAATTCTGTTTGTGCCCTTGGCAGCCACAGTGCAGCGCCAGTTCAAGCGTTGTTCTATCCTTATGATGCTGAGCGCCAATCAAAGAGCAAACAACTCCCATCTTTTAACATATTTTGGTATGGCGCGGCCGGCAATCGAGCACCGACCTTCCGGGTGACATCCAAGAATGATTGGCATTTAACTTTAAAATTCATGAATTTAAGGTTATGTACATGTCGACATAAATAATCTTCTTGGGCTCAAATGTCAAAAAGCCCCGTTTGACTATCCTAGTTAAGGATATTCGAAACGACGATTTTAAAAAAATGTGTTTCTCAGATATATGTATTTCAATTTCAAATTAAGTTTAGTTGGTTTCCAAAGACATGATTTAACTCTGTTTCAGACGTGTTTTATCACTTGTGGATTGAATTATCTTGTATTTTGTATGGTGACGTTTCTTTTGAGGTTGAGTGTAGTTTAAATGCGCCAAAAGCATGGACCATTGAAAGGACCATTTACAATTATCTATTGTCATCCCTATCATCAGCACTATCATCATCACTGTCATCACCATCACTGACATAATCATCACCACTATCATCGACATTGTCACTATCCTCATAAGTCATAACTCTCTGTAAATGCACATTTTATTTCCCTTTGGAAATATTTGGTGAAATTATCTGGGATTAAAGAAATATAATATTTATTTCCGATTTATCATACAATTTAATTAAAAAAGGAAGCATTGTTTAGTAAATAATATAACACATTCCTCCTACGCCTTTGTAGGTGTCTTGATTTAACAGTTTTGATAAATCAAACAGATGCACTAGATTGAAAAATAAAATTTTCAAAATTGTATTTATGCTCAAATTAGCGATTTGAAAGATCATTATTCCCATTCCGATTTTAAGAAAAGGAGATCAAAACTCGTTTAATCTTTTCGAAAAACAGATGAAGGCATGAATACTCAGTACAGCTATTAATCAAGTGAAACAATTTTAAATCACTCTTCGCAATCTGTTTTGATGAGAATTAATAAAATTAAGATTTATTTTATTTGTTCGGTGCAATTAAATTAGCTCTGGTTGATCAAGGTAATGTACCCAGAAACGGAAAAAGTATTAACTAACACAGAAATGAGACCCTTGAGTGACAGGGCGTCTCTCGCGTTACTTTGTTGGAACCCTTATGGAAAAGTTCTGACATGATGACGTCAAAAGTGATACATGGGTAACGATTTTGCATTGTGGTCGGATATTATGGTAACATTTTCAAACTAAAGTACTGCTTTTAGTTATGATATTCACATCTAATTATGATTGGTCATTCAAAGTATCCCGATCCCTTATTTCTTAATCTTACTTCACACGTGAACCTGCTAAAAAAAACATATTTTGCCATGTGTTTGGTGACATCATGAGGAGATAATTTGTCAAACGAAATGGTTGGTTTTGTCATTTCTGTACAAACTGAAATTTGTATTCTATTTCAGTAACAGTTTATAGTAAGATATTTTGGGATCAACACTTGTTTACATGATTTCATAAATGTAGTTTTAGATCTTTTGAATTCAGTAACTGTCTGAAACTCAGATGACATTGTGTCCGTCGCAGTTACCAAAATGATTTCCTGCATATATTGTATGAGATTGAACTATTTGAAAATACTAAACTTTATAATTATCTTGACTGACTTGAAACTGACCCTCTTTTGTCTTCATGAAATTCTCAGGGAACAATTTATATGTAATATCTTCTGAATGAAATCACGGTCATGTTGATTATGAATTGTAATCATATAGTAAATATACCATTTTCTGTTTCTGCTGAAATACACACACGTATGAATTATTTTAAAATTAGAAACGTGCCGTATAATGTATTATTTTATCATATCTTTGTTCCATGAATAACCTATTCCCTATGACTATTAGGGGGTCACAATATTAAACTATGATTATGTAACAGACACCAATTGGAAGAAATGTAAAATAAAATTTATAACTTCAGGAGAGTTATAATGACCTCTTTTTCCTAGTTTAACTAATTTGAAGACAATATATTTATTTCAAAATGGTGTTCATTGAGTTTAAGAATGGTATTGGTATACATACATACAACTGTATGTAGTAACCGTAGAATCACAGCAGGTACGATATCATACAGGAACATACATATCCCGTATTACTTTTGTTTGCCTTTCTTACTAAACGATATCCGGTCTAATACTCATTATATGAAACGAGTGAATATTTTGGTACTTAACGAGTAAAAGCGAGTGAGAAAACTATGCTTTTAACAGAACTGAGTTTAAAATATTTTATTTATTACTCTCTGATTTAAATCAAGATCACTTGCATGAACATACCCGATAAATAGCACACACGCCATTGCAGTGATGCTACTTTTATTGTGACGCCATACTTGAACGATTATGACATCATATTTGATAACACTGGCTCTCAGTAGAAGCTGGGATTCAAATTGTGTCTAGTGTGCAAATCACACCATGATCAAGCTCCAACATAAATTAAATGTCCAGTTTTCGAAAACCTACAAACCATCTGGATTATTTTGCTCAAAAGTACAATGTCATTTGCCAACTTTCAACCTGGCACATTCTGGAGAAACATCTTTTTCTTTCCTCTTCCAAATTGTCGCATGAACTAACTAAAGACACGCTCAACCATATGACTTATTTATATGTATATTTGAAAGGTCATGTCTGTTACGTCCTTTTTGAAAGCTTTTTGTATTTTAAAATAAATTATTCTAAGAAAATGTCTCTTTGTTATCGCTTTGACGACCTGTCGTTTGCTTTTTTCAAACAGCAAATACTCTCTCGACAGTTGAAGGTTTCTAGACCTGTCATTGTAAATATTTTAAGCGAAACTTGCTTCTGGCAAGTGATGTCAATTTGTCAATATTTGTTTTATCGAATTTGTGTGTCCTTCGTTTTTTTTCTTGTAATCATCAACTTTTCGTTTGAATTTTTTTTTTTTTTAAAGTTCAGATTGAAGCATAGGGCAAAATCATTATTGATTCAAGACTGATTCATTGACACCAATGGGATGTATATGTATGATAAACATAATGACAATACAAACATAAATATGTGTTTCGATCCAAACTGTGAAGTACTAACAATATTTCTTTTAGTTTATACATATTTAAACATTATCTGAGAGAAAATGTCTTGATATGGATACGAATTATGTGGATTAATCATTATTGATATGGTGTTTTGATGAAGAATTATAGTTTTTAACCATTTTGTGAAAGTACATGTAAAAGTTTATGGTTTGTTGTTAAATAAGGATCGCTGGAGATCTTTGTTGTAACACCACCTGAACACTGATCACGTCGATTTTTGGAAATATAGAAAACTTAAATTGTTCATTTAAAAGATATAATGTGTAATATAGAGAATGACTGCAAGTGATTATAAGAAAAATGCCCTCGTCGAAATAATGTTCAGTCACTCGCCAAGGCTTTAGACATTTATTAGTCCGGAATATTGCCCATAATCATCCGCACCATGCTGGTTATTTTCTAAATATATCATCGTGACGAGCTTACAAATGTACTTTGAGTGATTGCAACGTTACTTTTCTTGTAGTTAACCAGTAATTATCTTTTCATGAAAACATATTTTTAAAAATGCAATACAATCTGAGATAGACACAAAGGTACCCTTTTCAATAAGGTTTACAATGACTGTTTTAAAAGCACGTGACCACCCATGACGACTTTTACAATTTGTCGTTTGTTTGTTCATGGTATTTATAGTAGGATTCGGGACGCTGGCCGGAAAACGTGACAGTAATAATGTTCTGCAAAGAATGGAATTCATTTCTCTAGGTTCGTTGAGGTCTTCTTACTTAGATGAACAAAAGAAAAGTGTTTACTTGTCGAATAAGTCTCCAACTAGTGACTGATATATTTCAGTCTCTTCAATGTACAGTGTATTGCTTAACGTCCTTGACTATGTCAAAGACATTAATATTGCTATTTTTTGTTTGTCTCTTGGTGGATTCATGGCAACACGCATTCTCGTGGGTTTCTTTTTATTCAATCTGTCGCTTCTGAACCAGAAGCAGACGAACGGCATGCATTTATGGTCAGGGAACAATTGTAGGTAGAAGATGTGTCATTATCAACTCACAAAACATTTTGATGTAAAATAAGCGTCTTTATCAAGATATAATTCATTTTTGGTATATTATTTGGTCGGGATAATGATTACCAGTTTTACGTTGAATAAATGTATTAAAATAAATTTCAAATCCTATAAGAATTTATTTCTAACGCAAAACTATTATTTCTATTGGTGTTTGAATCATTCAAAATGATACTATCAACTCTATGTTACAGAGAAACAATCTGTAGTGGCTTAAATGCTTTACATTTGTTACTGAAGGGTCTTTTCTGATAAACTCTTACCACGTCATCACCTGCATCACCACTAAAGAACAACTGCTATTGTATATCCTCCACATATCTCTCCCTGTTCTCTCCCTTTTCCTGTCAATCATGACCACGCAATCGATACTACTTTTTTCTGCTTGCCTGAAAGACCCGATGGCCTGGTAGCATGGAACGTAGCATGGTATGGTGTCCAGCGTCCATGGGTCGTTGTAGGGCTGACATTTACTGTGCAGACTGCTTGGCAAATGGGGGTTTTACAATGTGTAATTGGTGAACCTGTGGCCACGACCTAAACATCAATTTTCATATTTTTCTTCATCTTAAACTAAACGCACAAGAAAGCTAAATTCTTGTGTACACCTAGGCATATGAGGATTATACATTTAATTTCTCTTTCAAGAACTCCTTAAAACCTGAAATGTGGATACAAACGCCTTGGCCAAAGTGGATTATAATTAAAGTGGATTATAATTAAAGTTCTCAACCTATAGAATGCATTACTTAATGACTAATGAGCTACAGAGCCAATGTCTTTATTTAAATGACTGTAGAAAAAATAATATTTTCTCTATCAACTTTTACATTTCTAATAGTCTATATTTATGGGAGAAATTTCATGAAATTCTGTAAAGCCTGAAGCAGGATATTTTAATATGAGTGTCGCTATATTAAATGGTTGCCAAGAAAACGAATTAAATATTTCCAAAAGTAACTATCAGTCTAGGATGCCCTAAAGATTCAATTACAATTTCTTAATAAGAATTAATTAGCAACCATTTAATATCTAGAGAATTCGTTTCTTTTTTGGGGCAGTTTGTACATGATTATGATTTAATAATCTGAACATGTTGGCATATGTAGAATATACGTTTCGGGAAATGTAGTGATAAGAACTTTCTTTGTGAATGTAATTGATTTTCTATATGAACATGTTAGTATCCTTGGATTATATATAAACGTGAGATTCATTTAACATACTTCCAAACCTACACTACTGTGCATAACTTAGTACGTTTGCGATATTTGTGCTGAATGTCCGCAAAGACAGTGTACTTATATTGTACAGTAGTGTGGATCTAGGTTAAGATGTTATGCCATTGTACATGTAAATCAATCAATCAATCAAACCAATCACTTTTTACTCACTCACAAACCACCAACGCTGGTACAATGGCAGAAAAACAAAATAGACATAATATACATTTTTGCATGCGTCTTATGACCTATTTCTAAGACTTTTTCAAGATATTTATGAATTTTCACACACTTTTTCTATACTTGCACATATTGAGGTGTAAATATTTTACAATATATACATTTGGATAACACGAAAGTAAGTTTTGGGAAAAAAACAAAACTGACTGGGAGAAGAGATTCGTATCTAAATGGGATGTAAAAAAGTCATTTCCCATTACATTCTGGTTTACATAAACTTTTTTCCTTTGCAAAGCCTTGCAACCGGTCACTGTCTATGGGCAATTTTTGATTAGTACAAAGTACAAAATCTTTACATCGAGATTGAAATACATTTTGGCAGTAAAAGTTATTGTTAAAATTGAAGTTATTTCTTAGAATGTTTGTAAAATATGCCCTAAGAGCTACATAAAATATATTCTCTCTACTTTTGGTAAAACTAATGAAAGAATTTGTCTGCTCTTAAAGGGGCAGTAGCACGTTTTTTCGCTGAAATATGTGGATGAAATGTATTTGGAAAATAATGTAACCAAAAGTAAAACACCCTTCTCTCTTTCAGAAAATCAAGTTAAAAATGAGTGTACATGTTCCGGAAAGCCATGAGAATCGTTTTTTGTCATTCAAAATAATAAAATGTGTTCACAATAAAATGGCCGCCATGCAATTTTTGCTTTATACGCAACACCGTTATTACCACTACGGATAATTGGTTTCTGTGATAAGATGTTTTACCCTCTAAAGTAAATATAAATGGCATAAACTATCATTTTAAATTGGAAATTTGCAAAAATAAAATTTGCAAAAAACGTGCTACTGCCCCTTTAAGATCAGTCAAGGTATTGGATACAGAGAAGGATCAACAAATAGATCACTTAGTCAAATATTGTTTAACAAAGTTTGAAAGTAGCCATGGAACTCCAATTGGAAGCTGTTTATATTTAATCAAATATAATTAAAATAGCGACCTTTTTGACTTGGGCATGCAGATGACAAAAAGTTTATGCCAAAATGACAAAATGTATTGATTCATTCTAATACAAATAGTTTTATGGTGTGGACTTGCGAGGTCTTTTTTTCACAGATAATTATTTAAATAGATTTTCCTGAATATTTTATATGACATCGCCCAATGAACATAGATTGATTTACTGGACACAAGTTTTGAAACGTATACAATTATGATAAATACGATTTAACATATAAATCATATATGCATGTCATGGTATTAATACCTCCATATAGCGTACATATATTTATAAGTCCAGGGCGTTGCTATTAATGTCCACTGTGACAAATGCAATGTATCACCTGTAAAAACGACTACATGTACCATAGAACGTTGAAGTAATCTATGTCTATCACATTCTCTCTCTCTCTATGTCATCTAAGTTGTGAAACAAAACTCTACAGCATTTGATTATTCAAGGATAAAAATCACAGGTGACCATTTTTGCACAACTCTTCAAGTCACGTTGCTACTTGATTAGTTCAATGCATGCGTGTTCTTACGAAAAGTCCCTGATTTTGTTGACCCAGTGGCAATTCTCTCCAATCATTTAACATCAGGAAGAAGAAAATGTTATTTTCCCATTTGCACAAACAACAATGTCAGTAAATCTAAAAAAGGAAGTTTGATAAAGTAGTTCTCGACAAAACTTCTTTTGCGAAACTTTTGGAATCAATAAATCTCTATTTGAAGGAAGGGTTTTCAGAGGAGATATCTGATTTCAGTATCAGGTTTCCATTGATAGAATACTGAAATTGACAGTCCACTTTCATTACCCCTATCTATCAACGTCTTACAAATCAAGCAGCTTGACATAACTGAATGGAGAGAAAATCATAAGTTTCTCAAATTCTCAACACAATTCTAATTTCTTCTTTTCCCTAGTTAATATCTTCAGAGCGAATGTTTGGGATGAATGTAACTGCAGTATTTCTTATTCTCGGGTAATCACCGGGTTATATGGGTCGATATTAAAATTCCATCTTGCTTCACCTGGTTATGTGTAAAAGCAAAGCTCTTCCAAATCCGATGATTGTCTTATCAGCATTTATTGAAGATATGACGAATGGTCACCAATCACGACCGAGCGAAATATTAATTTTTGAATGATGTTCTATAGCTCAAAGGAGATTTTATGAAAACATAATCCTGAAGTTGAATTTAGAGACCGAAATCGGAAATGAAAGTCTGTTAAATGAGTTGCATTATGTGGGATATGTATTTATCGGTGTAACGCTCAGCCCTATTAAAGTAACAGTAAGTATAGTTTTGGTTGTCATACATGCCAAAATAACACATTTGGTGATATAAGGGAAAATTCACGCTTAACTAATTTGCACATGCCAGCCGAGGTACCATTCCCGGTTTTAAACTAAATGAACTAGCCTATAAATGGTAATTGTTAGAAAACGTCATGACTTCTCGGTAAAATAACACCATGTATAATGTTTGGCATAATTTGACTCCATCAACATATTTAATGTTTCAAAGGCAAACTGTGCACGTATCTCCGTTAGATGTCAACATTATCAATATGCGATACTCATCTGCAAAGTAAAATTAATTAAGACATAGTTATATTTCAAAATCAAATTGTAAAGTTGAACTATTTGATATTTGCAAAAGACGATTACAGTTCAAGCTCTTACTGTCCATTATTTACAAGAAATGGAAAAAAACGATTGCAAGGGAACTTCAGCTTAATGGATTGAAAATGAAACACAGATCAGATTATGGTTTTAAAATTGAATCTTAATTATAGACCCGGTTTATAATTGATGGGGAGAGCTGGTATCCGAAACATTTGCAGGCGGAAAATTGGTATGAAATAAGTTAATTGAAGTTATATGAAGTTACATGGTTAAACATGCGAGCGTCAGCTGCACTGCTTCAGAGACCATCGATGCTGTTTGGTGATTCTGTAAGAACCTCTCTTCGATGTCAATGATCGTGGAATCGCGAAATGTTTTAACATTAGCATAGTAATTACTCATGTTCATGACACTCACCTATAGTCCCGTTTATTCCTTATACCTAGACGCATTCAACAACAGTACGTAAATTTCGTAATTCATGCAAAAAAAGCATTTCTCAATGAAAGAGGAAAACCTCCTTTGGACGCCATTGTTTTATTTGTGCATGCTCGTCATCGACCGATAATTCAAGGAAATAGTCGATCTTCCTTCTGATTCCGGACGAAGTTCCTTCCGACACCGCATGTCTGTTTCTGTAAGTACCGTGGAATCAACGATATTGCTGCGTTTGTTTCGGGAAAAGGGGGCGTTTTCTACCGTTATGAGCGCGTTTCTTTCAAATATGGAAGGGCTATCTTCAAATTTGACGCATTTCCTTCCATTACTTACAGGGCATGATTAACAAAAATTGTCGATAGGAAACTATATATTCTGATGAACAACCTCTCTATATTTGACTATACTGTATATTTGAAGGCAATAAACATCGACAGAATATCCCATCATAAGATAACACTATTCCATGCGACATATGAGTGACATTAGTTACTCATTATGTAAAATAATTTTTTAAAATGTAAGATGCATATACATTGACAGCTCAATTAACTCTTCTGAAGCATCCAACAGATTCATAAAAATGATAAATGTGATTCGCTGCGGGTCACATGTGAGTAGCACAAATTTTCAATTTCAACTTTCAACTACATAATCGTTCTTCTTGAGATATACTTGTACACATCCTCAGTAACCCAGGGCTGAATGTGCAAATCATCTGCTACATCTATATTACCCATTGAGTTCTTCAACATGAAAACTTGTGTTGAAATAACCCGTCATTATCTTTGATTGGTATGCCAATCAAAATATTGTGTATGCCCAGCGAGCACTCCGAGGGCATCCAAAACAATTCTGTCATTCATGAAATATGATTCTGTAAACTAACTCAAGCTCAGATCTTGGATTTGCAACCAAACAAATGGGTACCTTGAAATATTTAAGTGATCATCGAATGGGCAAAGCACATTAATCATTAAATATTCTTCTTTTCGTGAAGAGAAACAAAATATTAACAGTCGTGGCTGCGCTATTCTTGAAAAAGGCATTTTCACTTTCCTAGATGAGATATACATGGTATTCGACGAGAAATGTCTGCTATTCTCTATATCATAAAATTGATATATTCAATAAGTGTCGTCTGAAAGGTTTTATTTTTTCACATATACGCATGTTAGTGTCAGTATCCGCATCATTGATAGTATTCTAGAAGATTAATATTAATCTAGCCTGTGGTTTTCAGAAATCTGAGATTCATGTGTCCATAATCTGTAGAAAAGTTTACGATTATTTCGAAATTTATGTCAACCAATTGTTATCAGTTGTTTCCATAAATCTTAGTGGTCTTAAGGCCTTTCCTCATACCTGGTTTTATATTAGTGTTTCTTTTTCTTTTTCAATATATAACTGCTCTTGAAATCAATTGTGCAGTATAGTTCTTGTACAAGCGTTTGTACTTTTGAGACTAACACAATGACTTATTTAGTCAGAATAGTATTGTTTGAATAGACTATTCTAACATATGTCGCGGGTTAAGGCCTTGAGTCTAGCCGTCGAGACAAAAATAGGACGGAGATCCTCGTTCTGGTTAAAATTCATCGTTATTGCCTGTAAATGACAAGTTCAACATTAGTGAAATGTTTGAAGTGTCAGCCATACGTTCGATGGCTGACAGATGACAATTGAGTGTGATTCAAATTGTCATATGTCACAGGCGTAGAAGCCCGTAATTTGGCTTAAAGCCAAATACGGGTAGAACGTACAACTCACTAAGACAGCGGAGAAGCAGCCTTCTGATGGAAAGAAAGAGATATAAAAGGCTGTCGTCGACACATAGGAAATATTTCTGAAGGATAAAATACATGAACTTGTTATGACGCATATTTTATCGTTTGAGTATGAAAGATTCGTGTCTAAAAACCGGACTTTGACAAATTTGATACACAACCTGCACCCGCTTGCTTTAATCCGCTAATACTTCAAAATCCTCTTAGAGATTAAGGCATTGACTTCAGCCTAATTGAGGCTTTGTGCAGGTGATCACTGTAAATCGAAATAATAAAATACTGGGTTAATGTAAATCATATTTCAGAAAATGACAACCGACAAATAGGAAACCTCAGTAAACATGCTGGAATTTCCTTTTCGAGGTTGGGCATATTACTCATAATGAATCAAGTTGGTAAACATTGATGATTACAGCTGTACTCATTATACTGCTATGGATTAAATTTTGAAAAATGAACCTACGGATATTCATGAATTTATGTTACTCATTTCGTAGCATGATTCTTTTTTCTTTTGCAGAAAGTGGATAAAAATGATTTAATCATTATCTGTATAATTAATTCAATGATAGCATGGTAAATAATGTCATTTTAACTAATAATTAAATTTCATTATTCAATTAACAATCATTGATTGTGTTCATCTTCATTTGTAACAGTTCTCACATATATTTTCTGACCTCTAATAATAAATTTTGTTACTCTTCAGCCAGTAATTGCAGATTTTTTTAGATCTATTTCGATATATTTGGTGCACAGATAGGATTTCACTATTGAAAGGATTAAAGATGACCTATTAAGAAGTTGTCCGCGGTAGACAACAGGTATTGCGGGTCTGAAAAGGAAGACTTTCTGACTAATAGGTCCTTTGATGACAAAGAGTAAGGACTGATGTTGTATGATTTCAATTCACTCATTCCTGACCTTTTCAGAGTATTTTTCCAGTTGAAGGACTGTTACATGTATATACTCGAACTCAATACAAAAAGGCAATATTTTTACATCTTCAAGAAACATTACAATGAATATTAAGGACCCACATAGGTTACTCAAGTCATCTCTTCTAACGCAACCTCTGTCACAAATAACATTCTAATAATTGTGTGGTTCAATAGACTGAAGAAACAACACATAACCGCATTTTATTTATTTCAAATTTTGACAAGTGAGATTTTTATATGTGTCAATAATGATGGAGTTCAAGGGTCTTGCTTTGTTTTTAGTCAGTACTTACATTTTCGACATTTTGCCAGGTATGCTTGTTGCAATTAGGTATCAATATCCTTCCCAGAGAGGTAACTCCTTTTATTTTTCCAACGTGATGTACGCAAGCTCACATATCTAATCTGTGTTAGAACGTAAGGTTAACAATTTAATTGAAAAATTGAACTGACGTTTTATTATTCGACGTGTCAACTCTTGTTTTTTTAATTGTTTTAATGATAGTTTTATGGTGGTTACTTTCTTTACATAAAATAATGTATAGACATATATCTCTTGTAACAACTATCAGCTGATGTTGATGATTTGATTATTATAATGAAGGCATCGCAAATCATGATAGGAACGCTTATTGCTCTCCTAAAAAACTCAAAGTGAATGAATATACAACTACTAGATAACTTCACCATGTGCGATGCTATAACAGAATTTTTTTCCCACTTGAATGATCAGTCTGAAGGATTTCATTCCTTAGCTATCAGCTTTAACATTTCCTCGGTGAAATAAAGTATATAATTTATTATTTGAGGTTATACAAGTCATAACTTATAGATACATTTATGAGATAATTTGAAATTTGGTCGTATGGGTACAGAAACACGGCGTCAATCTACGTGAGTACATTTTCGTTAAAAAAATATCTTTCAGCAGAAAGGTTTCCTGATGTACATGCACTTACCCGTTGTCTAATGTACATGTTCCGTATTCTCGCGGGTATAAGATCATGCAAACAAACATCGTATAACTACTCACCATTCGTCAAAGTAACTGCTACCGTCATGCCGCTTTGTACGCTTTGGTATTTGTGTAATTTAGTGATACGAGCATTGGATAACACCATCATGTCAATATTGTAATCAAAGGCAAAAAGTTTTTACTTTTACTTTGATTTGGATACTTCCTAAGAGCCCAACTTCCAAACGCAAGGCATAACTCTTGCCAGTATGCATTACCGGCTGATTTAACCCTTGCGGTATTTCCCTCGCTTTGTTGTGTCAAGATAGTGAATCGCTGCACCAGAAATGTATAGCGGGCCTGGATTTCTAAACACAGATTTCTTGAGGAAATACTGAAAGGCCTAAATCAGCCAGTAATGGAGACTGGCAAGAGTTATGCCTTGCATTTGGAAGTTGTAAGAGCCAGGAGAAGACACAATAACAGATTAGATTTACGATTAATTTGTAAGCGGATAATTCCTAGCTTCAAGTATGAAAACGTTCCTCATCGCATTCAAACTTGAATTAGAGCTATTCTAAAACCCACCACAATGTTTGAAGTGAGTTGAAAAAATTCTAATTTTAACATGAAAGGAAAGCGTTCCTGATATCAAAGGTTAGTTACTTGAACCAGATGAAGATAAATTCGTTATTTTACTTTAGTTTGAGAGTAACAATTCTCAAAAAAGTGGAATAAGGATATTGCTTTTGTTGAATAATAGTTACAGGGACATGTGTATCTTGTTGTGGCCGTCTGCTGTATCATACAACATCACCATGAATCGTTGCTTGCATTTTTGGAAAAAGGAACCATTCCATGCCAATTCTACTACCACTTGTAACTAGTTTGATCTATTGTTTAAACTCTGAGGATTTTCTAACTTTCCTTTGTTTGTAATATTCCTATTAAAGTATTGTACAGGAGAGACAATTAAGTTGTTGATATTGTTTATTGTAAATATTTGAATGCGTAATGGAATATCTCATTTCTTCATGTCCTATTATTATTAAAAAGAACACCTAGGGTGTTGTTCATATTGAGTCATATAATCATGATATGTTACTCGCTGACTCTGGTGTTAGTTTTCAAAATCTCTTTCAAATAGAATTTAGAGATCAGTAAGCTGTGGGTGTTTACATCAGAAAACGCTGGAATACTGCGTCATGAAATGTTTATTTCTAATCCAGGTCTTTTCATTTGAAAATTGAAATATTATAATCTGTCTGTCATGCTCGAGTATTAACTGAGGAGCGCAATCCAGGGGAATGGCCAACCAAGAATCTTTTTAAATCCGCAACGAAATCTCATTACATTCACATCAAAGCCAGGACTTTTCAACGAAGATATCAGGATTCCACATTTGACACAATGTCTGCAGCCTCTTATGAGGTAAAAGAGAAGGACAGGTTAATATTATAGTGTCACGTTCATGTGAACTTGCAGCAAATTAATTTGTATTATGTAGTCCATTTATTGGTGAACAAAGATATAGTGGCTTATTAAAGGACGCTACAGATTGAGATAATAAAGGATGCTATAAACGATAACATTTTTAATTATCGTATAGACGTATCTCTTGTTAAAATAACCGATCATAATTTTAACATTTACATCTTATTTTGGCATCTTTGAAAAATCAGCTTTCATAATACGTCAAATCTGCATCTTTAGATCAAACGTTTTCTGCATCAATGAGCTAGTTACACAAAGTATCCATAAGAGATTTAAAAGGATTTCAGAAAAACCTCTCAAATTGTCATTCTGCTTCACATTTTCTTAAATAAAGGCGTTGATTTCACAGAGAGGATTTAATCCAATCTGTACAACAATCTCCCCAGGGAGGTTGGAACAGTTTCTCTCTTTAGAGCTAGAGTCCTATAATAACCACTTGTGAAGAACTGATTGATATTAGAAAAGCGTGTTTGCCTCTAATACCACTGAGTACAAATAGGCAATCAATTCAATAAGAAACGTTGAACAGCTGATGCAAACATCTTGAAGTGAAACTTTCATTTTTAATAACATATACCAAACGGCATCAATAGAGTTATTTTATCGAGAAGGACTGCTCACTTCAACCGAGTGGAGGATACTTGAAAATGATTCAGAAGTGACATTATCAACATTCTAGCCATATAACGTGATACTTGAAAACCTTTCTAAACCGTATCACCCGGTACGAGGAACTTAAAACATTGTAATTCCCTCCAGGAGGGTTTACACAGACAAGTGTTTACCCTGTTTTGAGGAATTACAATGATTGTAAAGCCTGACATATTTCGAAGATGACGGCTTGAAAGTAAAGATTTGAAGAAACTTTTTTAGACTTATTTTGAAACATTTCGCAAATATATGACAGAATATGAGCAGCAAATGTTTTAGAGAATGTGCGTCTATCCACTAACACCTTTTGTACGTGAGCTAGCGCTTTAGTGTATGACTCCAACGAGGCAGATGAGATTCCACGGTACAAAATCAACTTATATAGTATGACAGTGTCATCTGCCAACTTTCAACCTGGCACATTCTGGAGAAACATCTTTTTCTGTCCTCTTCGAAATTGTCGCATGAAGTAACTAAAGACACGCTCAACCATTTGATTTATTTAAAGCTTTTTTGTATTTTAAAATAAATTATTCTGAGAAAATGTCTCTGTGTTATCGCTTTGACGACCTGTCATTTGCTTTTTTCAAACAGCAGATACTCTCTCGACAGCTGAAGGTTCCTAGACCTGCCATTGTAAACATTTTAAGCGAAACTTGCTTCTGGCTTTTAATGTTGCAAGTGATGGCAATTTGTCAATATATGTTTTATCGAATTTGTGTGTCTTCGTTTTTTTCTTGTAATCATCAACTTTTAGTTTGAATGTTTTTTTAAATGAACAGATTGAAGCCAAGGGTAAAATCATGTGGCATTGTATCTTAACAAATTTGAAACATCAGAAGAAACCTTGTTCATATGTCCCAGAGGTTATTGATTCAAGACTGATTCATTGACACCAATGAGATTTATATGTATGATAAACATAATGACAATAGAAACATAAATAATTGTTTCGATCCAAACTTTGAAGTACTAACAATATTTCTTTTAGTTTATCAATATTTTTAAGTTACCTGAGAGAAAAAGTCTTGATATGGATACGAATTATGTGGATTAATCATTATTGATATGGTGTTTTGATGAAGAAATATAGTTTTTAACCATTTTGTGAAAGGACATGTAAAAGTTTATTTTTGCTGTTAAATAAGGATCGCTGGAGATCTCTGTTGTAACACCACATGAACACTGATCACGTCGATGTTTGGAAATATAGAAAACTTAAATTGTTCATTTAAAAGATATAATGTGTAATATAGAGAATGACTGCAAGTGATTATAAGAAATATGCCCTCGTCGAATTATTGTTCAGTCACTCGCCAAGGCTTTAGACATTTATTAGTCCGGAATATTGCCCATAATAATGGTACTTTTCTAAATATATCATCGTGACGAGCCTACTTTGAGTGATTGCAACATTACTTTTCTTGTTGTTAACCAGTAATTATATTTTCATGAAAACATATTTTTAAAAATACAATACAATCTTCAATAAGGTTTACAATGACTGTTTTACAACCACGTCAATCTGGTGACCACCCATGACGACTTTTACAATTTGTCGTTTGTTTGTTCATGATATATATACCGTATTCGCCGTAATAGAAGCCCTTGGCGTTTAGAAAATTGGAAAAAGGGGGCGTTTATTAAAATGACTTTAAACAATCCAAAAGAAAAAGAAACATCGATTTTATTTAAGAGTTTTAATCAAAATAAGTGTAACAAATAAATGTAAAGAAGAGTTAAATGTAGTTGTGGGACATCTTCCAAGAGAGTTGAGCCAGACATTTTCCTAACATGGCGGTCGAATAGAATGTGTAGTGACTGATCGTTACAGACATTCGACAGTCCCGGGTGACTGGAAATACCATGTACCTTACACTTTATTGGACATAAGAGGTTGATAGCAAGATTGAAAACTCTTCTTCAGTGAAACACCAGTAAGGTAAGTCGATACAAAAGGGGGGCGTTTCTTAGGGGTCATTTTCCGCGAGTCAAAAATGGCTTAGGGGGGCGTTTATTAGGAGAGGGCGTTTATTAGGATGAATACGGTAGTAGGATTCGGGACGCTGGCCGGAAAACGTGACAGTAATAATGTTCTGCAAAGAGCGGAATTTGTTTCTCTAGGTTCGTTGAGGTCTTGTTACTGAGATGAACAAAAGAAAAGTGTTTACTTGTCGAGTAAGTCTCCAACTATTGTCTGAGATATTTCAGTCTCTTCAGTGTACAGTGTATTGCTAAACGTCCTTGACTATGTCAAAGACATTGATATTGCTATTTTTAATTTGTGTCTTGGTGGATTCATGGCAACACGCATTCTCGTGGGTTTCTTTTTATTGAATCTGTCGCTTCTGAACCAGAAGCAGACGAAAGTCATGCATTTATGCTCAGGGAAGAATTGTGAATAGAAGATGTGTCATTATCAACTCACAAAACACTTTAATGTAAACAAAGTCATTATCAAGATATAATAAATTTTTGGCATATTAATTGGTCGAGATAATATTTTGTAACCAAATGACGAAAATGAAAATGAGTTTTATCGTTTTATTTCAATTAGTTATTAAGTAAGCCCCTTTACGGATTAAGTGTTACGTACATGTAAGTTGAATAAATGTATTAAGATAAATTTCAAATCCTATAAAAATTTATTTCTAACGCAAAACAATTATTTCTATTGGTGTTTGAATAATTTAAAATGATACTATCAACTCTATGTTACGGAGAAACAATCTGTAGTGGCTTAAATGCTTTACATTTGTTACTGAAGAGTCTTTTCTGATAAACTCTTACCATATCATCACCTGCATCACCACTAAAGAACTGCTATTGTATATCCTCCACATATCTCTCCCTGTTATCTCCCTCGATGGGCTATTAGCATGGAACGTAACATGGTATGGTGTCCGGCGTCCATACGTTGTTAAACGTTTGCTTTTTCGACTTATTCCCGGGAACATTGTGTAGGGCTGAAATTGTCTGTGCAGACTGCTTAGCAAATGTGGGTTTTACAATGTGAAATTGGTTAACCTGTGGCCACGACCTAAACACCAATTTTCATATTTTTCTCCATCTAAAACTAAATGCACAAGAAAGCTAAAATCTTTTGTACACCTAGGAATATGAGAATTATACATTTCGTTTCTCTTTCAAAAATACAGACGCCTTGGCCAAATTGGATTATTAACAGTTTTCAACCTATAGAATGTATAAATTAATGACTAATGAGCTAAAGAGCCAATGCCTTTATTTAAATGATTGTAGGACAAATAATATTTTCTTTCACATAGTCTATATTTATGGCAGAAACTTCATGAAATTCTGTAAAGCCTGAAGCAGGATATTTTAATATGAGTATCGCTATATTAAATGGTTGCCAAGAAAACGAATTAAATATTTCAAAAAGTGACTATCAGTCTAGGATGCCCTAAAGATTCAATTACAATTCCTTAATAAGAATTTATTAGCAACCATTTAATATCTGGAGAATTCGTTTCTTTTTTTGGGGCAGTTTTTACATGATTATGATTTAATAATCTGAACATGTTGGCATATGTAGAATACACGTTTCGGGAAATGTAGTGATAAGAACTTTCTTTGTGAATGTAATTGATTTTCTATATGAACATGTGAGTATCCTTGGACTATATATAAACGTGAGATTCATTTAACATACTTCCAAACCTACACTACTGTGCAAAACTTTGTACGTTCGCGATGTTTGTGCTGAATGTCCGCAAAGACAGTGTACTTATATTGTACAGTAGTGTGGATCTAGGTTAAGATGTTATGCCATTGTACATGTAAATCAATCAATCAATCAAACCAATCACTTTTTACTCACGCACAAACCACCAACGCTGGTACAATGGCAGAAAAACAAAACAGACATAATATACATTTGTGCATGCGTCTTATGAGCTATATCTAAGACTTTTTCAAGATAGTTATGAATTTTAACACATATATATATATATTTTTACAATATATACATTTGGATAACACGAAAGTAAGTTTTGGGAAAAAACAAAACTGACTGGGAGAAGAGATTCGTATCTAAATGGGATGTAAAAAAAGTCATTTCCCATTACATTCTGGTTTACATAAACGTTTTTCCTTTGCAAAGCCTTGCCACCGGTCACTGTATATGGGCAAGTTTTGATTAGTACAAAGTACAAACTCTTTACAACGAGATTGAAATACATTTTGGCAGTAAAAGTTATTGTTAAAATTTAAGTTATTTCTTAGAATGTTTGTAAAATATGCCCTAAGAGCTACATAAAATATATTCTCTCTACTTTTGGTAAAACTAATGAAAGGATTTGTCTGCTCTTAAAGGCGCTGTAGCACGTTTTTTGCAAAATTTATTTTTTCAAATTTCCCATTTATTATGATAGTTTATGTCATTTAAATAAACTTTAGAGGGTAAAACATCTTATTACTCAAACCAATTATCTGTAGTGGTAAAAACTTTGTTGCGTATAAAGCAACAATTGCATGGCGGCCATTATATTGTGAACACAATTTATTATGTTTTATTACAAAAACGATTACCATGGCTTTACCGAAACATGTACACTCATTTTAAACTTTATTTTCTGAAGAGAGAAGGATGTTTTACTATTGGTGAAATTATTTTTCAAATACATTTCATCAACTTTTTGTGCGAAAAAACGTGCTACTGCCCCTTTAAGATCAGTCAAGGTGTTGGATACAGAGAAGGATCAACAAATAGATCACTTAGTCAAATATTGTTTAACAAAGTTTGAAAGTAGCCATGGAACTCCAATTGGAAGCTGTTTATATTTAATCAAATATAATTAAAATAGCGACCTTTTTGACTTGGGCATGCAGATGAAAAAAAGTTTATGCCAAAACGACAAAATGAATTAATTCATTCTAATACAAAATGGAGTTTTATGGTGTGGATTTGCGAGGACTTTGTTTCACAGATAATTATTTAAATAGATTTTCCTGAATAAAGAATCTTTATATGACATCGCCCAATGAACAAAGATTGATTTCCTGGACAGAAGTTTTGAAACGTATACAATAATGATAAATACGATGTAACATATAAATCATATATGCATGTCATGGTATTAATACCTCCATATAGCGTACATATATTTATAAGTCCAGGGCGTTGCTATTAATTTCCACTGTGCAATGTATCACCTGTAAAAAACGACTACATGTAGCATAGAACGTTGAAGTAATCTATATCTATCACATTCTCTTATTATCTTATATTTGTGCTGTACACTTTAAAGGGCGGTTTTCAGAATCATCATAAGCAGACACTATGCTGTAAACCTGTTTAGTATCAGATGATCTCATATAATGAAGTGAGATTTTAGTATGAACACACTTTAATTTTTCGTGGATGAGAAATTGATTCGCGTCGCTTCACCACTCGTTTTAGGACTCTTTACTAAGGAGGAGTGTTTTAGATTGGGTACATTTCTTTAATGTTTTGTGAGATCTCTTTATATCCATTTGAAATTTGTGTTTTCAGAACCATCATACAAGGACACATGCTATGCTGTAAACCCTATATTGTATCATGTGATCACACATAATGTGTGTACCGAAGTAGGAGAGTGGACCAATAATAAAGTTTGTTAGAAGACAAGACAGCGTGTGATGTAAGTAAGCAAACTTGCTATGGATATAAGGAAACTGTAATTGGCATATTGGAACGCTTTCATATAGTATATAGTGATGATGTTTCAGGAATGTGGATATTTATCTCAGTTCATGACTTTGTTCAAACAAACTTGAATAGATATAGACATACAATCTTGGTATGGGCAAATGGAATCATCAACATTTCTCAAGATATATTCATCCTTTAAATTCAGAATTCAGAAAATACGTTTGAACAAATACACTAGTTATTCTGAATTATTATGTGACCGTAACTTAAGAACCATTGAAGATGAATTTCATTCTGTTCTTTTTTTGTCCCTTCTTGCGGGAAAGTAAAAAAACTCATACCAAATCGATTGTGTCAGTTTCCATCAGAGCAAAATTAAGCTCACACACCAAAATGTACATGTATAGCAATATTTGTTTGAATGTACACTATTTTTGTATTTACCCTTGGCAATGTTGCCTCCAATGCTCTCTCTCTCTCTCTCTCTCTCTCTCTCTCTCTCTCTCTCTCTCTCTCTCTCTCTCTCTCTCTCTCTCTCTCTCTCTCTCTCTCTCTCTCTCTCTCTCTCTCTCTCTCTCTCTCTCTCTCTCTCTCTCTCTCTCAAAATGTCATCTAAGTTGTGAAACAAAACTCTACAGTATTTGATTATTCAAGGAAATCACAGGTGATCATTTTTGCAGGACTCTTCATGTCACGTTGCTACTTGATTAGTTCAATGCATGCGTGTTCTTACGAAAAGTCCCTGATTTTGTTGACCCAGTGGCAATTCTCTCCAATCATTTAACATCAGGAAGAAGAAAATGTTATTTTCCCATTTGCACAAACAACAATGTCAGTAAATCTAAAACTGGAAGTTTGATAAAGTAGTTCTCGACAAAACTTCTTTTGCAAAACTTTTGGAATCAATAAATCTCTATTTGAAGGAAATGTTTTCAGAGGAGATATCTGATTTCAGTATCAGGTTTCCATTGATGGAATATTGAAATTGACAGTCCATTTTCATTACCCCTATCTATCAACGTCTTACAAATCAAGCATCTTGACAAAACTGAATGGAGAGAAAAGCATAAGTTTCCCAACTTCTCAACAAAATTCTCATTTCTTCTTTTCCCTAGTTTATATCTTCAGAGAGAATGTTTGGGATGAATGTAACTGCAGTATTTCTTATTCTCTGGTAATCACCGGATAGTATGGGTCGATATTAAAATTCCATCTTGCTTCACCTGGTTATGTGTAAAAGCAAAGCTCTTCCAAATCCGATGATTGTCTTATCAGCATTTATTGAAGAAATGACGAATGGTCACCAATCACGACCGAACGAAATATTAATTTTTGAATGATGTTCTATAGCTCAAAGGAGATTTTATGAAAACATAATCCTGAAGTTGAATTTAGAGACCGAAATCGGAAATGAAAGTCTGTTAAATGAATTGCATTATGTGCGATATGTATTTATCGGTGTAACGCTCAGCCCTATTAAAGTAACAGTAAGTATGTTTCATGATATATTTTTGGTTGTCATACATGCCAAAATAACACATTTGGTGATATAAGTGAAAATTCACGCTTAACTAATTTGCACATGCCAGTCGAGGTACCATTTCCGGTTTTGAACTGAATGAACTAGCCTATAAATGGTAATTGTTAGAGAACGTCATGACTTCTCGGTAAAATAACACCATGTTTAATGTTTGGCATAATTTGACTCCAACCACATATTTAATGTTCACATGTGCACATATCTCCGTTAGATGTCCACATTATCAATATGCGATACTCATCTGCAAAGTAAAATTAATTAAGACATAGTTATATTTCAAAATTAAATTGTAAAGTTGAACTATTTGATATTTGCAAAAGAAGATTACAATTCGAGCTCTTACTGTCCATATTTTACAAGAAATGGAAAAAAAACGATTGCAAGGGAACTTCAGCTTAATGGATTGAAAATGAAACACAGATCAGATTATGGTTTTAAAATTGAATCTTAATTATAGACCCGGTTTATAATTGATGGGGAGAGCTTGTATCCGAAACCTTTGCAGGCGGAAAAGGGGTATGAAATAAGTTAACTGAAGTTATACGAAGTTACATGGTTAAACATGCGAGCGTCAGCTGCACTGCTTCAGAGACCATCGATGCTTTTTGGTGATTCTGTAAGTACCTCTCTTCGATGTCAATAATCGTGGAATCGCGAAATGTTTTAACATTAGCATAGTAATTACTCATGTTCATGACACTCACCTATAGTCCCGTTTATTCTTATACCTAGACGCATTCAACAACAGTACGGTAATTTCGTAATTCATGCAAAAAAAGCATTTCTCAATGAAACAGGAAAACCTCCTTTGGACGCCATTGTTTTATTTGTGCATGCTTGTCATCGACCGATAATTCACGGAAATAGTCGCTCTTCCTTCTGATTCCGGACGAAGTTCCTTCCGACACCGCATGTCTGTTTCTGTAAGTACCGTGGAATCAACGATATTGCTGCGTTTGTTTCGGGAAAAGAGGGCGTTTTCTACCATAATGAGAGCGTTTCTTTCAAATATGAAAGGGTTTTCTTCAAAATTGACGCATTTCCTTCCATTACTTAGAGGGCCTGATTAAAAAAAAATTGTCGATAGGAAACTATATATTCTGATGAACAACCTCTCTATATTTGACCTTACTGTATATTTGAAGGCAATAAACATCGACAGAATGTCCCATCATAAGATAACACTATTCCATGCGACATATGAGTGACATTAGGCAAAAGTTACTCATTATGTAAAATAATTTTTAAAAATGTAAGATGCATATACATTGACAGCTCAATTAACTCTTCTGAAGCATCCAACAGATTCATAAAAATGAAAAATGTGATTCGCTGCGGGTCACATGTGAGTAACACAAATTTTCAATTTCAACTTTCAACTGCATAATCGTTCTTCTTGAGATCTACTTGTACACATCCTCAGTCACCCAGGGCTGAATGTGCAAATCATCTGCTACATCTATATTACCCATAGAGTTCTTCAACATGAAAACTTGTGTTGAAATTACCGGTCATTATCGGTAATTGGTATGCCAATCAAAATATTGTGTATGCCCTGTGAGCACTCCGAGGCCATCCAAAACAATTCTGTCATTCATGAAATATGATTCTGTTAACTAACTCAAGCTCAGGTCTTGGATTTGCAACCAAACAGATGGGTACCTTGAAATATTTAAATGATTATCGAATGGGCAAAGCACATTAATCATTAAATATTCTTCTTTTCGTGAAGACAAACAATATATTAACAGTCGTGGCTGCGCTGTTCTTGAAAAAGGCATTTTCACTTTACTAGATGAGATATACATGGTATTCGACGAGAAATGTCTGCTATTCTCTTTATCATAAAATTGATATATTCAATAAGTGTCGTCTGAAAGGTTTTATTTTTTCACATATACGCATGTTAGTGTCAGTATCCGCATCATTGATAGTATTCTAGAAGATTAATATTAATCTAGCCTGTGGTTTTCAGAAATCTGAGATTCATGTGTCCATAATCTGTAGAAAAGTTTACGATTATTTCGAAATTTATGTCAACCAATTGTTATTAGTTGTTTCCATAAATCTTAGTGGTCTTAAGGCCTTTCCTCATACCTGGTTTTATATTAGTGTTTCTTTTTCATTTTCAATATATAACTGCTCTTGAAATCAATTGTGCAGTATAGTTCTTGTACAAGCGTTTGTACTTTTGAGACTAACACAATGACTTATTTAGTCAGAATAGTATTGTTTGAATAGACTATTCTAACATTTGTCGCGGGTTCAGGCCTTGAGTCTAGCCGTCGAGACAAAAATAGGACGGAGATCCTCGTTCTGGTTAAAATTCATCGTTATTGCCTGTAAAGGACAAGTTCAACATTAGTGAAATGTTTGAAGTGTCAGCCATACGTGCGATGGCTGACAGATGACAATTGAGTGTGATTCAAATTGTCATACGTCACAGGCGTAGAAGCCCGTGATTTGGCTTAGAGCCAAATACGGGTAGAACGTACAACTCACTAAGACAGCGGAGAAGCAGCCTTCTGATGGAAAGAAAGAGATATAAAAGGCTGTCGGCGACACATAGGAAATATTTCTGATGGATAAAATACATGAACTTGTTATGACGCATATTTTATCGTTTGAGTATGAACGATTCATGTCTAAAAACCGGACTTTGACAAATTTGATACACAACCTGTACCCACTTGCTTTAATCCGCTAATACCTCAAAATCCTCTTAGAGACTAAAGCATTGACTTCAGCCTAATTGAGGCTTTGTGCAGGTGATCACTGTAAATCGAAATAATAAAATACTCGGTTAATGTAAATCTTATTTCAGAAAATGACAACTGACAAATAGGAAACCTCTTTAAATCAGTAAACATGCTGGAATTTCCTTTTCGAGGTTGGGCATATTACTCATAATGAATCAAGTTGGTAAACATTGATGATTACAGCTGTACTCATTATACTGCTATGGATTAAATTTTTAAAACTGAATTTAAGGATATTCATGAATTTATATTACTCATTTCGTAGCATGATTCTCTTTTCTTTTGCAGAAAGTGGATACAAATTTATTTAATCATCAGTCAACTAATTATCTGTATAATTAATTCAATGATAGCATGGTAAATAATGTCATTTTAACTAATAATTAAATTTCATAACTCAATTAATAATCATTGATTGTGTTCATCTTAATTTTTAACAGTTCTCACATATATTTTCTGACCTCTGATAATAAATTTTGTTACTCTTCAGCCAGTAATTGCAGAATTTTTTTTAGATCTATTTCGCTATATTTGGTGCACAGATAGGATTTCACTATTGAAAGGATTAAAGATGACCTATTAAGAAGTTGTCCGCGGTAGAGGTATTGCGGGTCTGAAAAGGTAGACTTCCTGACTAATACGTCCTTTGATGACAAAAAGTAAGGAAACAGTTGTATGATTTCAAATCACTCATTCCTGACCTTTTCATGGTATTTTTTCCAGTTGAAGGACTGTTCCATGTATATACTCGAACTCAATACAAAAAGAAAATACTGTTACATCTTCATGAAACATTACAATGAATATTAAGGACCCACATAGGTTACTCAAGTCATCTCTTCTAGCGCAACCTCTGTCACAAATCACATTCTAATAATGGTGTGGTTCAATAGACTGAAGAAACAACACATAACCGCATTTTATTTATTTCAAATTTTGACAAGTGAAATTTGTTTATGTGTCAATAATGATGGAGTTCAAGGGTCTTGCTTTGTTTTAGTCAGTACCTATATTTATGGTATTTTGCCAGGTATGTTTGTTTCAATTAGGTATCAATATCCTTCCCGGAGAGGTTACTCCATTTATTTTGAAAAAGACAAATATTTTATGGATGATAAACTTCTTTATTAACAATAGCGACGTTTCGGTATAGATCCTTATACCGTTATCAAGCATATGGAAGAGATGGTGAAACAGCAGGTTATATACAGGATACATGTTGGTATGATAAAGAGATAACAAATACAACAAGATGAGGTAACAATGACAAGTGAAGTTGTGGTAACAAGGAAACCAGAGATCTAGAGTAGTAAGTTAAGGATGAGAGGACAAAGGCAGGGTGAGGGTACCAATTAGTGGTGGGGGTGGAAGCCAAAGTGAGAAGACTGGATTAATCATTTGTGGATTAAGTGGTTTTATTACTCAAACGTGGTGAGATCACTCATTAGATAACAATGAGTTGGTTACACACATGTGTGATAACACCGCGTGCTGCCGTAACGTCATAATCGGCGCGTGACGTCATAGTCGTTTTTGGTTGACGTCCCAATGTTAGCCGCGCGACTGCAATAGCAGGTGACCTATTTGCAAGTAAGCGTCACTAAAAACGATTTTCTTGCAATTCAGCGCTATTTACATCACTGAGTAATAAATAAAATACTAAACTCGGTCCCGTTGGATAACATGTTTATGAAACTCGTGAATGGCATCGGTATTTAACTCGCTTTCGCTCGTTAAAATACCAAACCATCCATTCGATTCATAAACATGTTATCAAACGGGACATCGTTTAGTATTCTATATGTAAGCTGATGGGATGAAATAGCCTTGATCCCTATTCATGAAATAGCCTTGTCCTCTCATCCGCGCCCTGGCTAATTAACTTACTTCTCTCTGGTAGTGAGATAATTTGAAACCTGGTCGTATAGGTACTGTAATAAAAGGCAAAAAGTTGGAATTTTACTTTGATTTGGATTCTTTCTAAGAGCCAGGAGAAGACACAATAAAAAATCAGATTTACGATTAGTTTGTAAGCGAATAATTCCTAGCTTCAAGTATGAAAAAGTTCCTCATCGCATTCAAACTTGAAATAGAGCTATTCTCAAACCCACCACAATGTTTGAAGTGATTTGAAAAAATTCTAATTTTAACATGAAAGGAAAGCGTTCCTGATAGCAAAGGTTAGTTACTTGAACCAGATGAAGATAAATTCGTTATTTTACTTTAGTTTGGGAGAAACAATTCTCAAAAAAGTGGAATAAGGATATTGCTTTTGTTGAATAATAGTTACAGGGACATGTTTATCTTGTTGTGGCCGGCTGCTTTATCATACAACATCACCATGAATCGTTGCTTGCATTTTTGGAAAAAGGAACCATTCCATGCCAATTGTAACTAGTTTCCTTTGTTTGTAATATCCCTATTAAAGTATTGTACAGGAGAGACAATTAAGTTGTTGATATTTTTTTATTGTAAATATTTAAATGCGTAATGGAATATCTCATTTCTTCATGTCCAATTATTAAAAAGAACACCTAGGGTGTTGTTCATATTGAGTTATATTATCATGATATGCTACTCACTGACTCTGGTGTTAGTTTTCAAAATCTCTTTCAAATAGAATTTAGAGATCAGTAAGCTGTGGGTGTTTACATCAGAAGACGCTGGAATACTGCGTCATGAAATGTTGTTTCTAATCCAGGTCTTTTCATTTGAAATATTAAAATCTGTTTGTCATGCTCGAGTATTAACTGAGGAGCGCAATCCAGGGGAATGGCCAACCAAGAATCTTTTTAAATCCGCAACGAAATCTCATTACATTCACATCAAAGCCAGGCCTTTTCAACGAAGATATCAGGATTCCACATTTGACACAATGTCTGCAGCCTATTATGAGGTAAAAGAGAAGGACAGGTTAATATTATCGTGTCACGTTCATGTGAACTTGCAGCAAATTAATTTGTATTGTGTATTCCATTTATTGGTGAATAAAGATAGTGGCTTCGTAAAGGACGCTACAGATTGAGATAATAAAGGATGCTATAAACGATAACATTTTTAATTATCGTATAGACGTATCTCTTGTTAAAATAACCGATCATAATTTTAACATTTACATCTTATTTTGGCATCTTTGAAAAATCAGCTTTCAAAATACGTCAAATCTGCATCCTTAGATCAAACGTTTTCTGCATCAATGAGCTAGTTACACAAAGTATCCATAAGAGATTTAAAAGGATTTCAGTAAAACCTCTCAAATTGTCATTCTGCTTCACATTTTCTTAAATAAAGGCGTTGATTTCACAGAGAGGATTTCATCCAATCTGTACAACAATCTCCCCAGGGAGGTTGGAACATTGTCTCTCTTTAGAGCTAGAGTCCTATAATAACCACTTGTGAAGAACTGATTGATATTAAAAAAGTGTGATGGCCTCTAAGACCACTGAGTACAAATAGGCAATCAATTCAATACGAAACATGAACAGCTGATGCAAAAATCTTAAATTGCAACTTTCATTTTTAATAACATATACCAAACGGTATCAATAGTGTTATTTTATCGAGAAGGACTGCTCACTTCAAACGAGTGGAGGGTACCTGAAAAGGATTCAGAAGTGACATTATCAACATTCTAGCCATATAACGTGATACTTGAAACGACCTCTCTAAACCATATCACCCGGTACGAGGAACTTAAAACATTGTAATTCCCTCCAGGAGGGTTTACACAGACAATTGTTTACCCTGTTTTGAGGAATTACAATTATTGTAAAGCCTGACATATTTTGAAGATGACGGCTTGAAAGTAAAGATTTGAAGAAACTTTTTTTAGACTTATTTTGAAACATTTCGCAAATATATGACAGAATATGAGCAGCACATGTTTCAGAGAAAGTGCGTCTATCCACTAACATCTGTTGTACGTGAGTTAGCGCTTTAGTGTATGGCGCCAACGAGGCAGATGAGATTCCACGGTACACACTCAACGTATATAGCACGACTGTACACAGGGATCTCAGGTTCAAACCAAGGATTTTATGAACGACTCTATGTACAAGGGATCCTCAATATAAAGCCACAACCTTACCATATCCTCGGTATCATGGTTTCTCGTTATAATACTTAAATGTCAGGTTTAAGATAAGATAAGTTTCGGTACATTTCTGAAGTGAAAACACAAACGTATCGGTTTCGATTTTGCCATGATGCAATGCCTCAAAATTATCCCCAGTTACATGATATTTTCACTTAGATATGCAAGTTAGTGAAATCATAGGTGAACAAAATTATGGGATACAGCTATACCGTCCTTGATCTGGCTTCAGAACAAAACAAAACATAATTGTGTTTCAAATATATTTATTTGTTCTATGAATTTCTATGTTAATAGTTTGCTTATCAACATTTATATTTCAGTGTACATCAGACGTTTAGTGGTTTTTATCATACGACTGGTGAAGCCAGAGAAACACCACCGTATGGTTTATTTTCTCAATATTATTTTTATATACCACTTCATGTAAAGGACATGTGTCTTTCAGAGCTTATTATGTTACACAATGCAGTTTTGGTTTTCTATTAAATCTTATTTTGGAAAAACGGACATTTCTTGTATTCAAAAACTGTATTTGTTATTTCAATTGATTTTTGGACATTTCTTGTTTTCAAAAACTGTATTTGTTATTTCAATTGATATTTGGATCTTGGTAATCTAATTGGAGTTTTTTAAAAAAAAGGTTGGAATTTTACAACAAAACAACAATTGACTGAATAGTTCAAGTTATAAGAAAACAATGATTGCATAATTTAGCACGATTTTTGCAAATTTTATTTTTACAAATTTCCCATTTATAATGATAGTTAATGTCATTCATATTTACTTAAGATGGTAAAACATCTTATTACACAAACTAGTTATCCATAGTGGTAATAAAGGTGTTGCGTATAAAGCAAAACATTACTTGGCGGCCATTTTAATTTGAACACATTCTTTTATTTAGATTTACAGAAATGATTCCCATCGCTTTAGCGAACCATGTTCATGATTTTTTAAAAATTGATTTGAAAAGAGAAGGGTATTTTACTATTGGTGATAATATTTTTCAAATACATTTCATCGATTTATTTAAGAAAAAAAACTTGCTAGTTCCCCTTTAAGGAGGTGGAAATGACAAGGATAGTTTATGGATGATCAACTTCTTTATTTCACAAAGGCGACGTTTCGGTATAAAACCTTATGTCGTTATTAAGCATATGACCTCAAAAGAGGTATTTTTATGTAGGTTCTGTTCATTTTATGGTTTCTGTTTCTGATGCATTCGTATTTGATGAATCATTAGATTTGTCTTGGACGTTGATCATTTTGGTGCTATTAAAAAAGATGGACAATTCTTTGAAAAAGCAAACACGTTTTCCCAATATATGTTGTACATATGTCTGTCATGTTTTAATAGCCCTGGATTTTATCTAAATTTATCTTCAATTTTTAAAAATCATAACGACAATTTGAAAATACATGTCATTTAGTACGTGAAAGTATTTAACAGTGTTATGATTTTTCATGACTGTATACTTTATACAGTACATGTACAAATAGTAGTTATTCAAGAGGAACCCATATCCTCAAAGTCAGGGACCAATCGCCAGCTAATGTCCCTATTTCACTACGAGCCGAATTATCACGAATAGCCACGAATAAGTGATTGTATAAATTCGTAAACATTCGGCAAAATTCGTGAACAGCAATTTCACTTGTACGAAAATTCGTAGATTTTCATACTGAAACCCTACGAAACAGATACGAATAACTTACGAATTGTTTACGAATTATGTACGAATTGTGCGAAATAATTAAGAAATAGTTGCGAATACACTACGATTTTTTTTCCTTAATTCGGGACATTCGTAAATGATTCGTAGATGATTCGTAAGTAATTCGGGGATGAGAACATCAAAATTATCAACCACGAATTTCCAAGAATTGTTTACGAAGTTGTTACGAACGTCCCGAATTAAATACGAACAGTTTACGAAGCAACTACGAATCTGAAATTCGTAGATGATTCGTGGAAATCTTTTGACAAACAAAATTGTTTCCACGAATGCCACGAATTACAAGAATGTTGCCGAATCAACTAGGAATCATTTACGAATATCACGAATAAATTACGAATTATCTACGAATGTTCACGAAAGTGCAAATTTTCAAATTCGTGGCGATTCGTGGCAATTCGGGTCGTAGTGAAATAGGGGCATAACAAGACAGCAAGGACGAATTACATGAAACAACTTACATAACGGAAAGGCTGTGAGTGACATAATTGAAATCCAGAAATCCAGGCCAAGGAAATTGTGCCAGGCCTCTGACATTACACAACAGATCAATGAATGTCTATAATCGTAATATGTTTTTAAAACTGCCAGTGATAAGCAGCTGTTTGTATTTTTGCATGCAAATATATTTTTGTATTTGATAGTTCTTAGAACGATTAATTTATTGATCTTAGATATAAGAATGAATTATTTATTGATTTTTTGCGTTGATGTCAATTTCCTGTGTGCATTGTGCATATTAGGATCTAGGTCAAACTGACCATATTTTGCATTCTAAGATGCCTAGCGTTTAGAACAATCGAAAAAAAGTACTTTATCAGACAATAAAGGTATAGTCGTTTGAATGACGTAACAATCGAATGGCGTTCCCGCTGTTCACACGCCGCTCCCTCGTGATCAAGTGTGCCCATGGTAACGTAACGTCGATTCGCCACAGCCGTCTGAACTCTTACATCGCAACCAATAAAGCGTGTACTCCTTTCCATGGTTTGCAACTTCTGCAGTCGGTTAAAATTAACGGTGGGACAATGAACATCAGCTTTTATGATAGCAACAAACATTTGAATTAGACAAATTACGTTCCGCCAACACGCTAAGACTGGATCAAGCTCTACCCACAATTCGTTTTGGAATGTTAGTCACGTGACCTTAGTCTATCTTAGGGGGTGGGTTTTACACTTGGAATAGCCGTCCGTTGGCCCTGTTCATGGATTAATAATATAAAGAATGTAAACTATATTTTTATTTCCAAATTATTGGAAACAGAATGTTACCTGTACCTGATCATTTGGCATCTTAGAAAAGAAACGAAGTTCGCTGTACCCCAATGTGTTTTGTAATAAAGTATAGTTTTGCCCTGAACTATTATTACGTCAAAGCACTCGGATTTACGTTATTGGTTGAGATTACTTTACCAGCAGGATACTATTATACTTAAACATATTTATTCCTACCAATATAAGTTGGCAGAAAAAGGAATAGATTGTTGGGCCTCTAAGGTAAAGGAGTTATTATTTAGTATGGGCTTCGGACTCTCATGGGTTGAGCAAGGTGTCGATAGTGTGAAAGGGTTTCGTAATTTGTTCAAACAACGATGCATCGATGTTGAGAAACAATCATGGTTGGGAAATATCTGGCAGTATTCTAAGTTAAAGTTTTATGTACAAATTAAAGAATGCCATGTATATGAAAACTACCTATCATCAGTAAATGTTTCTGCTTATCGTATTGCTCTATGCAAGTTCCGCTGTTCAAACCATAATTTAATGGTTGAAGTTGGAAGTAGATTGAACATTAAACCAGAAGATAGATTGTGCCCTTTGTGTATTGTACCTGTGCAAGAAACAGAATTTAATTTTTTATTACAGTGCCCTTTTTATTCGGATCTAAGGAAAAGCATTCTTCCATATCATTATTGTGTATTACCATCTAAAGAAAAATCTATTCTTCTTTGTAAAAGTGATAATGAATTTATCATAAACTGCCTCGCAAAACATATCTTCCTTGGACTCAAATAACGAACAAAGTTTTTAAACATAAGTTAATTTTTGTCAAACGTTTGTACATCACATCAAATGGTGCTCCATAATATTGTTATATTATGTATTTGAATTGTAATATGGGCCGGTGGCCTTACTTACTTCGGAAAAAAACTATTTATTACTCGGATTAACGTACTTGTGCTTTAACTATAATAGTTCAGGGCAAAACTATACTTTATTACAAAACACATTGGGGTACAGCGAACTTTATTTCTTAATTAGAGGACCGTTTGGTTATTTCAAGCCACAATTAAATTGAGAATAGCTGACTCGCCTTAATACGTGGCTTGTATCTTCCAAGCATACACTATGACATCTAAACAGATATCTGGACAATGCAATTGTAGTTTCAACAATACGAGAACTTTAACCATTTAAAGTCGTATTTCTAACTAAAGAACGTGAGTTCAATCTAATTAACATGTCCAAATGTTGCCAACATGTTGTGTTTTCCTTGGTTGAGAATTTTAATAAATTCAATTTAAATTCTGTATACTAATACAGAAGGACTTTCTAAAACGGTTGCTCAACAGAACACGTATATAAATGAGAGCATGGATACCGAAATTGGATGTAATAACCATTGTGATATATGTTCTTCGGAGAAGAACGCAGGTTAATCTTTCTTCATTATCTGTTCCTTAATGTTCTTCATTCCTTCATAACAATTAACGTCACCATTACGTTATTCTGAAAGTCATAGCCAGAGAAGTTTAGTTAATTATGGAGTTTGAAAATTACTGGTATCAAACATGCTTAACAGACTGCCTGGACCCAACCAACAAATAAACAGAAAATCTGTCTGTGCATATGTAAATGTTATGTGGTAAATATGTTTGGTGCTATCATATATTTGATCGAAGAAATAACAGGAGACATATTTAAACTAAAGACTTTTACTCTAAAACCCGAGTAAAAATATATTATCATATCAATGGTAAAACTTAACTATTACGATAAAAACCATTCAAATAAGTTATTAAATAGTAAACGGAGATAAATATTTTGTTATATTAGACGTTCAACAGCTGTCGACAGTCCGGGTATAAACTCAGTTATAATGGCCACCGTGGTTAAAGTTGAATTCTTTTCAAAGCATCTCAACACAACCTTTCATCTCACCTCATCTCACCTCAACTTGGCTTTCGCTGCTTACCCCATCTCATCTGTTTAAAGTTAGAATTTCTTTTAATCGAAATATATGAGAAGTATTCGATGCAATGCCTATTACTACAGTCTAATAACTAAATGACAAACATAAGTTTAAGGACAGAATTATGTCAATGAAGAAGTTTACCCATAATGACAATATTAAAACGAGTTATTTATGTAACTCAATCAAATTCTACTCAACTCAATGTTTCCAAGTGAAATAGGTTTGTATTTCTATCACAACAATTCCCTTTATTGTTGCTATTACATCACACTCATTTGACATTCACTTCATAACGTATAATACTTTTATTACATAATACAATTTTCCCATTATCTCTCTTCAATTGTCTTCAAATAGAAATAAGAAACTATTCAGGAAAAATCCCAAAGTAGAACTAAAGTAATTAAATTCTCTCAAAAGTGGGGTTTTTTTTATTTCCAGTCAGATTGGACATCTGAATGATTGAATTAACTACAATAACAACTGACGTCCCAAGTGAATGCTTACATTTTTTTAAAAACAAACGATCAAAACATTCAACAGATATTGGAGGAAGAATTGGTAAAATGTCAGCTAAATGATCTAAATTTACATAAGCTAAATAATGTGGATTTATGTAGTAAGCGGAAATTAATTAATGTGACTGTACATTTAGGAAGTGAAACATTTTCCAAAGCAATACTTTTCCCCATTGTTCTCTTGAAATGTAAAAGTTGAAGTCAAATTCAATTCCTGGGATACACTTTTTATTTTGTTTTACATAAGATTATCAACATGACTCAGGGTAGTGTTGACTATATATATTTCACACCTCAAATGCGTTACATTGTTATTATCGAATGCAATCTATTCAAAACTATGAATTTAAAACAAAGAAGTACACGGTTAAGAGATTAAATAGTGTGTAATTATTGTAAACGTTTTTTAAACACATACTGTATTCATTTTAAAAGATCATTTCAATGAAAACTGAAGATGCTTTTATACAATGTTTTGTTTGTAACACAGATAAAAGGACAACAAATCAATCAATTGATATACTATACTGAAGTAAGAAAATGGAGATGGGATGATACCGGTATATTTTAGCAGAATATTCATGAATATTTTAAAATGGATTTTGATATAGCATGATAAGTTAAATACACGATACTCAAGAAGTAGTTATGAAATACTTAATACACCAGATGATACTTATGATACAAAGTTGGTTTCTTACATTAGAACTATCCTCTTTACTCGTGGCTTTGGACATGTATGCTTGGAAAAAATGTTAACGAAAATAACATTTAATGTCTATTTTGTATTAACTCTCAAGAAGATGAGTACAATGTACTCATTATCTGCCTGAAGTATTCAGAAATAAGAAAAATATATCTGTCCTATGTTTTCTATAAACAAACATCAATATTTAAATTCTTTATGCTTCCTCAACAGAAAATGCTGAACTGCTACTTAAGCTATCCGTTGTGTTGTACCATATATCTAAGTTAGGAAAGCTTGCTGATTGTTAAAGTGTACTTATTGAATTGTAGATGTCATACAGGGTGCGCAAAAGTATTTCGCAAACTAAATATACTTGTACTATTGGCCTCAGGCCCACCTATACGAATAATTTCTGTCTGTCTGTCTGATAATTTTAACAACATTAATTTCAGTAGAGTTTGTATTCACCTTATTCAGAAAGAAACTTATTCCCTCTACCTGGAAGGAAGGAATACAAATAATGTTTCCGATGAAATAAAGCATGAGTCTCACAATGATAAAACAAACGACCTTTAAATAAAATAACTGCACTAATCCTACTTGTTTTGATATATTTTGAATTACGAAGTGAACTGTTCGCCCCGTCTGAGGAATACAGTCAGACCCCGTTTATCCACACAGTCTGGTTACAAATCATCGTTTGCAGATGGCCGGGTTTCCTCATATGTGGGGTCCGGTTAATCGAGGTCCGACTGTATTCATTTCTGGCGGTATTTTATCAGGCGTTTGACTTTTGGATTGGTTAAACCTTGAAGGTTCCCTTAGGGAAATTAATTATGGCATTGAAGCAAGTTTAATAAGGTAGAGAATGGAGTGAATAATTAGAAACCATAGCTTTTCAAAGTTTTCCATTTATCTCATTTGCCTTAAGGGAACACAGTTTCGCAAAATAATACGATCATAATGTTTGATATGTTCAAAGTAATAAAGAATTTGTAAATCCATATTATTGTTTACTTCATGTTCAAAGTAGTGAAATTATATATATTACCCATACGGGTTAGGATACACAGGTGATTATTTTTGTGATATTCGCACATGTGCTCTTTAGTGCTTCTCAACGCTGATTGGTCAGTAGCCAGAGAAGGACACGACGATTGGTTGACGGTACTACTTTATTGTTTCATTGATAAATAGAACGTGCCGAATTCGGTCACACATTTCGATTTTGAAAATAAAAACAGAATATAAAAATATTTAGTTTATTACATTTCTGTATTAGAAATTATATAATATTTATGTACCTACATTGTCATTATTACGTTAATTGACACGTTACTGGCGATACTTTTTAATAATTTCAACGGCTTCACATTGGTGTTGTTTGTAAACAAACATGGCTGCCAACAGAGTACAACACGAACAGTTGCGGACACGAGAATGTTCAATCCATAAATAATTAGATCTACCTAACCATCAACGAGAGACAACATGAGAAAATATTGGACAATCTGTGCACTATTCTCGCTGTTTCTGAATCAGAATAGGCGTGCAAGATGAATGTCGTTTGACATCGGGACATCGGGACTGCAGTCTGCAGTTCAATCACGCCACGATAGAAAGACTTTTTCACCAGGGCGTCCCTTTGCAAGCAGTCTATCTTCATTCGGCATCCATTACAATTGATAATTCCCGAAGTCCACACTTCCTGGGTGCAATGTTTTGTTGTTGTAAGTAATCTCCATCGACTTCACCGTCAGTAAACGTCCGATTAGAGTTATCGTTCTTTGTTGTGGATCTACGGCCGACGTGAACTGAATCCACATTCCTGAGACGAACTATTGATCTTACTTCAGATTGGTTGACCCTCTTGGCATACAAATTTGATTCTATGCATTCGTTGTAGATTCTTCTTGTGGGTATTATTACTTTTAACCGTTGAAGTTTTAAAAGGTTTTTCCAATTTTCGGTTCAAAGCTATGCTGTTCAATCACTCACACACGTCAGTCATTCATACTGTGGGATACTGCAGTAAGGCGTAATGGTGTACATATTAAACTAATTTCAGGTTGTATCGTACATGTATGTATAATGAAGTGTGCTTCATATATGACAACCATAGTATGGGTTATACAAACATATATACTAATAGTAGTTTCTCGTCGTTTTATTAAAGAACTATTTTGTATAGTGTTTGATCACTGGAGATGTTTGGTGCAACACGCGCATGAATATAAATCAGCTGATCAATGTCACTTACTACAGTCTCCAAAAAGAAACGTTTGTCGTTCGTAAATGTGTATTTAATTGAATGTATTGGGTAATATATAGCATAACCAATTCGGTACGAGTGATTACTGGAAATATGCACTCGTCGAAATGATGTTCATCATTTCGACTCGTGCATATTTCCCGTTATCACTCGTACCTGGTTGGTTATTCTCTAAATATCAAATGCTTTGAGAACTTTGAACGTGTATTTTAGGTCTTTCAATAATACTTGTGTAACTCTCGGTCTTACAACGTTATTGAAGTGAAATGTGGTTAAATAGTATAAATAGTATTATCACATTAAGCACAGAATGAACCCATGTAAATGATTTGTAACAAATCCAAGTCCAAACACTCTTATGACCGCACCATATTGTCCTCTCGCGCCAATTGTGATCAGTTATTGATAGATTAACATCACATGATAAAATAGAAGTATTATTTTTTTCATATTTTAGTAAATCCATTTAATAGTTTAAGTAGATTAATATCTTCTTTTCTATCAATTCCTGAAAAACAGTGTGTCTAGGCCCTTCGGGCCTTTGCTCCATAATGTTTTAATATTGAGTTACTGAGACACTATATATATCTTGAACTAAAACTGAATTGAATTTAAAACCCCGGTTAATTTTTCAGTCTTGGTTTCGGGAGATATTTAATTATACATACATTTTGACGATGTACATGTAACTATCTGTAGTACAACACAAGTGCAAGTAAATGCTTCGTTATTGGTTGTAGATGAATCCAATTGGAGCTTCTTTAACATTGCTGACAACGTTGAAAGACAGACGTGTGAGATTGTTTCTGAACCATCGCAGATCTTTGTAGTTAGTTGACTGATCCTTTAAGGCACTCTAGCACCTGTTTTATTTTAAATTTGCCATGTATAATGTAATTTATGCATGGTGTTTTTACCTGATAAGGTGAAACAGACAATTATATAAGTACAAGGCACGATTATCTGTTGTCGTAGAAAACGATGTCTCCAACATGTATAAAACGAAAACTACTAGCGGCCATTTTAGTGTGAACACATTTTAATAATTCAATGATCCGCGTTGATAAGCGAATTATAAGCATTCGTTATAAAACTTGTTAATTGAGGATTATTGTTTTTACAATTAGTAACGTTTCTTTTTCACTGTGTGAGATCTCTTTATTTCCATTATAAAACGTTCAACACCCCTTTCGGTTCGATATGCAAATACAATGTCAACGAAAATCCAGCAAAAGGAATTGTCATAACAGAATCCTTTTAATGATAGCAAAGGATGTCATGTGTTATTTATAGAATCTATCTTTCCTTTGAGATCAACGTTTAAAACATTCATGACAATCGCCAATGCAGTTCCAGAGCTGAAAACTGTAAAATCCTGTGATTTCAACATAATTGGCTGTAGACATGAACCACTGTTATAGGAAAAAGATAATATACCTTTGAACTTGTTGTGTTGTTGAAATGAGGATGTACAATAGGGCTGTTAAAATAGCGGGAAAGTGAAGAGCCTTGATGTGAATGAGATGGATTAGAGATTTCAATGTTGTTAAAACGTGGTAAAAAAAATATGCACCACTCTTTCTCTTTGCTCATCAGGTGACCATATTGTCAAAAAGATACAAGAGTGTGTTTATTCCTGAACAATTGTGGTGGCACGTGGGCCTGTGCATAGCTCAGTCTACCGCTATCAGTGATGTTCAGCAACAACGGGCTTGGCTCGTTGGATGGGTGGGTTACCCGCCTCATTGACGGATAAAAACTGAGAGTTTGAAGGATGACTCCCTGCCCCACACTGAGACATGAGTTGAGAGACTCGTAGTGTCACCTTGGGCAAGGGACTTTATTGAAAATGTGCCTCTGTTCACTCAGCAGTACAATTGAGTACCTGTTTTGGAAGTTACGGCAATGTGATAGATAACCTTCGAGCGCCTTAATTGGCAGCCCAGGTTGCATACTCCAAGAAGAGTTGAGAATGAAAAAGGAATGATGTTGGTTCTTATACCAGGGTAATAATGTGTGTAGCGCTTTGAGCATGGCCCTTAGTGTTGTGGATTTAGCGCCATATAAGTATCCTCATTATAAAAATAACATACAGCATCAGACAGACATTGATTGATGATATGACCAGGATTATTTTTCTGCATAAAGAATATATATAACATGTTCGGTAGGTTATTCTGCATTTTGCATCTATAGAAATTTGGCTAGTAGAATTATCAGGTTACAAATTTCATCACATTGAAAGTTTGGTAAATAGCCAAAAAGGATTAAGTATGTGGTTAGATTAATCTTACAAGTATGTTGACATTATATTTCTATCAATTCTGAAAATCTTTTCCAAAATGTTTTACTAAATATACACTCCCATAGTAAAATAGATAGATTTTGGTTCAGCTTTACATAATGTACATAAACAATATGCATAAACAATAAATGAGTATTAACAGGTAAGTTTCGGTGAGGCAGTCTATAACATAGTAGTATTTTTTAAAACCATTTTAACAAGAAATATTGCTAATTGAGACATTTGTTTGTTATTTGTAAATGAATTTTTTTAATATTCATGATAAAACAGTTTAATAAAACGATTTGTGTTGCTCACATGTTGTTACTTACAATTCCCACTATTTTGGCCACTAAAATAGTCAAATTGGCCCAATAAATGTTTGCTGACATTGTTGTATAATAGATTGAGTATAGCGTACTGTTTTGAGAAGACAAATTGAAATTGTAATAAACCTCCACTCTCAAATAAGGCTGTTCAAAAGGTCAAAGAACAAACAAAACTTGTTCCAATCCTTCTCCATTAGGACCAAGCGTGCTTTGTTGAGGTCACATGCTGTTATCAAGAATCAAAGAAATCCACCTGCAGCGTCTCTAGAATTAATGAAGGCATTTAACCTAAAGTACAAAAAGATGAAAAACTTGAACTGTTGTTAAACTATGCTATCAAACGATTCACAACTACATTAGTTGAACCGCATAATCAAAACTATAAATTATTCAGTTTTCAATGAGCATTTTTATTAGACAAGCCGCACACTGGGGTCAAAGCATTATGGGTAATTTATCTGATATTTTCATGACATCGATGATAAATGTTGCAAAACGATATATCTTAGGATATAAAGTTTGATACCATACTAGATATATCTCCCAAGGCTGTTTCGAAGATGATGAAAACACAGCACCTCTAAGTAGTCCCAAGTGAACTTATGTCTCGTTATGTTAGAAATTGTGATAAATATCTCAGTCATGCAATATATCCCCATTTTGCTTACACACCAATCTTCTTTTAGTTAAGGAATACAAAAGGATGTAAAGTGTTTCTCTTCAATCTTAAACCCAATAATGGGGGCAACATCAACATTGATTAATCTCTTGTTTCAAGCACAATGTTGGGTTTTATTGTAAGTTTATTCTCACAAGTACTGTCTCTAATTAGTTCAACTTGAATAAAGAGGATGTGTATAAAAGTGGTTACGTGTCTATGTTTTTTCATCATGGTTTTATTCCAATAATTGTTATCTCAAATCAATCTATCAATAACGATTCAATACAAAATGTTCAACTTGAATAAAGAGAATGCAGAGAAAGTGGGATGTACATGTCTTTCTTTTCCTCAATTGCATACTTTTAAATCCTTTAAAAATAAATTCTATCTAACGAACAAAATATCAACATGTAAATCATTCAAAGCTACATTTCAAGTTAGTAGGACGCAAATAAAGTGGTTACTTGTCAGATTTATTCTGTTTCCTGTCAGCTGGAAAGGAACCCCAAAATGATAACCATTATATCATTTTGAATCTTATAATACTCAATTTTATCTAAGAAGCATAGTATTTTTATCAGTCAAAGCTATATTTCAAGTTAGTAACGAAAATGTGTATGTGTTTCAGATGATTTCTTATCTATAAGATTGTAATATGTAGGATTACACTATCTGAAATGGTTAATTATGGTTATTATTTTCGGACGAGTCCCTTGTGGGATTGGAACAAAGACCTTCAGTCAGACATCAGCCAACATCACTGGCAGCTTGACTAGTCGACCACTGTTCCAACAATGTATGAACATAATAACAATAATATAACAATGTTACTTGTGTTTAGTCTATAAACGTTTATATATATTTCTTGTCAAGTTCAATTAGAAATAGAAATATACTATTTATAATAATCAATCATATCAAACTGCATGTGTGCCTTCTGAGTTTTTTCTAAAATGGATAACTGTTAGATCAAACCAATTTCATTAAGCATAAATATCACCTTTGGTGTCGTTTCATTAATGAATTTATAAATCAAAAAACTTTTTAAAATATTGCCTTAATCTTGTTTCTATTTAGCTTTACTGATTAACTGAAAGAGAAATAATTTACTTGAATCCTTTGCGGTCAATACATTTTCATTAAGCGTTATGATCACCCTGTGTGTCATTCAATTAGCACATGAATTCGTTAATCACATACTTAAAATTTAAAACAATTAAAGTATGCTATCATACGAATAACTTAAGCAGGTAAAATTCTCTAAAAACTGACAGTCTTAAAAACAAAGTTGCAATGACGTTTAATGGATTTGTGGAAAACTTGTTTTTTTTTAATTATTAACAAGCTAGGTTGTTGTTGAAAATTAAATAACTTTTTACATTACTGAATTACAAATGTTTTGAAATGCATAATTTTTAAATAGCACAGCAACAGGTCTGCAACTGTTTCTGTGAAGGTTAACTTCCTAGAGAGAAACTTGTAAGGTCATTAACTTACTTAAATTACACTCAAAGCATTGCTCTTTTATCAACATTACTTTGAAAAGTTAAAGATATAACAATTCTACTTGACAAATATGATGTGATGTAAAACTTCAATTACTGAAAGATAATGGAGTGACAGAACAATAGGATGATGTCACAAGTGTAATATAATGAATTTTCAGACAATGAAACTGACTTGTTCAACTTAACATGCGTAACTCATATCACATATTAAGAATGTTAATTGTGTCCAGGGGTGGGATAACGCAGTGGTTAGCGCGTTCGGATTCGGATCAAGAGGTCCGGGGTTCGAATCCCGCCAGGGGCACGGCAACTTTGTCTGCAGTAGAGAACTGTTCTACACGCAGTAAGGTTTTTGTGCAATGCTACACTGAATTTCAGCGTAGTACCATGGTTCGCTAGTTCCAGCCGATGCTCGCAGGTTTCACCGCAATGCATAGCCACATGGTGTTGCGGTTTTCTCCCTGCCGTAATACTAGCAGGTAAAACTAGCAGCCGCGATATAAGTGAAATACTCTTGAAAGCGGCGTTAAACCCCAACTCACCTCACCTATTTGTGTCCATATGAACTTTTTAAGTATTCAAAATATTCTTTAATTCTTCCCAAGGTACCTGTCTGATCATATATCTGAGATATACAATGAAATGAGCGAACTCACGTGGCATGAATAAACTTGAAAAGGGCCTTTGAGACACAGTAAGAATATCAAACGAGAAAAACAGCATTATTCATAACTACTGCCACTATTGGTAACCGGTTTCCGATTAAATGTTACTGATTTCTGATTGCTTGTACAAATGCATTCTGGAGGTTTATTCATCTTCTTATGTTTCTAGTGCAACTGGTTATTTGGAATGTCTTTGTTGCATTTATTAACGTAAAATTAAACCGATAATTGTACGATTTCACGTTGGAAGAGACGACTAAATTTTTCATTTCATACATCACAGTAATCAGTAATAGATTTGGCAGCTCGTTGACGTTATCAGGGGTCAACATTTAAAATGTCCAGTTTTTATTTTTGCACCTGACGACCCCATGGGTACTTTGAGAACGAATATTGTACACTTGGATATAGGATGCTTCTCTGGCAATACAGTTGAAAAAAATACAAATGACGTCCAAAATGAATTTCAAATTTAAGATTTCAATTCGATACACAAGCAGGTAAACCAACTTTTGGGATGCAGCTTTGAAATGTGATTGCAGAAAGGATTGCTCGGGCATGAATCATGAAGCGCTCTGGTGGTATCTCTTAATCAGATTCAACTAAGGGGAAATCAGTGACCGGGAAGACCCTAACATGTTCTGTGATCAAACAGTTGAAACGAACCATTTAGTGTGATCAATGCAGTTGAACATATTTATCACGATTATGACTCACTGGAGAATTGGGATAATTTGCTGGTTTGATTTACGTCTTTGCGGCGTTTTATGATTTTGCAATTATGTTTTCATTTGATTAACTTAAATACCTCACCTCTAATGCCTGCAATGTTGCCCAAACAGCGTTAAACAATAACTCCTCCACTCACTCACTGGAGACCTATTAAAGGGTATTTTCGTATCGGCCGAGTTACAGGTCAAATACGGAAATACTTAATTAATAACATTATAGTAATATTACTTATATTTGTATTGAACATCACAGAGCATGCTGACAAGTTATTACAGAAAAAGTAACGAAATGCAGAAAGACTTACACTGTGAAAAAGATTGGCGCGAGTTATGTCTTACGGGGCTAGCTGAACTAGGATTGATGTGTCCATGTTTTAGGCCTTCAAGACCAAAACCCCATGATTGATTTAAATTCTTCTTTCTTTATCAATTTCTCTGCTTTATAATGGGCTAACAATCATATCTTTACACAAGTAGTTCTCCAAAAATTCTTCAAAGAAAATAACCTTTACAATGGAAGTCATTTTTTGCCCTTTAAAGGGGTAGTAGCACGTTTTTGCAAAATTTATTTTTTCAAATTTCCTATTTATACTGATAGTTTGTGCCATTTAAATTTACCTTAGAGGGTAAAACACCCTGTTACACAAACCAATTATCCGTAGTAGAAATAACGATGTTGCGTAAAAGGCAAAAATTGCATGGCGGCCATTTTATTGTGAACACAATTATTATTATTTCTGGGCCACGAACACTCATTTTTAACTTGATTTTTCGAAGAGAGAAAGGTGTTTTACTATTGGTGACATTATTTTTCAAATATATTTCATCGACTTATTTCAGCAAAAAATACTTGCTACTGCCCCTTTAAAACATAATGACAAACAGTAGTCTGCTGTTTTATCATACAATGGATGGTGTTCTCGGCAGGATAAAGGCAACGGATATTTTCGGTATCCGTTGGGGTCATATACGGATAAAGATGCAAATTACAGAGGTCAAGTGACGGAACTTCTTTTGAAAATGACGTCACAAGCATTAAAATTTCGAACGCCTGTTGTAATAGCGTAATAAGCTTCATGTAAATAGACATACTTCATTTCATATAGATCTACATTAATTTGAGAAATGACAAAACAAACATAGTGCAATGCATATTACGGAAATAATTATTATGATCAAGCAGTGCCAATTAAAACATGTTCATCGAGTCGAAAACTACGGAGTAAACACTTTATAAATACTCACAGGTAACAAAGGCAGTTTGAGTCACATATGCATTTATCGAACGTCAATCTTCACTGTTCTATAATGTGACTTTTCTAAAGGAGATTTTAGAATTCGCTGCCTAACTGTAACATTCAGTTTAGCTCTCCGTGTGATGTGTGCGCCGCCATTTGCAACCGGGCGGAAGGGAAGCAACTCTCGCCCCTTCAAGATGGACTCCCCTACACTCATGATTACACGAAAGGAACGCGAGTTCGAATTCGCTGTCCTCACCTTAAATATGTTTCATTTGAAAAACGTATTTTAAAACGTAATAAACATTGAAAATTAAGATCATGCCAAAAATAACAATTATTTTCACTGAAAGCATAATTTAGGAGGCGTTATTTTGTGTCATTTTACTGTGAGAATAGCACGCAGTTCATTTGCATATATCAATACGCGTAGTTAGAGTAAAGTTCAACTTTAAAATTAATGTTGTCATGCTGTTTTGCACAAAATGAATAAAGAATGACATTGTATGATAAAGAAGTTATCATGCTCGTGTGTTTTGGGATGGTAAATATCCTACATTAGGAATAAACACAATGTATTTAGCTCGCCAAGGCTCGCAAAATACAATGTTTATTCCTAATGCAGGATATTGACCATCCCAAAACACACTCTCATGATAACCTCTATGTCTCCGTGATAGTAAAACTACCTATGTATGCCATAACTCGCCCCAGTCTCCATCACAGCCTTCTGAACTTCGTTATCTTTTCTGTGCATGCATACAAGAGCACTATGAAGTTTAGATACAGCACCCTCTATGCTTTTTAAGGAAAGTTGATACATGTATTGCCTTAGCGACGCTAAACATTAACTCATCTCACTTAACCCTGCTGACGATTGGTGCTTGACTCTAAGGGCTTGAGCGTGCAAGGGACTCGACCCGAAAAAAGTACAAGAATTTGTACCATTGCAAATACATGTAGCCTGATCTCAAATAACACACAGATACACTTGTGACAAACTGTAATTTTGTATAGTATAAAACCTCTATTTCTAAATGATATTTGTTAACTATTAAAATATATATATATAGTATGAATATTGAAATACCTTTGCTGTGGTCATACAAGATTTGGATTGTTACATACTGATCTCAAATGTCTATAAATCGTCTCTCCGTCAATACGAATCATTATCTTTAAGATGTTGTCAATGAGGATTCAACAGTGTGTGTTTTGAAATTGAAATTTAAAGTTGATTCACACAAGTAGGTGATGTCATTTAACAATCGATGCATTTATCTGCACGTTTCTTTTTGTTGTTAAGAAGCTGTCGGCATTCGTTTCTGCACAACACTTGATCTCATAGTAAAATATTGCCTATATTACTCTAGTGTTCACAGGGCATTTAGAAGTGGAAATCAAGCTGACTGTCCTCACCCGAAAAGACACGACCATTCAAAGCAAATGCTTACTTCTTTATCAAGTGTCTCTTCACAATAAAGAAGTAGACATCCACAAATGTAACTTTGAACTATCATTTGATTGAATAGTTGAAAGTTGAACAAACATATAGTATGGATCTTTATTCTATTCCGTACTAATATGCATGTGTGTTAAACCCAAAATTAATTACAAAATAATGTATCTCAAACATTAAGATTTAATCAAGCATTACCATCAGATATTATTCCTATTTCTGACAAAAGTAAAATGTTAGGAATATAAATGCGACGTTTTCAAGATATATATTCACTGCTTGTTAGAATTGGCACCATTCCACAATTTTTAATATCATATCGTTTGGTACAATAAATGAGGTGAGGGTATTTGGACTTTTACGCAGCCTTCAAGAGTATTTCACTTATATCTCGGCGGCTAGTATCATTGCAGGAAGAAAGCATTCAACAACCTGCGGCTATGCATTGTTTTGAAACCTGCGAACATCGGCAGGAATTACCGAACCATGGTTGGACTACGCTATCATTCAGTGTAGCACTGCACAGAAACCCAATTGCATTTAGATCATATCTCTACAACAGACAAAGTTACCGAACCATTCGCGGGATTCGAACTCCGAAACCAATTACCACTGCGCTATTCCACACCTCAATATGGTAAGAAATATAACCGAGTTTTATATATGATGATTTTGCTTCCATCTGATGTTAACCGTTTACATCTAGAGGAAACAATGGTGGTTTTATATTTATCATAAACAATTCAATTCTTTAGTTTTCAATGAAAACTGTACATCTCTGAACATTGCAGTATTAGAAATACGACAGTTTATCCCAAATGTAACCATGTTATATTGCAGTTTTGTTACACCAGCCGAGTTGTGAGATCAAAGCTCTATGTAAGTTCTATGTGTAATGTATCTGATGATGTCATGACATTGATGATGAAGGTTGCAAAAGGATATATCTTAGGATATAAAACGTGATCTCTTAATACTTGAATTATCTCCAAAGGAGGTTTGGATGATGAATACACAGCACCTTTAAGTAGTCCCAAGTGAACTTATGTCTCGTTTTGTTAGGAATTGTGATAAATATCTCAGTCATGCAATATATATCTCTCCATTTTTGCTTACTCACCAAGCTTGTTTCAGTTAAGGGATATAGTATGATATATAGTGTTTCTTTTCAATCTTAAATCCTTTTTATTGGGTTACATTAACATTGATAAATCTCTTGTTTTGAACACAATCTAGTTTTTTCATCGTGATTTTATTCCAAAAAATGTTGTCTTAAAATCAATCATTGCAAACTATTCATCTTGAAAGAGGGTCCAAACATGGTTACGTCTGTGATTATGTTATTTTTTTCTCATCTTGATAGGAACCAGAAGTGCATACATTACATCGTTTTGAATCCAGTAAAAAATCATTTCACATAAAACTGTGTTTGTTCCTTCTGTTTACTTCTTAAATGAATAATTTGTAGAAAAACCAATTTCATTAAGCGTAAATATTACCTAGGGTGTCTTTTCATTAATGAAACATTTGATAAAATTAACATTAAATCTTGTTTTCATTCAGCTTTTCCAAAACGTTTAAGCAGATACCTTATCTTGAATATATAACACTCATTAAATGTTCACTAAGAGTTACTAACGCCATGAGTATCATTTCATTAGCAAACAAATGTCCTACTCAAAATACCAAGAAAACATTATATATGGTTTTCATTTAACTGTACTAAATAACTGAAGCAGAACGAATTCTCTTCATTACATAACAGTCAATCAATCAGAGTTCGATTAATAACTAGATAGATTGGTGTCATTAATTACATCATTAACAAACTATGATTATTCGAATAGCAGGATGGAATATAACCTATTATGCAGACAGCAGAGCATCTTCCCACGGCAAGGTGAAAATGTATCGAGATCTCTCCATTTTTTACCTTGCCTTCAACCTAGCCAGAAGTGGTGAAACGAATCAGCGACACCTTTTGTGATCACGAGTTACGTCCCTTACCATCTGCTAACATACAGCCAATGAAACCATCGTTTACATTCGGAACCAATTCAAAACAAGCGACGATCGACACAGTCACAGAGGCAATACAAATGACTTCTGATTGGCTTATCCGATTAGTCTGCAGTACGTTAAAATCTTAGCACTGAAAATGCGAGGGTTGAGGTCAAGGGCGGAAGGAGAAGATATGGAAATCTTTTCGTTACGCCTGTGACGTTGTGAAGATGACAGCAGAGTTGAATTTTACCAATTTCTTGAATCTTTTATACTGACACTTCTTTGGGTATCACTTCTGCCTTAGGTCCTGAATATCCTTAGTAGATTTAGACATTGACTAACAAATGATGGGGAATGGCAGAATATATTTTCCCGAGTTAAGCTGTTTAGGTAATGCCGGTACCTTTGCAAATAGTAATATAACACCATGCATTCAGACTGCAAGCTTTCCTTTGGTACATATTGAAATATTGAACTGGTAATCGGTACTATCTTTAATATTCTGACTTGTCATGCGTCAACACATGTAAGAAAATGCTATTGATAACTATGTGAAACAACTAAAACTTGGTCAAATGCAAAATACAGGTTTATCAAGTTACTTAATTCTACAAATACGGAATACAGAATGCTGCTAAAATCAGATGCTGTAACTTCACTGCGAAATGAGCCAGGATTTGCTCTTTGTGCACATTTTGACGTTAATCTTGAATATATACATTTGATATTAATGGAATTCAGTTAATAAATAATGACAAAAGTTTTTGAGTAAACTTTATAACTGATAGTTGAAACTTGAATAAATCACATATTAAGATTGCAACTTGTTCTCAAATGTACTTTTAAGGATGTACAATACTCCTTAATTCTTCCCATGGTAACTGACTAGACATGATAAAAAAAAAATACAATGAAATGAACGAATTAATGAGGCATAAATAAAACTGAACGGGGCCCTTGAGACAAAGTCTTCATATACATAAGCATATCACTAGGACAGTAGCAGCATATTCATACATAAATACATGCTGCCACTATTAGTACTCGGTTTTCCCATATAAATATTCCTGACTCTGAAAGTTTTTTCACTTTCTCGTGTTTCTAAGTGCAACTTGTTATTGGAATCTCTTTTATGCATATTTAACGTGAAAACTAAACCGATAATTTTACGCTTTCACTTAAGATGAGACGACTGAATGTACTATAAAATAAACGTATGTCAACCGTGACATAGTGACAGTTTTGGCAGTTTATTGAAACGACTAGAAGTAAAATAAATTAAAAAATCTATTTATTTATTCTGTAAAATCTCCAAATGAGAGATCAACTGCGTCAAACATTGCTAATGTGTCTGTAGCATACTCATTCAATGTTCTTGAAATGAAAATGATCACAATAAGTCCATATCGAAGATCTTTATCTTAACAAATTGAAGACATTTTCGAAGTTTTACTCCTTCCATGCATCTATATCATCATGTCAAATTTGGAAATCCTGCAGCATTTGCCTAACGATTCCACAGTCTGTTGATATTGAATTTTGAATATTATTCACCTTGCTGTAATATAATCATTTTGCAATGCAGTTGACATAACACAACTGACGTGCAAAAAGAATTTAAGATTTTGCACTTCATGGTAAACAAAACCTTTTGGGATGCAGCTTTATAATATAATGGAGCTTCTGATGGTTTCACTGCGAAATCAGTGAATTGGAAGAACGAATCTTTTTGTGTGACCAAAAAAGTTGAAACGGACCATTTGTTGTGATCAAGACAGAGGAACGGACCATTTGTTGCGATCAAAACAGTTGAACATATTAATCAGGATAATGATTCACTGGACACATGTTAGAACACATCACAAACAGTCTGCTGGTCTCGACCAATTGATAACAGTCCATCTGATCAGTAATATTAAAAGTTCCGATGCATTTCTTAACTCGAGTCAGTTTCCATCACTATAGCTGCTGCAAATTCTCTGTGCTAGCGTAGAAATTCACACCAGGAAGTTTGATGCAGCTCTCTGCTATGCTAGCCAAGAAAAGTTTATAAATATTGCCCAGGCGGCGTTATACAATAACTCAAACAATCACGTGACAAGCGATCATTTGCATTCTGTGCGGATCATTTGCATACATTGATACATTGCCCATTTAAAGGGGCAGTAGCACGGTTTTTCGCTCAAATCAGTTGAAGAAATGTCACCAATAGTAAAGCACCCTTCTCTCATAGGAAAATCAAGTTAAAAATGAGTTTACATGGTTCAGTAAAGCCGTGGGGATCGTTTTTGTAATTCGAAATAATAAATTGTGTTCACAATAAAATGGTTGCCATGCAATTGTTGCTTTATACGCAACATCGTTATTACCACTACGGATAATTGGTTTGAGTAATAAGATGTTTTACCCTCTAAAGTTCATTTAAATGACACACACTATCATTATAAATGGGAAATTTGAAAAAATAAAATTTGCAACAAACGTACTACTGCCCCTTTAAGTCGACATTTATTACAATAACACAAATGGTGAATACCAAATATAATAACACTCAATAGGGATATGACATGTTTGCATACTCATCCAACCATGTATGTTTTTTATTCATCAGTATAACCTATACTGCCAGATGTTTCTAGTTTTACACAAAAAACGCCCGTCGTCCGAATCAGAGCCTATGAAATTCATTTTAACAACGATGGATGATTTTCAAGTTTCCACTGTCTGTATATTGATCGCAAAGAACAATCGGGAAACTCACATTGAATGATTAAGGAGGCGACATCCGATGTCTGTTTCAATAAGGAACCAATTCATAACATCAAAAAAGTAATTTCCTATATCTTTCCCAGTTTCATCATCTGCGACATGAACTTTCATATACCAAACGTTTCAAAAAACGAATTTGAAAATAATAAATGATATAAATCAAGCCATAAATGTCTCGATTTGATTTACACTTTTATGGCATCTTAGATCTATTTTTCAGCTGAATAAGCATTCAATTTAATATAAATAATTTTTATTAAATTCTCGCTGACTTTCTGACATATCAGACTTGTTCATGCAAGAACACATATTTATCACTCACGTCTAATGCCACATTCCTTCTCAAACTGAATTATTATTCCATGTTCCTCGTGATAACGAATACTTATGTAAGAGAATTGGTGTTATTTCAATGTGTGGAATAAATTGGTGATTCACTCATGTTTTACCGAAAGTAAAACTAGAAATTGATATTGTTTCGATGGTAGCTTCGATTTACAGTTCTTATCATTATGATTTATTTATCATTTCAGATACAATAGAAATCGGATATAGCGAACAATCTGATATAGCGAACACATTTATATGTCCCGTCATAAGCTCTATGATTAAAATAATACGTGTATAGCGAACACCGGATATTGGGAACTAAATTCTTTGGTCCCTTGGATATTTGTCATTACTTGAATACTATGCGTATCTAAAATATAAATTTAAAAAAAATTAAATTTGCATAAAACGTGTTTCTGCTAACAAGGTGAAGCATACATGATGTTTGACAATAATTGTTTGTAATTTATCATGAAACATAATGTTTCGTAAACGACGTCTATTTAACCGTATCCGGATCGCCTTGTTCACAGTCACCTGATGACGTCATCATAATCAGGATGAGGCCATATTATCATCAATGATTTATCACAAGTAGAAAAATGTATGCAAATACTAACTCTTTTTGCAATGGACACTAATTACTCCTAGGAGAGTCAAATGAGCAATATAATATGTTGGTAAGTATACTTAAACTATAAAAAAAAAAAAAAAATTTTTTTTAAAGTATAGTAAGCACTAATATTTATTTCGCTCCTATGTGTGGTATGTCGTAAGTAGAGGAGGCATTAAATGTTATGATAATTATTAGAATTGGAATTTAAATAAATTAATCATCGATAGACTGTATGCAAATACGCTTTTGCTTGGCAAATGTTACAATGACATATCCTTACCTTGTTATCATTGTTGCATTGAACAGATTTAATAACGTTGTCAATATCAAACTTAAATAAGATCTGTCACAGCTTCAGGTTATTTTACAAATAATTCATCAGATATAAGAAAATGAAAGTAGAATATGAAAGATGAAATTCTGAATTGTCAATTTACATCTAAACTGAAAATTTCAGAATGAAAATTGAAATATTGAGTGATAAGCTTGATACCGTATACATGAGAGTGACGAGAGGCAATAGGTTCAAACATGTGAAGCACTATACATACAAAGATGAACGTTTAAACTGAAGAGAGAAGGTGAAAAATGGACACACGTACTCCTATATATTAACACAAAATGCATTATATATCTCGGTGATGTATTCAATGTTCATTCCAAACCAGAGGAACTTATAATCTACGATTTTGTTTTTTTTATATAATAATAATAATAATGGATAGTTTTTATATAGCGCACAAATCTCCACGTTGTGGACTCGGAGCGCTTCTATACATTATTACCCTGGTCTAACCTAAGCTGCCGCAAAGCGCTTAAAGGTCACCTCCTCCAAATATTACACCAGGTACCCACTTACTGCTGGGTGAACAGAGACACACGTTGAATGAAGTCACTTACCCAGGTGCATATGAACAGACAATGGCTCAAAGATGAACCTTATTTTGCTTTTGCAGTTATGATCTGACTATGTGTAAGTCATATTTATCACTCACATATTATTATTTATTATTTAATATTACAAGTTATTTCATTACTGTTAACATCACTTCTTTTGTCAGGTAATTTATTTTGTAACTCCTTGTTACTTTAGAAGTATACATAAGTTAAATATGAGTTGAGGGAAACTTGTTATGCTCTCTTGAAAATTTAATTATGCATTTTATCGTCTATGATTAGAGAATGTGATCAATGTTAAAGTGTTACAATGTGACTTAGAACTATTCGGTAAATTTATCCCACTGGAAGGCTCAATTTTTAAACAAATCTAGTTTCAAATGAATACGTGAAACATAATTATGCCTTAAAATTAATTTTCTTTCCCTTTAACATGACATTATATACAATGACTATTTAGAAGCGACGTGTAGTCATATTGAAAGAATATCAGTAAAACAAATATCACATTTCATAAAGAGAAAACTGGTAAATAAGAGGTGACGATTCGTACGTGATGAACCCCAGTTAAAGTTACAGTTCTAGTTATCTTATGCTGTGCAGTTATAACAATTATGACAATAATAAGGCCTCAGCGCGGAGAACATGCGACGTTTCAATTCAGAAAAGTAAGATGTTGTTTTCGTCTTTCTCAGTTCCATTATAGAAATGGAAATAAGTGAATTAATTTGGAATTCTCAGCATGTCAAAACACGTGCTCTCCCTGCGGGGCGACTTTGAATAACTCTTTACAAATAGAAAAATCAAATTAGACCATGTACCATTTAGCCACTTATTCCGGGCTCAAATGTCATCGGGCTATTGGTAATAATCCAATCAAATGTTAAACCAGATTGTGGAGCAACGCAAACACAATAAGTCACCTCGTGACTTTAAGAAGTTAGACTTTCAACATCGCTACACAAATATATATTTATGAATGACAGTACTCTATCAAATGGTATGTGCATATAGGTTTCCTACTATTTCATATTGTTTAAAGAACCAGGAATTATTTGTTTACGTATAGTATTAATATTGATGAACCTGTACTTTTCTAAGGATAAGCAAAAGCAATACAAACGAAGTCTGTGATTGATCAAATTTTGATTTCGTCCCGTGAAACTTTGCTTTAGGAATAATGTTTGCCACCAGGGATGCATGAAAGTAGAGAGGCGAGACACAGGTTTTTCTAGAAATATGGCAAGGATATGTAAGCATAATTCACATGCAGATATCGCCTGTGCAGTGGAAAGATGTCAAAACAGTGCTTTCTTATGATCATGAGGTTATTTAAGAAAAATGTGCTACATGTACATACAAATATTATATAGATTGTATCTTTTTATTTCAGTCCAAATTCACCCTTGAAAAAAACCCATGAAATACAACGAAGAAGTTGACAATTATTCATTTCCTTGTATTATGCACAATCAACAAATAGCTGACTATTACGGAAATGTGCTTAGCTAAACCGTTTTCAAAACCCTGCAGCTTGGGCCTGTTACACTAATAATTTCTCTTTAAAATCTTGAGGAGAGTCAAATTGTTTCCTATATCATCTAAAGGAAAAAAATTGAAGTATATACTTTCTTTAATCTATTTTTCAAACAGGAATCATTTGAAACCCATTATTTTGTAATACGTTTGCACGATTTTCATGAGAAACATTTTCAATTAGAATGTTTTGTTTCAACCTTTTCAAACTCTGGTTTTCATTAAAAATGTATTTTTGCTGAGCAGTAATTTTTCACTGACCAATATATCGGCTGATAAGGATACTTAAAGGTTTTGTATGTCAAATCGCAGCAGAGTCTCGTCTTCACGTAATTCTCAACTAGAGTGGTAATGTTCCCTACAATGTAATATTACTTATTTGTATTGAACATCACAGAGCATGCTGACAATCTACTACAGACAAAGTAACGAAATGCAGAAAGACTTACACTGTGACATGTGTTATGTCTTACGGGGCTAGCTGAACTACGATTAATGTGTCCTTGTTTTAGGCCTTCAAGACCATAACCCCATGATTGATTTAAATTCTTCTTTCTTTATCAATTTCTCTGCTTTAGAATGGGCTAACAATTGGGATGCAGTGTTTTCGTAGGCCAGACCAGTTCGTAGGACCCGGGAATTCGTAGGACTCGTGAATTCGTAGGAGGATTAAAAAATATCTTTAGTATATATTTAGTATTTATACATGTTTTGGATACCATGTAATGTTGATAGATTGCAGTACGAGACTAACAATGTCAATATACGAAACTAACAGTATTATCATCATGTCATCGATTTATTTTCCAAGTAAAACTATAATTATGTAAATAGGACGATATGTTTGATATATATCAAAATATCATGTGATAAATTATTAATAATTTGATTATAATAATATCATAACATAAAGTTAGTCTATAAACATTTATTCCCTTAAACTACTAACTCCTACCAATTCACCGGCCGATCCTCCTACGAATCCACCGACATGTACTCCTACGAACCGGTCTGGTCTACGAATTCACCTACACCCTAACAATCATATCTTTACGCCAGTAGTTCTCCAAAAGTTCTTCAAAGAAAATATTAACAATGAAAGTAAATTTTCGCCCTTAAATATTATCTTTTTCAATTTAAACTGCATGGTGAGTATGGGCCCCTGTGCTTAAACAGTTTCTCTTTTTTTAAATTAGCTCATGTGTTTTCAATTGTTACTTACAAATAATAATAATATTAAGAAAAAAACTCGGATAATAACACTAGATATTCGATATACGTCATGAAGAAGGAATATTAAATAAAGAATTTTACATTCGTAAAAAATGTTATCTCTAACGAAGTCTTGAAAACACGGTGGTAAAAGTTATTCTTCAAGTACAAATAAACACTGGTTATTATTATTAAAAACATCGGTTTAAGTGGTAGATACACATGTACACATAAACAACGGTAAAAAAAATTAAAAACACAGGTTTAAGTGATAATTTCACATTAACACATACACAACGGTAATTATATTTTTTTAAACACTGGTTTAAGTGATAATTTCACATTAACACATACAAAACGGTAATTATTTTTTTTTAAACCCAGGTTTAAGTGATAGTTTCACATTAACACATACACAACGGTATTAATTTTTTTTAAACACTGGTTTAAGTGATAATTTCACATTAACAAATACACAACGGTAATTATTTTTTTTAAAACACTGGTTTAAGTGATAGTTTCACATGAACCAATACACAACGGTAACTAATTTTTAAAAAAATCAAAATGTCCGAATGTTACTTGGTTCATATTTGGATCAATTTGTTAGCGCTGAAACCTCCATTTCATTTCTGGACAAGTTGAAACCTCTTATATATCTGGTCCCAATTCTTGACAAGTTAAAGTCTCTCATATATCTCACCCTATTTCTGAATATTTGAAGAATGTAGGATTCATTAATATACAATTTTCTATCAAGATGTGAAAGCGAAGTATAGATACTCTCTGATCATGAAGCCATGTGAGAATAGTATTTGTTGAAAGTAGCGCAGCGCCCACGTTTAACACTGCTAATGGAATGGAATGGGATGAAAAGTACTGTAGTAGTGGCTATGTTTTAGTCGTGTATGTCATCCAAGTCATCACCCAACGGATTTCTATTCGTGTTGACAACATCAAAGTCATTTAAAGGGGCAGTAGCACGTTTTTTTGCAAATCTTATTTTTTCAAATTTCCCATTTTATGATAGTTTATGCCATTTATATTTACTTTAGAGGGTAAAACATCTAATTACACAAACCAATTACCCGTAGTGGTAATAACGGTGTTGCGTATTAAGCAAAAATTGCCTAGCGGCCATTTTATTGTGAACTCATTTTATTATTTCGAATGACAAAAATGATTCCCATGGCTTTACCGAACCATGTACACTCATTTTTTAACTTGATTTTCCGAAGAGAGAAGGGTGTTTTACTATTGGTGACATTATTTTTCAAATACATTTCATCGACTTATTTCAGCCCCAAAACGTGCTACTGCCCCTTTAATGTGCCTTTTGGTGTAAGCAGCCAATGTATGTCATAGCCAATTATAAAGACATTTATTCTCGAAAGAAGCATTTACCTCCGACTCTTGTTCATAGGAGACAAACACGGCAAAAACTCTGAATGATGTATATTTACTACTCAGTCGTTATCAATTCCGTAAAGCATGTGTTTGATTTCAAAACATAAAGGGATACCTCCAATTGGATATCGGTGTGGTGAGTTCATTTGATTTCAGATCAACAGTCCGTAGTTCGAATCCCGTTTGGTGTTCCGCAATTGTGTATGGTGGGGACATTTGTTATTAATGCAGTAAATGTTGGGTTCCATACTACTCTGAATTCCAGTGCAGTAACATCAATGGTAAGCTAGCTCCAGCCAATGCTCGCAGGTTTCAATGGTAATGCGGGGGTTCTCTCTGCAATTATTAGAACCCCCGTGATGTAAGTAAAACACTCTTGAAAAACTCTTGAAACATAAAATCATCCCCAATCTTTCAAGTGTTAGATGATTTGCAAGATCAGTCAAACAGGGCTGCTACAGAAAGACAGATAGCAGGTGCCTTAAATAACAACAATTATGTTGCAAATAATAAATAACCGTTAAAATGGCATCGTACACATAAAAATTCCTTTTAACAAAAACCTTATTTAAACAAATTAGACTAAAGTTGTATTATATCAGTCTTTTCTGTATTTGCAATATTGGTCACTTAGCCCCAATTGCAAATAAATTCGTCACTTGTCACTTGTTGTCTGTCAAAATGCCATGCCTTCACCGGCTGTCATCAGAATCGGTCAGTATTTGTGTTATCATATTGTAAGGTGTCCTGATACGATGAAATTCAGTCAATAATTGACAGTGTTTTATTTTCTAAAGGAACCATAGTGATTTTATGTGATAATCAAAATCTAGTTGGTAAAATCTGATCTGTGCTGACTTGATCATTTTTTCATTTCACGCTAAACTCACTTGCAAAAGAAACGCTGCCACATTTTCAAAAGAGTAACAACCTCAAATAGTGTTGTCGGATAAAGTCAGTTTCAAATGACACTGATAGATAGTTTAAGTACTCACTATTTAGTTTACCAGGGTTTTTTTGCATGTCTGTTCAAAAACAAATTGGGTACTGAAATCGCCTTTTCCGTCACGGATTTTGGCCAAATTGTTGGCAATTATGTTTTAAAAAATAGGAAATGTGAAAATTATAATAATCATTGATATTGGCCAACTAATTTACCTCTTTCAACGTTAATTCATTGACACATCATCACTGTAGGACGTAATAAAAAAAAGCCACAAGGTCCCTTTTAACGTCCTATCTCTCCTAGATAATGTTTCAAAAAAAATATAAATAAGATTTAGTTTATTTGACTTTTGAGGAATGACGTAGCCCTGTTTCAGTCGTTTACATTAACCGTGGATTTACAAATTATGTATTCTTATTGGCGGTGTTTCTTTTTCAAGCAAGTTTGTTCATTAATCAAGACATGACAATGTAATAACAAGATCTTACTCTGTTCACAACATTAAAGCTCATTTTGAATTATAAAGCATGACAGACAGGCAGACAGACATGCATTTATTTTTCTATTTTTATTTTTGATGAATGTCATGGGCGTCTTTGTTGTTGATGAGATCACATAAATTGATATATGTGTCTGAAATTTCACATTTTAGAGTAATAAAAAATCCATTTTGGACAATTAATAAAATGAAACTTTCTAAACGATTTGTTTCCAACATATCTGACGTAACTTGATCGTCGCCATCTATCACCTTCTTAAATCTTGTTAAAAGTGAAGTCTATAATCCCTTTTATTTGTCCTGTTGTATTTCAGACATAAATAAGTAGATGACCATTTTCAAAGAACAAATCGACGGAAACAAGTGGATATCTACAGAATCATGAAATACTCTTTATAACTTTGAAAGAAGGTCATTTCGCAAAACCTAAATTTTGGTGTACCTTTGAAGTGACATTTAGATAGCATGAACTTTTTTATATGCCTTTTAAACCGCTAGATGGAGTTTTGTATTACTTTGCAGGGAATATTTGTCATTTTGAAAAGAGTTTTTGTTTCAAACGTGACATTTACATAAGTTATCATGGGATTTAAGTTACGTCCGTATCGGTTCCCTATTAAAACACAAATGATTGATGAAAAAGTCATTCAAAATGTCTAAATATGAAAAACTAACTCAAAAAACTTTCCAAGATTATGTATGTTTTTTTTTCAAATTAAACCTTTTTTTATTTTATTCTTTTTTATATGTTTCTAATGAAATATATTCTGCTTGGTAGTCAAAATTTTACATAACCCTCAAATTATGCGGATCATATGTGAAAGCTCTTAAAGGCGCTGTAGCACGTTTTTTGCAAATTTTAATTTTTCAAATTTCCTATTTATAATGATAGTTTATGTCATTTATATTAACTTTAGAGGGTAAAACATGTTATTAAACAAACCAATCATCCGTAGTGATAATAACGGTGTTGCGTATAAAGCAAAAATTGCATGGCGGCCATTTTATTGTGAACACAATTTAATCATTTCGTATTACAAAAACGATCCCCGTGGCTTTACCGAACCATGTACACTCATTTTCAATTTGATTTTCCGGAGAGAGAATGCTGTTTTACTATTGGTGACATTATTTTTCAAATACATTTCATCGACTTATTTGAGCGAAAAAACGTGCTACAGCGCCTTTAATATCGCAATGATACTTTGGTCTTCGAGACAAAAAGCATGAAAACATGTATTTGTTTTCATGGCGTGGTAAGATATTTTGTCCAACGGATTCCTGCTTGACAGCTCTGTCGATGTTAATAACGATGATAATGATAACAGGTGTCATAACTTAAAAAAATATTTGAGACCTAAATTTGATTTTTGACCAAAAGGGGGAGATAATACAAAAGGTAAATAGTTACAAACCTAATTATCTCGAATATATGTATGTGTGTATTATGTCTGTATTAACATATGTATTTCAGCCAACACATTAGATTTAGGCTATTTGGAAAATAAACGTTTTGAAGTTTGTGCAATATCACGGTGTTGACGGTAGACATCTTTTGAAAGTATCAGAAGGATTGATTTATTAGCATTTCAATCTTTTATTAAACTTGAATTATCATCAAGGGAAAGGGTCGATTAAAATCGATATGAATTTTATAAAATGCACAAACGTCTTCATAAGCAAACACTAATATACAAATATGCAAATGTCCATATTCGTTGAAGGTAATTATACCACCGCTACGAAGTAAGCAGGGGTATATAGCGGTCATTCCATCCATCCGTCCGCTCGTCCGTCCGTCCGGTCAATTTTCTCAAAAACCGTCAAAGGTATATCGACCAAACTTTGTGCAATTATTAACCATGTTCTTCCCATCGCGCACAGACAATTTTGAGTTTTCTGAGATTTAATTTTTTTGTCGTTTCCATGGAAACGTCAGTTTTAGGACTTAGTTTTATTGTGTTCAATCCGAACGAGTTATTTTGGAAACTATTAAACCTAGGTGAATGAAATTTTTGTCATGACCATACTCTTTATCGAGTTTAAAAACCAGTTCTGAAATATTATTTTTACGGAGTTATGACCCTTGAATCCGAAATTGAACTTAGAACAAAAATCGCTGTGATGCTCCAACGGGGACAAATTTTCTCGGAAACTGTTACATCTAGCTGAATGAAATTTAACATGTACATGTAGGTAGTCCAGATGATACTCTTTATCGTGTTCTGCGTCTAATTCCGAAATATTATTTTGTACGGAGTTATTGCCCTTGAATCTGTAATTGAAATTGGTATAAATGACCGTTGTGATTGTCTAATGGAAATAATTAAGTTACCTGAAAAAGATTACATCTGGGTGAATGAAATTGTGTAATAACAAAGCCAGTTCCCAAAAATATTTTGGACAATATTATGATGCTTGAATCCGTTTGATGTATTTGAGACATGCTCACTTTTTTCTTGTTTTGTTAGCGGAGGGATCACTGTGACTAAATCAAATTAAGTTACGTCCGTATCGGTTCCCTATTAAAACACAAATGATTGATGAAAAAGTCATTCAAAATGTCTAAATATGAAAAACTAACTCAAAAAACTTTCCAAGATTATGTATGGTTTTTTTTTCAAATTAAACCTTTTTTTATTTTATTCTTTTTTATATGTTTCTAATGAAATATATTCTGCTTGGTAGTCAAAATTTTTACATAACCCTCAAATTATGCGGATCATATGTGAAAGCTCTTAATATCGCAATGATACTTTGATCTTCGAGACAAAAAGCATGAAAACATGTATTTGTTTTCATGGCGTGGTAAGATATTTTGTCCAACGGATTCCTGCTTGACAGCTCTGTCGATGAAGAAGACAAATATTTTATGGATGATCAACTTCTTTATTAACAATAGCGACGTTTCGGTATAGATCCTTATACCGTTATCAAGCATATGGAATTGATGGTGAAACAGCAGATTATATACAGGATACATGTTGGTATGATAAAGAGATAACAAATACAACAAGATGAGGTAACAATGGCATAAATGGTTGTACAAGTGAAGTTGTGATAACAAGGAAACCAGAGAGTAGTAAGTTAATTAGCCAGGGGGTGGCGGATGAGAGGACAAAGGCAGGATGAGGGTACCAATTAGTGGTGTAGGTGGAAGCCAGAGTGAGTAGATTGGATTAATCATTTGTGGATTAAGCTGTTGTAAGCTGATGGGATGAAATAGCCTTGATCCCTATTCATAGAGGGCTTATGTCTAACAATATGCACGGCTTCAGCTAAACGCCGGTGAGTGTAGTCATGTTTGTTGTTTGTGAGTGTTTTGACAGAGTCCCAATGGATGTTGTGTTGAGGAAAGTTGGTGATGTGTTCCGAAATGGCTGATTTGTTGTCTCCCTTGATTGTTGATGTTTTGTGTTCTTTGATGCGTGTGTTGAGCGGTCTTGATGTTTCCCCAATGTAGTTGCTGCCGCAGTCGCAGCTAATGTTGTAAACAACTCCTTTAGGTTGTTGTTGTTTTTGGGCATATTTCCTACCATTAGCCTTAATGATGGTTTTGAGTGGGGTGGCCGAGGAAAAATAAGTGTCTATGCCTACTTGTTGCTTGAGTAAACGACTGATGTGATGTGATGTTTTGCCAATGTAGGGCAGTGAGATGCGAATAGGGGCAGGGGCAGGCTTGCTAGTAGTGGGTTTGGGTGGTGGGTTTAGGGTGCAGTTAATGACACGGTCAACAAGTTTTGCTGGGTAGTTGTTAAGTTGGGTGAAGACATGCCGGAGGTGTTTAAGTTCAGAATCAGGAGTGACAGAGGATAGGTTGATGGCACGGCGGGTTAGAGTGGAGATGATGTCGGTTTTAGTTCTGAGTGGGTGGTTGGAGTCAAAGTGGAGATACTGGTCAGTGTGCGTGGGTTTGCGGTAAACAGAGGTTTGGATAGCATTGTCAGAGGTGCGGTTGACTAGGATGTCAAGGAAGGGAAGTTGTGAGTTGGTTTCAGTTTCAATGGTGAATTGGATGCGAGGGTGCTGTTGGTTAAGGTGCTGTAGGAGGGCAAGGGGGTCATTATTTTGAGGGAGTATGACAAAGGTGTCGTCAACCTTCCTGAACCAGCAGGTTGGTTGGATTAGTGAGGAGCTGAGGGCATTCTGTTCGAAGGAGGTCATATAGATTTCGGAGAGGATGGGAGAAAGAGGGGACCCCATGGGTAGACCATGGATTTGCTCGTAAAGGTCATCACCCCAGGTGAAGTAGGTGGAGGTGATGGAGTTAGAAATGAGCTGAATGATAGAGTCAGTAGTGAGGTTGGTGTCGAGGGGGGTGTCAAGGTTGTCAATGCGGGCGCGAAGGATGTGCAGGGTTTCGTTAATTGGGACACTGGTAAAGAGATCAACAACATCATAACTAACAATTTTACCTGGATCAGTAACACATTTAAGATTTTCACAAAATTCAGCAGAGTCTGAGATGTAAGAGTCAGCAGTTTTACCAAGTGGGGCCAACACTTTGGTAAGGTGTTGGGCAGTGTTATAAAATACTGTGTCTCTGGAACACACAAGGAGTCTGCATTTAGGTGGGTCTTTGTGGATCTTAACCGTGGCACGTGCATATGGAGCTTGTCCACAAATGATTAATCCAATCTACTCACTCTGGCTTCCACCTACACCACTAATTGGTACCCTCATCCTGCCTTTGTCCTCTCATCCGCCACCCCCTGGCTAATTAACTTACTACTCTCTGGTTTCCTTGTTATCACAACTTCACTTGTACAACCATTTATGCCATTGTTACCTCATCTTGTTGTATTTGTTATCTCTTTATCATACCAACATGTATCCTGTATATAATCTGCTGTTTCACCATCAATTCCATATGCTTGATAACGGTATAAGGATCTATACCGAAACGTCGCTATTGTTAATAAAGAAGTTGATCATCCATAAAATATTTGTCTTCTTCATCACACCAACTTCTAGAATGCCTCTCAAACAGTTTAGCTCTGTCGATGTTAATAACGATGATAATGATAACAGGTGTCATAACTTAAAAAAATATTTGAGCCTAAATTTGATTTTTGACCAAAAGGGGGAGATAATACAAAAGGTAAATAGTTACAAACCTAATTATCTCGAATATATATATGTGTGTATTATGTATGTATTAACATATGTATTTCAGCCAAAACATTAGATTTAGGCTATTTGGAAAATAAACGTTTTGAAGTTTGTGCAATATCACGGTGTTGACGGTAGACATCTTTTGAAAGTATCAGAAGGATTGATTTATTAGCATTTCAATCTTTTATTAAACTTGAATTATCATCAAGGGAAAGGGTCGATTAAAATCGATATGAATTTTATAAAATGCACAAACGTCTTCATAAGCAAACACTTATATACAAATATGCAAATGTCCATATTCGTTGAAGGTAATTATACCACCGCTACGAAGTAAGCAGGGGTATATAGCGGTCATTCCATCCATCCGTCCGCTCGTCCGTCTGTCCGGTCAATTTTCTCAAAAACCGTCAAAGGTATATCGACCAAACTTTGTGCAATTATTAACCATGTTCTTCCCATCGCGCACAGACAATTTTGAGTTTTCTGAGATTTAATTTTTGTCGTTTCCATGGAAACGTCAGTTTTAGGACTTAGTTTTATTGTGTTCAATCCGAACAAGTTATTTTGGAAACTATTAAACCTAGGTGAATGAAATTTTTGTCATGGCCATACTCTTTATCGAGTTTAAAAACCAGTTCTGAAATATTATTTTTACGGAGTTATGACCCTTGAATCCGAAATTGAACTTAGAACAAAAATCGCTGTGATGCTCCAACGGGGACAAATTTTCTCGGAAACTATTACATCTAGCTGAATGAAATTTAACATGTACATGTAGGTGGTCCAGATGATACTCTTTATCGTGTTCTGCGTCTAATTCCGAAATATTATTTTGTACGGAGTTATTGCCCTTGAATCTGTAATTGAAATTGGTATAAATGACCGTTGTGATTGTCTAATGGAAATAATTAAGTTACCTGAAAATGATTACATCTGGGTGAATGAAATTGTGTAATAACAAAGCCAGTTCCCAAAAATATTTTGGACAATATTATGATGCTTGAATCTGTTTGATGTATTTGAGACATGCTCACTTTTTTCTTGTTTTGTTAGCGGAGGGATCACTGTGACGTCATGAAAAAAGCTGCAGGACTCCGTTGACTCGTTTACAAAAGAGAATCGATATACTTTCGCAGTTTTACAAGAAATGGAGACTGTCAATTAATTTTGATGAGACCGAAATTCTTGTCTTTAGAAACAGAGGCAAATGTACGTGGTACATTAAACTTAGTCTAAATGAATTTACATATTGCAATAATGTTGGTTTAATATTTTCAAATAGATTATCTTTGTCTAAATGTGTACAAAACTTAGTTATGAAAGCAAATAGAGCAATGGCATCAATCAAAATATTTTCTTCAAAATTGAAAAGTATCTCTCTATCTGTGTTATTTAAGATGTTCGATGTACAGCTGAAGCAAATTCACAAATGGGAAGCTATTTTGTAAATATGTTCTTGGTATGAGTTATAAGTGTTCAAATGTTGCAGTGATTGCTGAATGTGGAAGATATTGAAACCCTTCAAAGAGTACTTAAATTTTAGTTTAAAATATTAGAATCAGGTATCCGAAACAGTGTTATAAAATCGTGTATAAGCGTGAAGCAGTAGGTCGTCACACCTTGGCTTCGGATACTAAGAAGATATTGTTCATGTATGGATTTCCTTGTGTATGGGAAGCCCAGGGTGTCGGTAACAAAAGTGATTTTCTACGTAAAAGCATATTTGCAGATATTAATGGCAGTTCATCTTTAGACTTAAATTCTAATATTAAACCCACTTTCTGTATAGAACCATACCTATTTATTATCATATTAACTTACAATGTAAACTTTATTTAATCTTCTCTCTAATGTTTGTCTGTTTTTGTATTTAACTTGTATTTTGTACGTGGGCCTAAGGCCTTTTAGTGAAATAAATAAATTGATTTGAATTATAAATTACGAAACAACAAAAAAAACAAGAAAAACATATATATCATTCAGAGCCAATCGAACCCCCATGCACACACACTAGAAGTTTTCTTTTAAGCAAAAACAAAATATTACAGAAGTATAATTTTCAAAAGGTTTTCATAAAGCGCCTATTTTCAACGAAATCCTATGTAATTGTTTTTTTTTTTCAAGTGTCTGTTTTTCTATAGATCTGGAAGTAGAATACAAAATCATTTTCTTTTAAGTTGTAGAGAATAAACAATTAAGTTAATATGTCTATTTAATTTACCTGGAAACTAAAATATATACTTTTAGAAATTACATATTCATGATGTTAAAATACTTGACATAAGTTGCACGTTTTTCTAATATCATATATTAGGCATGTTTTCGATTCAATCTTTTAAAATTTATTTAAGTCAAGTAATTATTATGACTTTTCCGCACCGTAATGAAATCTAGGCTTTTCAATAAATATTTAAGTGTCAATTTGAGAAGTGTCGAGATTCAATTTGATTCGCAGATGAACTATATGTCGGTTAATTACCATTTGATGTAGTTAATTTAACCAACTTTGAGAACAGTGACTGTATTATATCTTCCGCGATCACAATGAGAATCTATACTAGACTCTCAGATATCTAATTTAATTGTATTGTTAAAATTATCTCAAAATCAATATACATTTACTACCAGACCACTTTAAACGAATAAGTCAAGGACTATGTACTTAAAGGTACATCCATAGTGTTTGATAAAATTGTATTTGTCTTTAAAACGTTCCAACTCACCATATGTGGTGTTTACAGTACAAATAAATTCACTGAGCTTGCATATTCATCCCCAATCGCAAAATATATCATAATTACTAGTTTCCAATTAAAATCGAGTAACATCATTATGCGTGTGTAGAAATCGAAACTGCACGCCCCATTTACATGCACAGTAGTTATATGACCTAATAAATATTATCAAACAAAATTTGTCATTTTGCCGTATTTTGTCGTTGAAAATAAGATTCTAAAATTACGTTTGACTCATAGGCGCGTGTCAATCGCGATGCTTTGTCCGGTTTTCGATTAGAAATCACTACCTTTACCTTCATATCGTCAATATATTAAGTCCCCTATCATCAAAAATCGGTAACAGTAGGTTCTTCTCGATAAAGTAACATATTTTATAACATTTGGAATATGTGACCCTAACAATTCAATGGATGTACCTTTAAGGTGTGCAGGACATTGTTCCCTTTTCCAAAAACGGGTCTTTTCACTCAAAGAAAATCACATTGATTTTCCTTGATGTCGCATGGAGTGTTTTAAATCGTTGGTTATAATGTGGAATTATTAATTCATATATTAAATTCTAGGTAGAAGTTATATTTGATTGTGTTGGTTTTACGTTATTGTTGACCTCGGTCGATGCATAATACTGAGAACAATGGTAACATTTCAGATATATCACATCATGATGCATTATATCTTAAACAATTGTTTCTCTGATGGATCACACAACAAAATCTATATACATGTAAATGATAAAGAGCACTTTCCGTTCGTACTGAAGCACAAACATTATAGAAAATGTTTATCTTTGAACTTTTATGAAACTAAATGCAAGTGGAAATGATTTTATCTTCATTGCAATACTTTCTTTTCGTTTCCAGAAAAAAATGCACTGCATATTTATGTATGTATTATTTTCGTATAGTATGTGGACATTTTGCTCCTCTCCCGGAAAATAGAGGTTATCATGCTTGTGTGTTTTGGGATGGTCAATATCCTGCATTAGGAAAAAACATTGTATTTTGCGAGCCTTGGCGAGCTAAATACATTGTGTTTATTCCTAATGCAGGATATTTACCATTCCAAAACACACGAGCATGATAACTTCTTGATCATACAATGTCTTTCTTCATTCATTTTGCGCAAAACAGCATGACAACATTAATAATTAAGTTGAACTTAACTGTAACTACGCGTATTGATATATGCAAATGAACTGCTTGCTATTCCCACAGTAAAATGACACAAAACAACGCCTCCTAAATGATGCTTTCAGTGAAAATAATTGTTATTTTTGGCATAATCATAATATTCAATGTTTTTAATATGTTGTCAAATAATACATATTAAAGGTGAGGGCAGCGAATTCGAACTCGCGTCCTTTCGTGTAATCATGAGTGTAGGGGAGTCCATCTTGAAGGAGCGAGAGTTGCTTCCCTTCCGCCCGGTTGCAAATGGCGACTCACACATCACACGGAGAGCTAAACTGAATGTTAGGCAGCGAATTCTAAAATCCCCTTTTCAAAAGTCGCATTATGGAACAGTGAAGATTGACGTTCGATAAATGAATGTGACTCAAACTGCCTTTGTTACCTGTGACGTCATTAACAAAAGAAGTTCCGTCACTTGACCCATGTATAGTAATTTGCATCTTTATCCGTATATGATCCCAACGGATACCGAAAATATCCGTAGCCTTTATCCTACCGAGAACACCACCCATTGTATGATAAAACAAATTCTATCTGTGGCCACAAGACGGTTTTAGATGCATCTAACAATGACCCTATTGATAATGATTCATAGCGTATTTGCATATTTTCAATTGTTCATATCAAATTAGGCACAGTGTTAAGCATGCTTAGATAAGATCTACGACTAAAAAGGCAATCAATATTTACTGTTACTTTATTACTGTAATTTGTAATCCATCATTCATTTCATTGCAATTTCAGCATTTCTCTTTATGGATTTTCAAATGTAAACTACATGTAGGTTTGAGTTACAAACTGTGGTGAGTCTACCTGGAAGATGAGTAACACGTTTACTACAACATTTCATTTGAGTATTAAAGGGACAATAACACGTTTTTTTCGCTCTAATAAGTCGATGAAATGAATTTGAAAAATGATGTCACCAATATTAAAACACTCTTCTCTCTTCATAAAATCAAGTGAAAAAATGAGTGTTCAGCGTTCTGTAAAGCGATGAGAATCATTGTTGTAATTCGAAATAATAAATTGTGTTCACAATAAAATGGCCGCCATGCAATTTTTGCTTTATATGTACCCTCGGTATTACCACTACGGATTTTTGGTTTATGTAATAAGATGTTTTACCCTTTAAAATTGATTTAAATGACATAAACTATCATTATAAATGGAAAATTTGAAAAAATATATTTTTCAAAAAACGTGCTACAGCCCCTTTAAGTTAAATAGGTTGGGTTTTTTTAAACTGACGCACGAATCATCATGATCACATTTTTATAACATTAACGAGAGAATCTAAGACTTTAAGAGCTAAGGTTTGATTAATATTTCTTTTAACGTTTTCAATAAATTTCTCCTAATTTGTAAAACAAATATCAAATGGATCCAATTTTATTGGATGTTTCTTGTCAGTATTGTATTTTTGTGATCGTGTAACCGTAATTAAATCATCTAGTTGCTTAAATGTGCAAATGAAACACTATCTCAATGCTTGTATATTTGAATTCAATATCAAATACCTCCTCATCCAGTTTATAATTCCACTTACAGTTCAAGCCTGTCACGAGTTTAGCGCAAATCGTTTGCTTTAAGGGACTGCGACCAGGGTAGTTTGGGTGAATTTCAAGAAAATAAATACAATACTTATTTTTGTGTAATTATGCTAAATTACATTAAGTTTTATTTGGCTTTAATACTTGCCGAATCACCACAATTGCTGACATATAGAACGTAATTGCACATTCATACCCATTCACCAAATATATAATTATTAATTATTTTCAATTAAAATTGTGCAACAGAAAGTGCAGAAACCACGTCTTATTTACAACCACAGTAGTTATATGACTTATTAAACATTACAAACCATAATCTGTCCATTTGTCTGTTATTGATAAATTACCAAAATTACGTTTGACTGATTGATTTGGGCCAGCTGCAGTACGCTGTCAACCTTTATATTGGATGTGCAGTATAACGAAAAGAGGTGAGGTGAGTTGGGGGTTGGGGCTGCTAGTATTACAGCAGGGACAAAGCCCACAACGCCATGTGGCTATGCATTGCGGTGAAACCTGCGAGCATCCGTTGGAACTAGCGAACCATGGGTGGTACTACACTGAAATTCAGTTCAGCATTGCACCCAAACCTTACTGCGGTTCTCTACTGCAGACAAAGTTGCCGTACCCCTGGCGGGATTCGAAGCGCGGACCTCTTGATCCGAAGCTGAACGCGCTAACCACTGCGCTATCCCGCCCCCTTATAAAGAAAAGAATGAACTAGCTTTAAAATGTTACCTTTCACTAACAGTCAGTACATCTTGATAATATAACATTTATAACATTTAACTTTATGTGATTCCAACAACTTTATGTCCCTTTAATACCTCATAAAAAATCATTCATTTACAACATATATCGCTTTGGATCTTGTTTTGATGAGTATTAATATAATAAGTGCAGAAGTATCCTTTTCAAGCCATAAATCCTGCCTTGTCCTTTGAAGAAACCTTTTCGTGACTGATATGAATCCCATAAAAAGTAATTATATTCCTGTTTCATAATTTAACAATTCTTAATAATGTATAAGCCGAATATTAAATTTCAAACAACATTATGCCATTTTGCAAAATTTTTGTAATAATGTTTTTACAGAAAAAATGTAATGTAATGTAATTAGAGCTCATTTATGGCATTAACATTGTTAATAGTATTGATATAAGTGATGCGTATTACAATGTAACATGTTGCAATTTCGGTAATCCTCAGTCATATATTATTCGTACATAATGAAATCTTATCGATCTGAAAACATATGTTCTCAATTATGTACACCTAGTTCATTCAACCTGATAATCATGGAAGATATTTCTACTAAATTGTAGTATCACCAAATGTGTTGCTAAGAGTAGAAAATATATTTCTAATTTCTGGAAAACGTTAACAAACTAACAACTTTTAATGACATATACGACATTTAACAAAACAACCCTTATACGTTAGGAGAAAATTATATGTTTTTAGAAAGTTTTAAAAAGTAATGTTTTTCCCGGAATTGACGTTTAAAAAAGGTTCATGAATACTGTTAATTAGCAATACTACATCAAAGCATGTCTAAAGCATTGAAATTAACAGAACAAGCAAAAAGATAAATAAAACAAGTTATATAGATGAGAAGGACATTCGCCTTCACATACTCAGTGAAATACTTCCGATATTTCCTACTTCATTGCATCTTCGTCTACATGTCCTATTTGAGTTTACTTTGATTTCATACTTCCGGTTTTTAAAGACCCCCTTCCTCTATATAAAAGACATCAAGCGATTAAAACGTTTTTGTATTGAAGTATTGAAGATTTACCGTATATTCACGATAAAAGCAGATAATATCTTCAGATAGGTCTTCAAGTTTTCATTTTTTAAATTATAGTGTCGAGGATTTGGTTCAGCAAGGTACAGCATGCATACTTTAACATCTTGCCTTCTAAGGTTTGGATGCTTTTATCCTTTGTATTGTTATATGTAAAACTTTATTTGTGATAATTAAAACATCTGTAAATCCAGTGCGTCATTTTTCCTGTCAGTTTTAAGTTTTTTTACATTTACTTCTAAAAAGGATATCAAGGAACGAAACGAAACGAAACTTCGTATATCCAGGGGTTTTATTACGAAATGCTAATTATCGGCAGAATAAGTGGTGTCTTTTGAAGAAATATTTTTAATTCATTATTGAAATGTATTATTCCATTTGGTACAACAAGCTATTAAGGAAACGCAAACAGCTTTCTATAAGCTCAAGTGAGTGTTTGTTCCGTAACGAATACTTTGTAGGTCAGTATCATTATACTGAACAAGTAACACATAAATAAGTCCCAAATTAAATATTCACAATACTAAACACATAACAGAAACCAGGGGTAAACCATGCTTTCAAAGTAACGAGTACAATAAAACGTTATAAAATGTGTGTTTTGAAATGTATAAAACATAATAATACTAATTATAAGTATTCCATACTGAGATAACTATTTCAAAAGATATTTCAAAAAGCAATAAAAACACGTCTTCCCTTAATGGGGCAGTAGCACGTTTTTTGCAAATTTTATTTATTCAAATTTCCCATTTATAATGATAGTTTATGTGATTTATATTAACTTTAGAGGGTTAAACTTTGTATTACACAAATCAATTATCCGTAGTGGTGATAACGATGTTGCGTATAAGGCAAAACTTGCATGGCGGCCATTTTATTGTGAACACATTTTATTATTTCGATTAACAAAAATGATACTCATGGCCCTACCGAGCCATGTACATTCATTTTCAATTTGATTTTCCAAAGAGAAAATAATGTTTTACTATTGGTGACATCATTTTTCAAATACATTTCATCGACTTATTTGAGCGAAAAAAACGTGCTACTGGCCCTTAAACTTTATCTATGCTACATACAAAATTTGTAATAATAGATACACGTTTCATCTGAAATTTTACATAAATAGTGTACACATACATGTAAAAGAACTTCTTCCTTTGTTGCCATTGAACTGTCTTTTGGGCTTGTGGTCGTTCTGATAGGAATGAACTTTCATACAAATCATGCATAAAACACTGTTGCGTTTTTGTAGTAAAAGACTGCAGGTTTTGGACATATAACAGTTTGGCTGGACAAGATAACAACCTAAATGTCATATGTATTTGTACACGTATGGTCATACAATTTTCTGTTTTCATCAGCAATTGGGACTCAAAGGCATCTGTCATATATATAAATTAGATCAATGTAACGCAAACAATATTTTCGTTTTGGAACAAGAGCACACAGTACATTAAACAGGCACTAATGTGTATATTCTCAGGACATTTAGAAACATTGTTTGTAAAGCAATCGTCACATTCAGGAATGTGTGACAAGGGTAACTTGCAAGAGAGACACGTGCAGCACGTGCAGCACCTGGGATGTTATGGCGACTTGCGCTAGAGACGAGCCTTCACGCTTTGGAAGCGCTAACTGTTTGTGTCGTACGTTTTACTCAAAAAAGGGGATTCTGTTTACATGACGTCAGATACCCTTAGCGCTCAAAGGCATCTGTCATATATAAAAATTAGATCAATGTAACGCAAACAATATTTTCTTTTTGGAACAAGAGCACACAGTTTTGTTTACTACTAGTTTAAAAATTTATTGAAACGATTTATTAAAACTGTTTTGCCATCACAATCAAACCGGCAGTTGACATATTTGGGACATTTCTAACGAAAGGATTTTTTCCAGATATTCTACATTTAAGGATAGATGGGACGATGAAATCAAATATTTTAGAATTCGTTTATTTTTTCAAAATAGCAAGTTTATTATGTCTTTCATCCAAAGTTTTTTCGGAAGCAAAAGAGTAGATTTGATGATGGCGTCCATCCGGCGTGATCAGTGAGCACACACATCTCTTGGACTAAATAAACAGCAGCATGCGTTTATCGGTCAAACGCAAAATATAAAAAGTTGAGTCATGGTGAAATTTATATCTCTATCAATGAATCACGGAAGATTGCTTTAGCAAGTTACTAGACCTTTACGAGAAATTGTATCTATTTTATAACAGCATTATCTATACTAAAATGCCTCATTAATTTCAATAAAAATGTTAACCATCCATAAAACTTGATTTTCCTCTTTTGATTTGGCTTAAACTGGCTGGCTGGGACCAACTAAACAATAAAGAGCATTCGTGTCTGAATTTGTCGCAATAGAAAGAATCCTTTAGATCGTATTTCTGTTTTAAATAGAAGATTTATCGAGAAAATCGAGAAAAAAGAAAATTAAGTGCCCATTCGATAACAAATTACGTCAAACATAATTCACAGAAATCTTTTAAGACCATGGAATGGAATACTTAACTCTAAGTGCCCCGTTGTTTATTACATTTCCATTGTTATTACACAGTGTGCAATAACATATCGTACTACTTTAATCAAATTCACATTGTATCAACTCTGTCTTCATCACAACATCAACAGAAATATCGAGATATTAGATAAACAACATTAAACAAAACTTTTGATTTGTTTTTAGATTACTTGTTATATAATAGTACGTTTTTGATTAAATGTCATTATTTTTACTTACCGTAGACAAGTGACCTTAGCCTTATAGCCATATAACATGTAATCGACTCATTCCCACAGAAGTAATGAAACATCATTACACAGATCAATCGGAGTTACCCGCCCGTCACTAGTCCACTGGGTGGCATGACCTGTCATTCACATTACCTAGGAGTCCCAATTAACGACGAATGCGTAAGAGGGGAGGCGGGACAGGTATGACGACGGTCACTTGTCTACGGTAAGTAAAAATAATGACGTTTAATCAAAAACGTACTATTATTTAATTACTAACCTCCGACAAGTGACCTTAGCCTGATACCACTGTAGGTGGTGGGTAGAGTTCGTCGCATAGCGGTAACTCTCAAGATTGATCTGGTGATCGGCGACCTAGCGACCGATCGTTCTAATGAGGATAATTGTCTGACCTCTCGCAGTCGACGATCCCTAATTAAAACACCACAAAACCCCGTATAACCATTCAAAACAATTTATTCAATGGTTAAATATGAGCCGCTCTCAACTCGTGAGTGCTCGTTAGCGTGGATGGTTGCGTCCCCTGCCAGGGGGGCCCCCGTGGTTCGCTGCTGGGCAAAGACCTGCGCCCCTAGACGGGCTACGCCCTCCAGGTCGTCCGTGGAGACATCGCGCTGGTAATGGTTGGCGCACACCAAGCCCGACTTCCAAAAGCAGCCGGCCATGATGTCCGCCACTGACAGGTTGCTGTGTAGGGCCATAGTCACCGATATGGCCCTGATCTCATGCGGATTGGTCCGCGCCGGTGCCGGCAGTCCGGCCGCCTTGTAGGTGTCCACCACTGCCGACCTGAGATAAACTCCCAGCTGCCTCTTGTCCAACTCCTTCGAGCTCGTCTGGGAGTGGGGCAAGAAGAGCCTCCGTCTCCCTTGTCTCATCGAGCGCGTCTTCTCCACGTAGATGCGCAGAGCGCGTACCGGACAAAGGAGACGTTCTTGTTCGTCCGTCGGCTCGATAGCCGAGGAGATTTATGGCAGTGTGAAGGTCCGTCCACGCTCGTCAGCGCCCTGGTTCTTACACAGGAACTCCGGTGCCAGACCCAAGGTCGCTGACCCTCCATCTCTCACCTCAAACCTGAGCAAATCAACTTGCAGCGTGTGCAACTCTGATATTCTGGCCGCTGACCCCATCGCCACTAAGAACCCAGTTTTAATTATGAGACGCAGCAGCGTCGTGTCCGTCAGCGGCTAATAGTGCTCAGACTTGAGGTGATTCAAAACTATCGCCAGATCCCACTCTGGCGGCCTCAGTTTGTGGCGGCCATCCACGTTCCTGTACGTCCTGATGAGCTCCCCGACCTCTGACGATCCGAGATCACCAGAGGCGGAACAAGGCGGCCCGGCGCCACGGACGACACGTGAGTGTCAAAGTCCTTCGCCGCTGTTAGGAGAAGGCGTTGGGGTGGGAAGCGGACGCTTCGCGGGTTCACCACCTCCTCCTCCTGACAGAAAGACTCGAAACGTGCCTGCTTCGAGAAGCTACACTCCTCAGCCACCTCCTGTAGGGTCAGCTGACACCAGTCAGCGATGGCCGCCATCCTCTCACCCTGATCAGGTGCCTCCACCTCTCGAAGGCCACCTGCAGCGGACAACGGAGGAACGCGAGGGGGGGAATCCCCCTCGGTTCTGTCCCCAGACTGCGAGCTTGGCGAGGGAGGCACCGACGTGTCCGATGGGGAGGGAGGCGGTGACACCAGCATCACACGGCAAACGCGCCTGGTGGTCGGCGGCGGAGGCGGATCCTTGCGGAACGTCAAACTCCCCTGCGTCCTCGGATATGATCAAATCCGACCTCTCCGGCGACTCTCGCCTGCCTGCGGCGGCAGACGACCCCGGGGTCAGACGTCTGTTGCCCTTGCAGCGGCTCTGCGACTCGCTCTTCCGGATGGAAGAGCGGTAACGCCTGTGCTGCTCCGGGGAGAGATCCTCGCACTCCACACACCGGTTATCCTCCGGGTAAGTCTTCCTGCACAGGCGACAGACGACATGAGGGTCGTAGCTCGCCGACTTGCGTGACCCGCAGCGTCCGCAGTACGCCCGGTACGGGGCTGCTGAGTCGCAGCGAACTAAGTCCATCACCTGAGAGGCGGCAAGCGCGGCCTACATTCCAAGCGCGAGCGTTTGAAGACGGCAGGTGGCAGACGGCAGACGGCAGAAGGCAAGCGTCTGTCCAACCAGCCCACGAGAACCTAGCGCCAAGCAGGCGGCAGGCGGCAGGCGGTAGACGGCAAGCGCCTGTCCAACGATCGACGCGGCAAGCGGCACGGCCTAACGCATAAGACAATCAAAGCTGTCACGCGAGGGGGTAGAGCACCCGTCCAAGCGGCCTACGGGAAAACTATCGCCTAGCAGACAGTAGGCGGCAGACGGCAGACGGCAGACGGCAGGCAGCAAGCGCCCGTCCAGACGGCCTAACGCACAAGACAGTCAAAAGCTGTCACGCGAGGGGGTAGACCACCCGTCCAAGCGGCCTACGGAAACCTATCGCCTAGCCGACGGCAGGCGGCAAGCGTCCGTCCAGACGGCCTAACGCACAAGACAGTCAAGCTGTCACGCGAGGGGGTAGACCACCCGTCCAAGCGGCCTACGGAAACCCTTTCGTCTAGCAGACGGCAGGCGACACGCAGCAAGGCGATCCAGTGAAGGCAGTAGCGCTAGCAGACGGCAAGCGCACACACAATCAAAGCTGTTACGCACGGGGGTAGAGCAACCGTCCGGCCCCCGGGCTGCACGAGCTGCACGAGCAATCGACAACCCGAGCACCACTAATCCAGGTCAACACAGCTGTGTTAACCAAACACCCCTGACTGAAACACCGAATTCACTCGCGAGGAATGAATACGATACGGGACAGCGGGGATACTTAACTAAGGTAAGTAATAGAGTCAGAAACAATCAAAACACGTTAATTATATAGCTCAATACAATCGGGAGAGATACAGAAACACGTCTGCACACTACCGACTCTGCAATGTGAATGACAGGTCACGCCACCCAGTGGACTAGTGACGGGCGGGTAACTCCGATTGATCTGTGTAATGATGTTTCATTACTTCTGTGGGAATGAGTCGATTACATGTTATATGGCTATAAGGCTAAGGTCACTTGTCGGAGGTTAGTAATTAAATAATAATACTAATAATATTGGATATTTTCTATAAAGCTCACAAATCTCCAAGGTCACCGCCTCCACATCTTACACCAGGCACCCACTTACTGCTGGGTGACACCATAAGTCTTTCCCCTCATGTTTGTACCGTGAAACGCGCGAAATTTCATAAATTTCTAAACGTTTTTATTTAAAATTCTGTAAAATCTTATGTTAAGGCAAAAGTACGTACCATTGTACACCTACGTTAATTTTTTTCGCAAGAAGATAAAGTTTGACATTATTCATTTAATTCATATTATTATTGTTTTGACTCCCCCTATCTTGAACGAAAATCTTAAAGGCTTAATACATATCTAAGGCAGTGAACATGCTATTATTTTCGAATTTGGTGAAATTCACGGGGCAAAAAAATCAGAATACAACGAAAACAACTCCAGGCTTTCGTCTTGGAGATCAAAGTATTATTTCGATATTGAGAGCACACAAACATGAATCTGATCGTAGAATTTAGGATGACGTATGACATTGACTACCAAGCAGAATAGTTTTGATTATAAAATAGAAAAAAAAAAGAGTTTAAAAAGTTCAATTGAAAAAAACATAATCTTGAAACTGTTTCATATGTGGGTGTTTTTTACATTTAGAAATTTATGGGGAGAAATAATTTTCCTTTAATAGGGAATACAAAATCACAAAACAATGTATGTAAATATTACACTTTTTGAAAATCAAAACGAAAAATCTTCCCTGCAAAGTAGAATTTCCATCTAGAGAATTGAAAGGCATATACAAAAAAATCATCGTGTCATTCAAATGTCACTTCAAAAGCAATGTGCAAAAACGTTCATTTTTTTGCAACATGATTTCATTCAAACTTTAAAAGAGTATTTTATGAGTTAGAGATCCACTTGTTATTTTCAATTCGTTCTATGACAATTGTGATATATTAATTTGTGTGTATTGGTTATGTGAAATATAATAATATGCTCAAATTATCTGTATTTTAACATGGTTTAGAACTCAACCTACTTTCTCAGCCAATCAGACGGTCGTATTTTCCTGACAAAATAGACTCTTAATGATTAAGAACTCAACGCTAAAACGCTCTTCATGACACGCCCTCTCTGTGCCTGATTGGTCAAAAACAAATGACAACAATGTTTTACAACTTTTTATTGACATGTGCCCCACGTGACGTACGAAGTAAACACGGCCTCGACACTTCGCTATACAGGCGGTATAAAGATACTGGCAAATGAGTTTCGAAGCATTTTGCATGCAGCATGCATTTGTTAGTTAAAGTTGTTGTTAAAGTCATTTTACAGACAAAAACATTCAGTCTTTTAACGAAATAAAGCCTAAAAAACTACTTAAATTTTATTATAAAATTATGAATTAATTATATTCTGTTTTTTTTCTGTAATCTAAACACAATACACTAATAACTAAATAGATATTTACTTCCATCTGCATTAAATTATGAAAAAACTATGTTAATTTTAATGACTCGCAAATTCCACAATTTGATTTAGACAACGGTCTCTACATGGTTAAAAATAACCTATTTCCGAATACAATGAACAGAGGAAAATGAGCTCACCTCAAAGACAGACGTAAGATTATCCCTAGTTTTACCACAACAAATGTTTCGATCAAATACGTTTTTCGAAAAGTGAGAGTTCATAAAAACACGTCCATAAAGCTTGGCGACATCGCGTCATATGAAACGATTACGTAGAAACTCACGGAAACAGTGACGTCATTGAACCTGTCAATCAAAAGTAGGTGGAGTTCTAAGTCAGTTAGAACCTATGAAGAGAAATCTTCGTGATTAAGAAGGGGCTCGCTCGCTACGCTCGCTCCGCCCCTTCTTAATCACGAAGATTTCTCTTCATAGGTTCTAACTATTACATAAAGGAGATAACTTCACTTTCCTTATTGGTATGCTTAGTGAGCATGCGACCAAAAAGGGACATAACTCTAATTAAGTAGAGAGTTCCAAGATGACGTCTGTTCCGCGCAGTAGTTTGTTTTACTATAATGTTATTAATTAAGTATTTCCGTATTGGCCGAGTTACAGGTCCGAGGTCCGTTGTATTGGCCCGAGACGAAGTCGAGAACCAATTCAACGGACCGAGGACCTAGCTGTAACTCGGCCAATGCGGAAATACTTAATTAATGACAATTTTATTTTTTAACTTTTTTCATTCTATCTGCACAACACTAGACATCTCATTTATATTGAAATAGTAATTGTAAACAAGATTGGTGAACAAATAGCACGGGTCAAAGTTGTGAAGCGACAGCTTCAGGTTTTTACCAAATGTGCAACTGCGCATGCTCAGACCCATATTGGCCAAGTTTGTCTCATATTGGGCCATTTCCCCCCACATTTGCCCAGTTTCCCCGTATTGGCCGAGTTGTTGAATCATATTGTTTAGGCCGTAAATGCCGTATACGTGCCCAAACATTGATAGTTAATTAATAATGTCCCATATGAAGAATAAACCAATATTAATCAGTTATAACCTGGAATCGCCAACATTTGTGAAAGTTCATTTTGACTACTTCAAACTACGATGGACATGTTGAACGTCAGGTACACACTACCTAGATGGAAAGAATGTTCGTTCTCAAAAGTATTCACTTACATCAAGTCGGCTGTAATGTAGGGAGAATGCTAGTAAGACCATTGTCACTATGCCTGAAGGCATTCGCTGGAACTAGTAAACTATAGGGATATTGTGCGCTGAAATTCAGTTTAATATTGTAGCCAAACCTTACAGTTCTCTAAAGCAAACAAAGTGGCTGCTCCCTTGGCTGTGTCATTAAAATAAGTTATTATGTTTCCACGTTGTGACACATGTTAAATGTAAAGGTCCGTTGCATTCATAGTTGTATTGGCCGACTTTCGTTCTCTGTTTTTGCTGTAACTTCCAAATGACCAACTTCTATGGTCTAGGTTGAAACAGCTTGTCTTATTTAATACATTTGACTGTACGTATTTAAATATTAGTTCAACCACCTTACGGATGCGTCATTACTCGAATGCTGATAGTGATCAGAGTATTGTATGCATTAAATGTATTTATAAGGATACTTAGTTTTCACAACATGAAGGCATGAATCTCGTTTTGTCGAGGTCGCGGTGGCCGGATGTGTTAGCTGTTAATACATTCAGTGGTAGCATTTGATGCCCTTACGCTGAGGATGTGCGTTCGAATCCCACAAGGGACTCGTCCTGAAACAAATATAAGAAATTTTACTATTGCATAAAGGGAGAAGCCATATATAACAATGTTATGTGCAAGTATCATTTTATAGGCATTAAATCATCCGTTATGCGCCTTGACCTTAGCATTGTGTCAGTCAAACTGTCGTCCTTTTTAATACCTGCAAGTGTAATCATATCGGGGTTCACATTTTTCATAGGATGCCCTTAGCCACTTTGTCATGGTGATGTTACGTCCTAAACAATGCTACATGTATGACATCAGACTTCGTCTATGACGTTCGGGCACTTGTGTTGTAAACAAAGTATGACATATAGACACTCATATACTATCCTCTATTTAATCCTTTACTTACAGTGGTGATACATACATTGTAATTATATGATTGTTATGTTTAGGAAATAACTAGTCTCCTTGCTGAGATGCTAATTATCTGACAAACATTGTTTTTAATATGTATATATAATGTTGTGTTTTGCTTGTACATCAGTCTTGCGTGCACTCAACCGCAAAAGTAACGTCACCATGCAAAATACAGGATTCAATCCACCAGTGATAGACACGACTGAAACAGCGATGCATCATATCTTCAGAAGTTAAATAAACTAAATTTGAAATTTCAAAACGCTCTCTGTTGATATTTCTGAGAAACAAACCTTTATGAAATCATCATTTCGAATCTCCTCTACTAGACCAAATAGAGTCAAAAGAGTCAAAAAACACTTTTCTGCCTTGTTTTATGACGTCCTGCAATGAAGTTTAAGTCCAAGAAGGTTATTTGTGTTGACAACATCTTTTATTAATGAATTTTTTTAATTTTATATTTTTTTATGGTAAATGCCAAATATTCTGACGGATATAATTTTGAAAAAGCGATTTCAGCACCCCGCGCGTACATGAACAGATATATAAAAAGGATTATACTCTGATGTATGAAATTGCGGGTACCTCTTTACAAATCATGTTCCTATAAAATCATTAAAAATCGACTCTCTCGGGTATCAGTGTTTAGGTTTTTTGTGGTGTCGGTACATTTGCGGTTGAGTGTGTACTTACATGTGTGCTTGATTGAATCTACAACAGCAACACTGATCGGAGTTATAGAGCATATGATAGATGGGGGTTCCGTATGGACAAGCATGATCAATCACATATATCATTGATAGATATCGTTCAGAACGTTTCGCTTTATTAACTGTCAAAACTGCAGTTCTATTTATTGGTCTAAAACGGAATGAAAGTGAAATGTCAGACAAGCCTATCAATTGATGTGATTTCCGCAACATCAAAGTCGTCTAAGACATTCATCAAAATTAAAATAGAAGCAAGATGCTTATCGGTTGGCTTTGTTATTAAAGTTGATGTTTTCAAAATATTGAATAAGTCAAAAGAAGATAGTCGTTTTACAATGTCAACTGAGAGTTTCAAGGGTTGATTCCCTGCCCCACACTGAGACAATGAGTTGAGAGACTTATGGTGTCACCTTATTCAAAGTGTGCCTCTGTTCACCCAGAAGCAAATGGGTACCTGGTAACGGTTGTGGGGGTGACTTTCTAACTAGAAACTTTCTAACGACAATTGTGTAAGCTTGGGTTAGACCAGGGTAATAATACTCCTATAGCGCCTTGAGCAACCACTGAGTGGATGGATAAGTGCGCTCTATAAATGTCAACAATGCTCAGAGCTTAAAGGTACATCCATTGTGTTGTTGGGGGTCAAATATGCCAAACGTTATAAATGATCTTACTTTATCGAGAAGTACCAACTGTTACCGAAAACTACCATTTTGATGATATTCGACTTAGTATATTGACGATATGAAGGTAAAAGTGTCGATTTCTGATCGAAAACCGGACAATGCACCGCGTGTGGCGCGCGCCAATGAGTCAAACGTAATTTTGGAATCTTATCTAAACCAGATAAAATAAGACATTTGGGTTGATAATGTTTAATAGGTCATATAACTACTGTGCGTGTAAATAGGACATGCACTTTCGGTTTCTGCACATGCATAATGATGTTACTCGGTTTTAATTGGAAACTAGTAATTATGATATATTTGGCGATTGAGGATGAATATGCAAGCTTAGTGAATTTGTTTGTATTGTAAACAGCAAATATGGTATGTTCGAACGTAATAAAGCCAAATCAAATTTTATGAAACACAATGGATGCACCTTTAACCATTAGAAGTTGATATCACAATGAAGATAAAATATTGCTCAAGTTCGTTTGGAAAATAACACGCTGTCAATGGACTGATTTTAACTGTTTATGTAAAAACACCAGATGATAGCATAGGCTGCAAATGTGTCTGATACTGATGACAACTTGATGAATGCAAGCCATCTTGACTGACAAAAAATGACGAGTGACAATAGACAGGTGACAAGTTTATTTGCACTTGTGACCCTACTGCCAATACAGAAAAGCCAGAATTTTTGTTTAAATAAAAGATATTGTACAAACATTAGACGCAGTTTTATCGATTATATTGTATTTTGCAATGAAATTGTTGTTATCGAACGACTCTAAGCACGGAGGTTAGACTGGTCCAGCAAATCATCCACCATTGGAAAGAGTTGGTTGATTAAAGGTTCCACATGGCTTTCAGGAGTGGTTATCTTATATCCCCGCGGTAACTTCATTGCAGGGAGAAACCCCGCATTACTAGCGAGCCTTTGATATAATCCAGTCTAGTATTGCACCCAAATGTTATTGTATTTAGAGCAATTGTCACAAGCATTCACAGTTGCCGAACCCCACGGGATTCGAACCACGGACCTTTGATCTGAAGTCGAGTGCACTCACCACGTCGATATCCACTTGTAGATTACCCCCTTTAATTGAAGCATATGTTATTCAGTCAAGAAAAGGAATGGGTACAAGTTATCCAACTTATAAAATCCCTTTACAGAGTTATTTACATCTTTGATATCACAACAATGCACAACAAGTGGTGATACGGATATGTACATAAGTAAGTTAGACAAAACGTTTAGTTTGTGATATATAAATATGTAAATACATAACCTCTTTGTGTTTCCAAGTTTCCATGCTAAAGGTAATTGGTAGTGACTTAATGGTTAATGATATTTTCTGAGACTCCATTTACATTTTTTGCCGTGTAAGTTTTCTATGAAGTGGTAAAAACTTCTTTCGAGAGAAAATGTCGCTGTAATTGGCTATAGCATACATTGACGCTTGCATTAAATGATTTTGATGTTGTCATAATGAATATAAATCCGATGAGTGATGCCTTCACTTAATTGATGACGTACAAGATGATAAAAACTTAGCCACCACTTCAGTACTTTTCATTCCCCATGTCATTGGTTGCCGGCTGAACGTGGTACTTGCTTTTCACAAATATCTGAGAGTCAAAATTGTCAAAATTCTCAAAATTGTTTATTGTATTTAAGGCCTCCGGTCCACATACAAAATATCCATATACAAATGATAGATATTAAACAAATGTTATAAATACAAACGATAGAGAACACCACTTGAACAACATGACAGGCAATTCTAAAATAGTGTTTATGCTTTCAGGACGAGTTTCCATCAAGTAATAGTTCAGTTCTTTGTTTCATACTATGTTCAATAAACAGTGACAAGTTAAAAAGTGTATTGTCATTTTGAGAAGACATTAATGATATAAAAGCAAGAGAAGGTAGTTTTGACAAACAAAAATCAGGAATGTATTTTCTTCTGTAAACGGAGTAAAATGGACAAACAAGCATGACATGAGGTCTTTGAAGGGCATTTAGAAGTGGTATACATAAGAACAGGAAGATTTTCTGGATAACAACTTCTTTAATGTGAAAATACACGACGTTTTGGAGTACATACTCACACCTTCATCAGGTGGAATGTAAGGAAATAACAAAATATGGTACATTTATATAGCAAACAAAAACAATGGTGAGGAAACTCAATCAGGGAGATTACCATGCATGAGAATGGTATACAATGGGGATTTGTAATACAAACATGATGGGGAAACATGAGAATGGTATACAATGAGGATTTGCAATACAAACATGAATGGGAGTAAGTAGATAAACAATGGCCTGTAGGCTTTATTGAAGATGTAAATAAACACACATGATGAAACGAGGGAGACCAATTGGCTTTATTGAAATTGTTAAACAAATAATAATTACAGTTGATTGGGTGGGAGGCAAATTGTTGATGTGTGTGGCTTTGAAATTGTTGCATGGTGATTGGAGCTGATAGGTGTTTCCTCCGACAGGAGATAGAAGTTCTAGATGAGTGAACCCCAAGCACATGGTAGGAAGATGCCTTGATCGCGGTTTATTGCAGGTTGTTCCCTTCGTATGTCAATCGCTTCTTGGAGTTTTCTTTGGCGCCAGTTCTTGTTGTTGGTTGACAGGACTTTGGTAGCTCCCCAATCGATGATGTGATCCTTGTTTTTCAGGGTATGCTCAGGGCGGATTTCTGGTCAAGTTTGTTGACGGACGCTTGGTGTTCCTTGATCCTTGTGTTGATAGGTCATAGCGTTTCTCCGTTGTACTCTTGGCCACAATGACATGGGATTTTGTAGTTGCATCCTCTTGGGTTTGGGCTTGCAGTGCTGGTTCCTCTGCCGCTGGCTTTGAGAAGTTGCTTGAGGGTTTTGCCGCTTGTGAATGTTACATCTATACTGGCTTTGTGAACTTGATTCTTGGATGCTGGGCGTTGAGATGTTGTAGGAGACTGTTTGGATCATCATGTTTGGCTATGGTGGTGAAGGTCTCATCTACCTTGCGGAACCAGCATTGAGGCTGAAATGGAGCATTGGAGAGCGCCGATTCTCATAACAGAGATCTTCATGACATCCTTCGAAGAATCGGCACATTCAAATGCTCCATTTCGGCCTCAATCCTGCCTTTGTTGATAATTAAATCTAATAACCCAAGTCTACATTTGATGAAACTGTTTCTTAAATCATTAGAATAAAAAATAGATACATATTTTTACTTTTAAATGTCCTGTAACTATCACACTTTAAGCTATCATAGATGATGGAATGCCAGTCTTGAAATATATGAAAAAGTTCCATTTTTTCAGAAATAAAATCGGATACATTAGCAGGTTTAACATTTCTCAGAAAACAAACAGATATAAGGGAGGGGTGAACTGTTATCAAAGGAGACCAGTCAAAGTAAACGTTCCAGCTTATCCAAGAATGGATTAAGATATATTGAGTGCTTCAGCTAACACGTCAATACTACCAAAATTATAGAACAGATTGTTTCTTGTTTCTAAGGTAAATATGATTTTAATATGATCTTTAATCAGACTGAAAGATTGCATGTGTCTATATATATATATATATATATATATATATATATATATATATATATATATATATATATATATATATATATATATATATATATATATATTTGTATCACTTCAACCAACGTTATTTTTCATTTGTATTTAATGAATGCATTTTTACCGTGTTTTTTTATTAATAGATATTCTCAGTGATCTCACCTTCTATGATCGTTAATGCCTTTTACAACATTTAAGTTTAAATAAATATGGAAGATATTGTTTTATCATATAATTCCGGTTCATTTAATATAATTAAGTTCTCATCTAGTCATGATGTAAAGCTGAAAGTTCATAATTTGCGCGAGTATCCATCACTGGCTAATTCAAGCCTTGTTGCATTTCGTTACTTCTCTCTGTGATGTTCAGTACATATAAACATAGGTAACGTTTTAGTATAGTGATCACTGCCAATCCCTTTGAGAACTTGGTGAGTTTATGTTTTAAATTTGTCAGACAAGATTTTTTCATCTGACATATTAATTATAGAATTTCATCCTTTTATATTTTTCAGTTAAAAAATATTGTCCATTGAAAAAAACTATTTCTTACTGAAAAAGATATTTCTCACTGAAAAAGATATTTCTCACTGAAAAAGACATTTTTCAGTGAAAATGATATTTTTCACTGAAAAAGATATTTTTCAGTGAAAACATTATAATCAGGGAAAAAATATTCCAAGACATTATTAGTGACAATTATGCATATCCAATGATATTTGTTTTTAAATTAGATTAAAGGAAGTATAGGTACGTCAAATAATAAAAAAAAAAAGGAAATGATTTGAATCTTCTAAAAGTTTACAGAGAACAAATTTAAGTATGAGGTCAAATTGTCATGAAGTATTTAATCGTTAGTCTCATGTAAATAGTACATTTGACATAACTTCATTCTCATATTGTACGATTTTTGCAAAGGTGTATTTAGGTTTAAATGTTTTATGCTAAACATAGCATATGATCTAATAATTCCGGGTCAAGGCACTAATGAATGCATGAATTCGTTCTGTGTGTTCTGTGAACGTGTTCTTTCAATAACACGTTTTACAGAATATACTTTTAACAAGCATTTTTGACATTGGACAACACTTATTACTCATTACATGATCGTCGTTAGTGGAATTTAAAGGAACGTTTCACTTTCCCTACATGTACGTAATAGCCTAATTATAATTGGTATATAAGAATATCAAAATACAATTGCAAAGAAGAAGCTGGCAATTGTCACATTCATCAAATTTTACAAATCATCCCCACTTATTTATCCAAATATATATCTGACCTCTTCAAGTAAATGTGAGCTTGGTTTCATATATATATATTCTTAAAAAATGACATGCTGAAGATTAACTTTCATATAAGTTCATTTCCGATCGGTTCCACAACAAAGTGTTCATCAGGGAAACTAATACATTGTGTTGCTAATGATGTAGTGTCAACAATTGTTATGTATATATTGGTCTTGGAATATAACTACACATTCGTTTCTAATTGGTAACTTAGTACATGAATGATACATGAGAACGGTCGTGTTTATGTGATCTTAATTCCAAACCACAATAAAGTATTTCCCGCATGCTATCATTCTAATTGCAAAAACATGTTATTCAAATAACCAATAGGAAATTGAAATTTGCGGCAGAAGTATGTTTCAGGTATTCAATTGTTAAAATCTAGTCACGTACCACGGAGCAAAGTTTACTAAATAGCTCTAAGATTACTGAGACACGATTCAATTCAACTTTCACTGCATATTTATTTATTACTGTTGGAGTTACGAAATAAGCTATCGGGCACATAAAACGATATGAATACAAGTTGTAATCTGAATATGATAAATAGGACCAATAGTCACTTATTAAACTAGATTTAAGTGTTGAGCCATTGTCTTATCACGTTTAGGAAAAGGTTTCTTTCAATATTTTCGATTTGGAATCTTCTCAACTAAATGCGACATGGGAGACTGAAATAGAACAATCACATCATTGGTACCTTCCTTGGTTTCTTACAGCAATAAAACGTCATCCTTACATAATGCATATAACTGGCCTGTCATAAATTCTTATACATATGCATTTATTTTATATCATATTGAATGTACCTAATAATCATATTTGAAACAGAGAATAACAAACTAAAAACCTTGATTCTAAACTTATCTGGTTTTAGGCTTTATTGAAGTTGAATATACGTGGTATTCGCCAATGCAAGAAATACAAAATATCTTCCAGATTTAAAATATCTCACATGGCAAATAAACAGCAGTGACAAGACAATTACCCGAAGTTCCCAAACAGACACTTTTCATCTCTAGGTTTGTTTAAGATACAACAACAGTGAATACACATATTATAAAGGATTTAGAAACACTTACATAACGTCAAATATGCGTTCTGACCTGCCAGTTAATCCAACAGGCCCAACGTTACGTCTGAACTAGTTTTGTTTTTCTTGCATAAGAACATTGCTTTATTAATAGGAAGATGCGAATAGTAATTTAATTTGAGATGGAATGTGGCATCAAACGTGAGTGATAGATGTAAGCTTCTGCATGAACGAGTCTTCAATTTCACTGACTAAGTTAATACAAGTGATGTATGAATATCATAAAGGTATAGATAAAAACAATTCAAGGAACCTTGGGTGAGTTATGTCTTGATTTTTATCAGCCTTTCAAATTCGTTTATTCTGTCGTTTAGTGAATGAAAGTTCAAATTGAAAATGATGAACCAGGGAATAATTCAGAGATTTACATTCCTGAATGTCATGAATTGCTTCAATGACTTCAAGCAATTCATCGATTGTTGTTTAACGGAATTTTGCAGTCTCTGGTTAGGACGACTGTCGGTTTGTGTTTGAAACTAGTAATAGTATAAGCGACAAATCGTGTTATGACATCTTTCTGGTGTAAATTTTATGTTCGTTGCCCAATGAATAAAATAGATACAACGTTGAGACAAATAAGTGCATGCAAAATATGAGCGATCTATTGTATAGGAATCTGCTTATTTGTTTGGTATTCACCATTTGTGTTTTTGCAATAAAACTCGATTTATATAGCCAGTGTATCATCTTCTCAAACGATTAGATATTACCGAAGCATGCAAACGATCAGAACAAATTGAGTTTTTTGTTTAACCCTGTTTGGGCAATATTTATAAATGTTCCCTGATAGCGAAGCAGCGCGCTGAACCTAAACTGGTAGCACTACTACACACTAGTTAAAGAATTGCTGACGACATTAATCAGATGGACTGTTATCAATTGGTGGAGAACAGTAGACTACTGTTTGTGATGTGTTTTAATCGGTCTCCAGTGAGTCGTAATCTTGATAAATGTGTTCAACTGTTTGCATCGCACCGAACGGTCCATGTCAACTGTTTTGATCACACAAAATAGTCCCTTTCAACTGTATGATCACACAAAATGTTAGGTCCTTCTAGGTCATTGACTCGTTCTTACTGAAATGCGATTAAAATATAACAGTTCGGCAATCAGTATTTCCATATAAGACGAAAAACAAATCTTTGGCCTGTTTCTCCTGATGTGGGTAAAAACATTTGATTTTTAGGGTGACTTCACATATACACGACAGCGATATGTCACTGAATACATGTATTTTCAAACATATTTTTTATGAAAACAAGAAATAAACTTCCTTTGAAGTAATCACCCATAAATTAAACCACATATCACTTAAATGCTAATAGACATTTTTTTTTATTTTCAAATGACAAAAGACAAGAACCGTATCTTTATAAATACATGTTGTTGGTTTTTTGCTTTGGCATTATGAACGATGCCCATACAATTGTGGAAACAAATTAACTTTAGCCATTGAATACATTTTAAATCTTACATTCTCATCACAGCTGTTTTCATGTGTTCGTCAAAAAATTAGGATTTTTCAACTACATATTTGTAATAAAAATAGTTATTGGGATAGTGAAGAAATAATGAAGTATGTATCATGTGAATATTTTCTCATTAAGTTGACCAGTAACGTGATTTCCGTTCGGATGTACCTGACTGTGAGTGACCCATTATTGAATAATCAATATGTAAAACAACATTAATAGATCGAAGCAAAGGCCACCGTTGTCATAAATATATTCTGTAGTAAACAACAATCCCAAAATTGTATGACCTATGGGGGATTTCCCTACGTCTTTAATTTTTAACGAACGTGTAACTTTGTAAAATTGTTAGAGTACTGTTGTGTAATGGTCAGTGTGGTGGCCTCTCACGTCAAATGCCCGTGTTCCTATGGAGACACCAGAAATTTGTGATCTGGGTCTCATATAATGTTGTGTCCCTTGGCAAGGCACTTCATCCACATTGTACCAAGTCCACCCAGCTATTTAAATTGGTACCTTCGGCGGCACCGAAAGTACAATTTCTTCAGGGTAATAACGTACCGCCAGTGAACAGTGAATGCACTTGATATTAGGCATTAAACTGTATATCATTATTTATTATTTAAATTTGTGTAACTGTCTGTATGTCTATTTCTTAATGTAGCTTTTAAAATTAGATCTTCAATACAAAAACTTGTCTGGAATCATTGAACATATTTTTTTCACAAATGCATTTCGGGAGAAACATAATAAAATAATTGTGATTGAAGAGAAGACGTATCCACAATATATCATATATCAATTTTATATTAGATTTGAAGAATTCAAATGAAATAGCTACCAAATAGTAGTAAGTAGTCGAATTTGAATTGGCATTTAAATGTTCGTATTATAGAATCTGCTTAGTACTTAATGTGTGTTTCTCTCGCATTGTGATAGAAAAACAATATTTCCTGGATAACAACTTCATTGTGAACACACATGACGTTTCAAGTATATGCTTATTCCTTTATCAAGTGAAATGAAACAGGTTGCATAGAAAATACGTATTCCACTTCCAACTGTCCTTCAAAAACCTTTTTTGAAGTGGAAAACATATAAGGGTTTAAAACATATTCACACTCTATGTCAATTATTTTCAATTAAAAAGTCAAATCTTCCTTATGCCTAAAACAATACACGCATTCAAAACAACTACACCAAGATGAAATAAAACGCCCTAATTGTGTGACAAATTTAAATGGAACAACACTTAACGATGTAGCATAATAACCATATGTCATCTGCAGAAATGTCCTTAAATGATTGCGTTTTTGTTGTCCTTTTGTACTCACAAAGAAAAACGCTTTTATTCAATTCAGCTCCGATAGTGCATTTTATTTTCTTTAGTAGTAATTATGTTTATAATATCTCATAAGCGAAGATCACATGATCATATCTACATGGTCACAGACACAAACAATACACACTGTTTATATAACAAATTGTATCAGAAACTACATTAGAGATGATTTCAATTTAGACAGATACACAGAAAAATGCAATATAATATTCGTTCTTGTTGATGTAGTCAGCCCAGGTATCATATTTGCTCCACTAAATGAAGCTATAACATCATTATCATCGTCATCAATCATTTCAATTCGAACATACAATTCAATATCTAGTGTATCAAGTAGTTTTTTGACAAACGTTTTCACCGAGCCATATAGTGCTCACGGTGCAGAATGATATGACAGTCATGATCAAAACATTGATTATTACAGTTTATACATTCTCGTGAAATTTGACCTCCTGAATTTATCTGTATTACAAGTTGTATATCAGATCTATATTCTGGATTGTCATACATTAAACTATACAGGCTATGCATACGTAGTTGAGTGTGAAGTTTAGCATATCTAGTCATATCCTGCCTGACAGATTTAAACCTCTAATACAGATATGATATGTTTGTCTCTCCTAGGCAATGCCCTTTAGAAATTACGTTGGCAGTTAAAAGCAGAAGTAGCTTCTCATGTAATGAAGTGGTAATATCAATAATAAATATATATCCCAATAACTTTTCATTTCGTAAGAAAAGGAAGCGAGGTCACTAGGCCATTAACGTATTTTAATCACAAATCTTCATAGTTAAATGCAAAATGAAAAAAAATAGCAGATTGGATCTTTACTTTACTTTAATGCAGCAAGAATAACAGAATGATGTCCCAAGTGTAATTAAACATACAGCAACTTATGTGTAGTGCACGTTTTTAAGTATTTCCGAAACTGCGAACAACTAATTAAGAACCTGAAACATGAATACGATAACAGTCAAATAACTTTAAAATTATTTCCATTATATAGTATTGTTATACTTTTTATGGTGAAATAAAGCCAACCGAAGGAACACATGTTTATGGGTATTTCTACTAACAACTAATTTATAACTTAAAACATTAGCTCTTTTACTTAAGGATTGTTTTACATGCTTGTGCCTCTATCGAAGTATAACAGCAACAAATTGTATAACATTGCGTAGCGCAGTGGAGTGATGTTATACAAAATGTATTGCTGTTATATATAAAAACATGTAAATCAATACTTATTGATTTTGTTGATTTTGTTGAACTTGTTGATTTTGTAATTACAAAATCAACAAGTTTTTCTTTAAATATTTACACAAATCTAATTAATTTGTCATTTATCACGGGAGGCAGCAGCTTGTTACACCCAACATTACATGGCTGAAGCAAAATTGAGGAATCCTTAATCTAAACCGGCAGAGGATTCAATTTCGTTTTCCCAGCATTCACATGCATACAATCAGGGTTCGTTTTATCAGGTTTACGCATATCACGCGACGTTCAAACATGGCTACCGTTTGTGAAGCGCTAGTGGATGAATAAGCTTGAGGACTTGTATCGATTAAAATGAAGTGAAATTAATTGTCTCATTCGGAAAAGGAATGAATATTCCAGTTATTGGCGTAGGTTTGAAGACGAAATGACATGTGTACATATCTTAGTTTGCATCAAAATGTTATGCTCAGTTGTAAGGACCAACTGACACGACCGTTTGTTCTGATGGATTGTGACGTCATAAGGTACGAATGCACGAGGTATGCCAGCACATTTTATCTGCATTCATTGAGAAATGGCAGCAGGTTTTTGAGAGCTCAGAACGTGGAAATTAGTGTAACAAAAATATGTTGTAATTATTTGGTAATATTATAAATGTTGTGATGAAGAGAAAGTTAAAAAGTAAGAAAAGTTGAAACTTATGAAGATATTCAATATAAACACGATATCAAGCACAAAAATACTAAGGTGTGTGTCATATAGACCCGTTTTTACTTTTCAATTTTCCTGTAAACACACTCAAGTTTTCTTCGATTATACGCAAGAATCGCGTTACATGTGTCATCTAATTATGATAAGAAGTTTAATCTTCTCATCGATCACAAAGGGACTAATTACTTCCCACCAAGTAATTGATATTTTAGAAGTGTTGAATATTTCCGATGATATTATCTACCTGACGTACGGACGAATTGAATGGTACAGAACAATCGGTTCGGTAAATGTTTGGTTTGGTTCAGAACCAAGAGAGAGGTAAAATCAGAACAAAACAATATCTTGAAGATAAAATCTAATGAGGGTAAAGATGACAAAGTTGAATGAATGTAATTTGACCTTATAAAAAAATAGATTATGGTATGAGGTAAATAGACTTCGATGCAAGGTGTATGTCCAGACAGAAAAACATTGCGGTTCAATTAATGTAGTTGAGAACCTTTGGTAGTTACAGTTTCTTCATTGTTTGTACTTGAAGGTAATTAAGTTCGTTAATTTTAGGTGCTGCAGGTAAAATGATGTGTTTATTACCTCCATTAATTCCAGAGATGCTGCTGACGAAGTGAATTGATTTTTGATAACAACGTGTGACCTGAACAAGGCACGATTTGTCCTGATGGAGAAGGAATGGAACATGTTTTGTTGTTCTCTGACCTTTTTAAACATCTTATTTGGGGTGGGGAGATATATTTAAATCTTAGGAATGTTTCATGTCTGTATCAAGTTAATTTTAAAAAGCAGGATGCGGTTTATCATTCTATTGTCATTAATTTTGGCTGCTTCAGTGAAGGTTCTGAGCTTAAAATGCTGATGGTTAAGTATGTTTTAAACGTGCGATTGTTTCAAACAAAATATTGATAGGTCTAAAGCTCATTGCTTTGAGAGCAAGAAAAGAAAGATAATGGGCTTGTCGCTGGAACTGTCGGAGTACCTCGCCATGCCTTAACAAAATGGAGCCAACGCCCAAAGGGCCGAGGCAGACCTTTTTCACTTACATTACTAAAACATGAAAAATGTATATTTTGAATTTTAAAAGTTCATGTGATATAAATATAACCATAACAATAAATTGAAGTCATAGGGGTACTTGAAATTATACTGCGATTTATTATAAATATAATTAACCAGTTCTATTCACAAGACTGCCTTTTATTTGATTGATTCATATACTACATAGCGCATGCAATGAAAAACACTGTCGACTTGGAGACAAGACTGCCGAGCCTTTAATTAAATGACCCGTACAAGCACGTCCAGGAAGCAATCTTGTCCTCGTGACAACTTATCATAAATGCCTGACCTGTAGCAGTAGTGTAAAGACTTACCAAAACATTCAAACTTATTTCCAGATATCATTAAAAGACACTGCAAGATAAGGAATACAATGGAAATCATAAAACATGAAATGCACTTCAAACGTCTCAAATAATTATGACTGTGATTAATAAGTGTGTACCTCTTTGAACATATCAAACAATACGTTATTTCATGCAACTATGTTTTCCTCAAGACAAAATGAGATAAATGAAAAAAATGAAAAAGATATGGTATCTAATTCAATTCATTCTCTACCTCATTCAACACCACTTTGAGGCCATACTCAATTTGCCTGGGGGAACTCGTGCAGTTTAACCAATTCAAAATGACAAAGACGTAATAATGAATACAACCAAGAAAATTAATTAATTAATAATTCAAATTCATTGTCATCTGAAGGGTTCTCAAAGTAATACTACATGGGTTACAAACTCGACAATCATCTAGATTCGGGAAGAACAGTGGATATATAAAACACATAGTATTTAAATGCATTGGTTTGATTTTTAATTGAATTCATCATCGTGGGACTAAAAGCTAATGTCATAAACCGGTTTGAAATTATGCTCTGCTCTACTGTACAAATGACTTATATTCCGTCAATCAATGTAAAACATGCAAGCGAATTGACTAATTATTCAATAAAAAATGAGACAATTTATACTCAATTAATGTGTTGATGTTTTTTAAAAATGTGAGATAAAACTATGAGTTTAATATTAATGAGTATTCGGATATTGCAAATATGCCATCGTAATATTTTCTCATATTTCTTATAAACTTATTCAATTGTAGTCATTGTTTTAAAAGAATATGCACATATTAAGGAGGTAAATTTTAATGCAGTTAATTCAATCATTCAGGTGTCAAATCTGACTCGCAACGAAAACAAACATTTCGGGTTTGACAGAATTTAATCACTTTAGTTCTACATTGGGATTTAATTTATTTTGGAACACAATTGAGAAGACAATGGGGAAATGTTATCATCACATAAAAGCTTTATACATACCTCATGAAGTGAATGATCATTGAGTGTTGATAGAAACAAAACAAGGAATTTTGCTACAAACACAGTCACTGAGAAGCATTGAGTATAACTGAAGTGAAGTGAAGTGAAGTGAAGTGAAGTAAGGGAAGGTAAGGTGAGTTGAGATGAAGTGAGTTGAGGTGTGGTGAGGTGTGGTGAATTGAGCGAGATGAGTTGATGTTAGGTGAGGTGAGTTGATGTGAAGTGAGGTAAGGTGAGGTCCGGGAGGTGACGTGAGAAGAGATGAGGTGATAAGTTGAGGTGAGGTGATGTACATGTAAGATGAGTTGCGAGAGACGAGGTGAGGTGAGGGGAAGCAAGATGGGGTGAGGTGAGGTGATCAGTTGCCATAAGTTGCTTTTAAAACAATTCAACTTAAATCACGGAGGCGATTATTATTCAGTTGATATCTGGTCAGCCGATAGTTGTTGAACATCATACCAGAGTAATCGGGATTTTTTGGTCTCACCACTTACGTAACTAGAATTAGCTGTGTCATTGACATGTTAGGTGATCCTTTGCCATGGTGCTTTCGACGGTTACAGACTTTACTTTGTCTCCTATTACAGCTTCGATTAAATATATTGTAACACCAAACAGGTTAACCACATAAAACTGACATATGCAAACGTATTTGCTATGTTTATTTGCTGGTTGTTTCCAGATAGTCTGGACGTTAAGCATGTTTGACAACAACATTCCCAAACTCCACAGTTGACTAGACTTCTTTGGTTATGTATTGCGTACCTATCACGTAATTATGATGCAAAGTGTTTTAGCGAATGAAGAACATTGAGATACAACGAAGATAGATTAACCTGTTTTTTCCCATTTTCCGGAGAACATCTATCAAAATTGTTATTTCGTCCCATTTATACTTCGGTGTCCATGGCAATCATTAATATAAGCGTTCTGTTGAGCAATCGTTTCACAAACACTGTCGGCTATATGAAACCCAGAAAATAAAAAAAAATTAAATATTAAAACTTCTCAACAAGGGAAATACAACTTTTTCAGCAACAAAGACACCAACATTTAGGGTTATGTTAATTTGGCGTTCGTTAGATAGAAAAATGAATGCAAATGGTTTTAATTCTAGTACTGCTGAAACTACAATTTTATTGCAGAATAGGCGGAAGAGGTACCAAAGAATAAATAAGCTCGTAGCTATATAGTATTGAACTCAAAATTCGGCATATCAACACTTTCTGCCTCCTGTATTTCAATGCTGTTTTCAGGTGCAATGGACTTGTAGGCCTATTTTTGATGAAAAGTGAGTATGTTATAGAAACACAATTGCCCATTTCCATTGGGTGTGAAACCTAATTGTGTATGATTTGAGATATAAACTACGAATGCAGTCGGGACGAATTTCTAATAACGAATCCAACATGGCGACTGCCAATCTTCGAAGGGATAGGACTACTTTTAAATACATTGTTTACAGTAACATAATTAATGTTCTCAATTTCATCTGGCTTGAAGGAACAACACAGTCCTCTAGTGCAATGGTTTGTATGAGCAAGATCCTATTAAGTACACATTACGCAAGAAATAACACTGTCGACCAAAAGAAACACCTACTTGATTTTCCTTAAAAAATGAAAGATAACATAGTTTTCTGAAATATTATTAATGGTGATCTCCACGTTATGCTGAAACAACAATTAATATGAAAGTCCTTTGAAATCGTGGAATAACTGTGATGCGAGTCAATAACATTCATGAAAACCATGCCTAATGAAAACCACTATTTGCGGTTGATTCACTTGTGCACCGTACCAACGTACATCTGTAGTGTCATCACCACTTAAATCAAATGTGTGCTGGGAAAAACAGTTCTCTATTGTCCTTCAAAAACATCAATTATCTTTGAATTCTTTTGATCTCTCTACTGCAAAAAAAACCACATGTATCTTGATCATTATGCTTTCATCACTTAGTAGAATGTTTAAACATTATTGATTTTATTTTCATCGGATAGAAACTTGAAATTCCAATTAGTTTCGAGTGACAAATACAGTATATTTGGTGTATGTTTTCATTGAACACAAGTGATTGTCATATATGTGTCATTTTGGCAATGAATATACATGTCGAGGGAGATGATTTGTACCTCAGCATACACAATGGATGACATTTTGGTACGTATCAAAGCCAAACGAAACTTTATAAACAAAAAAACTACTTCACAAATATGATCACTATATTGCATCGATTAATTTCAGAAACGGTCAGTACTTCTTGATAAAATAACATTTTTGATAACGTTTCGCATATCCAACATAACTTAACGTTGCACTTTAAGATTAATGTATAAATTGTTCAAAGACTCCTTGATTTGATTGTCTGTTTGTACAAAGTGGTTTCAGAGATAAACACGATTTTCGTTTATCAATCAGTTCTTCACAAGTGATTGTTGTAGGACTCTAAGAGAGCTAATGTTGTTACCCCACTTGGGAGATTGTTGAACACATTCTATTTAATCCTATTAGTAAAACCTGTAAAACAGAATGACAATAACAGAGCTTTTACTGAACTACATTTGAATCCCTCCTGGATTCCGCATTTCTGCTGAATGGGAGTTAATTCGGTAAATCGCCTTTTGATGCAGACAAAATAATAAAATAAACGGAAAAGCACTGTTCTAGTCGAGTTGAATTGCTATGAAAGAACAATCCTATATATGAAACAAGATTTGATGACATACTATTCCACCAAAGTACACAGTCTCGATTCTCCTCACTTCCAAGCACTATTAGAAAGCGGTTTGACAATTTTTAGGTGTATAATCAATTAAATTAATCTACTATAGGAGTCAGTGTTAATGAAGTTTCATTATTTTTGAACTTGTCAGAATATGAAACAATATGAACAACACTCTGGGTGTCCTATTTAAAAATTGCATAAGTGAATAGAAATATGCGATTCAATTTCATATTCCGATGTTTATAACAAATGATTAGAAACTGAGTAGCCTCTCGTGTACAACACTAGTACCAGGATACAGGAATATTACAAGCAAGAGTTACATCAATCAGTTTTTATTCAAAGATATCAAACTGGATTATTCAGGAAAGTAGTTTAAAATAATGTTTTCTCTCTAATTGAAGCTACATAACGAATTTATCTGATTAGGGATTTTTCTTTTCATGTTTAAAACATGAGTTGCCTCCAATCACTTCGAACATTTAGCTCGATTATAAAAAAAGGTCTAATCCAAGTGTGAGTGCAACGAGGTTCTTTTTTATACTTTAGGTAAAGATTTATTCGCTTACAAACTAACCGTAAAACTTATTTTCCATTGTTTCTTCTCGTGGCTCTTAAGAAGTATCCGAATCAAAGTAAAATTCCATCAAACGTTTCCTAAGTCATTACAGCAATGATGTTTTCCAATGCTTGTATCACGAAATTAACAAATTGTCCCAAGTCCCAAAAGACATGACAGTAGTAAGTTGCTTCAAGACCGCTCAGCGGACTTCTTATAACTGAATGCTAGAATGAAAATTGATTTCATTTGAAATTTTTTCAAAGTTCTATTTTTCTATTTACAGTTGTCAGCTGAATTTGATGAATTAAAGGGACACTTCGTGTTTTTCATGAAATTTTATTTAGATTCGATAAATACAAAAATATCCAATGTCCTCATTTACGATCAAATCACCTCACTCGACATGCATGTGTATCCCCTCAAGCAAAATATTTGACAATAACTTGCTTCCAATGGAATTTCAAGCAGCGCCTAATACACGATGCGAAGCCGAATTCATGCGCCCCATTTACAACTATACAAATTATATGTTCCATTGAACAGTAACAATCAATATCTGTCACTTTGTCGGCTACATATAAGTTTTCAAAATTACGTTTGAACAATTGACGCGCGCCAGCCGCAAAGCATTGTCCAGTTTTAGATCATAATCATGGTTAAACATTTTAACAATGTAACTTTACTGTTGATTGGCACTAAAAGGCTAATATCGGAAACAGTCATTTCTTCTCCATTAAATAACACCCTTGGTAATTTTTTACCTATATTACTACAATACCATACGGAGTGTCCCTTTAAATAAGTGAACTCGTTTTATTACTAGTTACAATCGGTAAAATATCACTTTACTTTATCGAATGTTCTGCTGAGATACATGGTGATGTAGCATGACGAATACGCCGGTCACACCATGATAAACACGTCTCTTCATCTATTATTTAGCAAATTTTATATCCTTATCAGACCATTTTGAGAATTGTTTCTCCCAAACTAAAGCTACATAACGAATGTATCTTTGTTACGAACCATCTAGGGTATATCACAATCTGCAGATTGTGATGATTCCTAGATTGCACGGAACATCTTCATCTGGTTCAAGTAACTAACCTTTTATATCAAGAACGCTCTCCTTTCATGTTTAAGATAAGAATTGCTTCCAATCACTTCATACATGGCAGTGGATTTTGAAAAATCTATAATTAAAGTTTGAATGCAATGAGGAACTTTTTCATACATCTGGTCGCGATTTATTTTCTTACAAACTAATGGTAAAATTAATTTTATTGTATCTCCCTATGGCTCTTACGAAACATCTGAATCAAAGTAAAATTCAATCTAACTTTTTCTCTGTAATTACAGTAATGACCTAATGGTGTTTTCAATCAATCAATCTTTATTTGTGTTTTCCAATGCTCCGTATCACCAAACTTAGCAAATTTCCCAAAGTCCCAAGAGACAGGATAGTAGTGGGTTGCCTTCAAGACTACTCAGCAGACCTCAACTGATATTTCTTGTAACTGAACGCTGTAAAAGATAACTGATTTCATTCGACATTTTTTCAAAGTTCCATTTTCTCTTTCCACTTGTCAGTTGAAACGCTGGTCATGGCATGATAAACAAGTCTCTTCAAATTTTATTCAGGAAACTAATATATTTATCCAACAAGTGGTTCTCATGATCTTCATCGGGTTCGTGCTACTACCCTTTGATATCAGGAATGTTTCTCTTTAATTTTAAACTAGAAAACCTCAAATCACTTCAAACATTGACATCGATTGTAAAATAGCTCTAATTCAATTGTGAATGTAATGAAGACATTTTTCATACTTCAGGTTTGAATTTATTCTTTCACAAAGTTATTGTAAAACTAATTTTCTATTGTGTCTTCTAATGGCCCTTAAAAGTATCATTCTCTTCCCATAGCGGATTCTCCGTTCAGATTGTTCTACATCGCCTGAATCCGGGAGCAGAACATAATCCCCTAGCGGAGGAAGGTGGAACCTCAAACTGTATCCGTGCTTGTTAACCATTGGAAACTCATCTTTCAGTGACCATGTCGACCGAGTGACTCCAAAGATCTAGGCATTTTACTCTTAAGGGTTTGCTAATTAGCATATATGCCCTTCGAATATGTCTGATGTAAAGAACATAAATAAACTATTGTTGGTATTTATCTCAAATCTGGTCGTCTTTATTCATCAGCATGTTTATGATCAATTGTTTTCACAAAATCAAATAGCATATTTCGAGGAAAATACATTAAATGAGTTAAGTTTATTTTATCATTATGATGTGTCATTGGCAAATGTCACAACGGCGTCGCTGATTGCATAACTAGATTCATTTGCAACCAATCAGGACACTCCATTTTTGCTTTGGGATTCAGGCGACGTAGAACAGAGGTTAGGATCAGAAATCTGAAGGGAGTAACCTCTGTGGGAAAAGAATGAAGAAGTATCCGAATCAAAGTAAAATTCAATCCAACTTTTTCTCTGTAATTACAGCAATGACGTAGTGATGTATTCTAATGCTCTTTATCACCAATTAAACTAATGTTATCAAGTCCCAAGACATGATAGTAGTGTATTGCCTTCAAGACCGCTCAGCGTACCTCAACAGATACTTTTTTTTATAACTGAAGGCTTGAATGACAACCCATTTCATTCGAATTTTTTCAATGTTCAATTCTTCACTATTGCCAACTGAAATAAGTTAATTCGTGTTCTAACTCCGTACTTTATTTATATCGTTTTCTGTTTCTAAAATAGAAAGATGGAGAATCAAGTTGATGCTTAATCAGAATTCATCTTTCAGCTACGTTGCCACTGGTTCAGCCGTCCACTTTACATAAACAATTCTCAATAAGCAAGTAAAACATGAACGTACCATCAACAGTATATTAACCCTCCCCTAACTAATAAGCCTGGTTGTGTTTCTGATATCTTATCCATGAGGAGGTCCATTGCCTTAATCAATTGTTTATTATGCCGATATGAAATTTATTTAAAACATTTATCAATAAAATACTCTAAAATTATATTATGCATAACACTTTAATTGAGCAAATGCACTTTCAGACCGTGTCTGTAATAACATATATCAACCTTACATCACTCGGGATCTTCACAGGAAGTCAGCAGTCAAATATCTAATTCAGCATATAGTTTTGCCTGCGGGATTCGAGGTGATATTTGGTCTCTGACTGAAATAAGGTATAATATGAAAAATGTCATCATACAACCTCTATCAACTTGGGTTGATGTGTTGGACAACACATTTTAAATTGGTTTGATTATCTTTATACAAAAAATAATGTTCGGACCAGATTGCAGGTTTTCAATCGAACCTGTGTCCTTGAGTCTCTGTGCCCAAAGCAGGTATAGGAAGGATTCAATAATCCATCCAAATGACCAGTTAAAGGGGCAGTAGCACGTTTTTCCAGTGAAATAAGTCGATGAAATGTAATTGAAAAATAATCTCACCAACATTACAACACCCTTCACTCTTAGGAAAACCAATCTAAAAAGTGAGTATACGTGGTTCGTAAAGCCATGAGAATCGTTTTTGTCATTCGAAATAATATATTGTGTTCACAATAAAATAGCGGCCGTGCAATTTTTGCTTTCTACACAACACTGTTTTAACCACTATGGGAAATTGGTTTGTGAAATAAAATATTTTACCCTCTAAAGTAAATATAAATGACATTAATTATCATTATAAATGGGAAATTTGAAAAAATAAAATTTGCAAAAAATTAATGCCCCTTTTAGCATTAAATACATGTATTGTTGTTATTGAAAGGTTTGTATAGACATTAGAGATTCATACTTATCTTTCATTTTCAATTCACTTTCGACATAGTGGCATCTAATTTCACTTTATTATCATCCGATGATATATTTTGTTGCATGTAGCAACATGTTTAGTGAGACAGTCTCTTAAGGGTTTGTAAATTCAAGGACTTATTATTCGAAAATAAGGACAAACATCAATATCATATTTATTATTGCTTGCTTGCTGTCACATGAGATGTCACCCAAAGCCTATATTGTCTATATTGTCTGTATTCTTTGATTTATAACAATGTTCAAGATAACAACCCTAACAAGTTTCAAGTTTCAATTTCCAGCGCATGTTCATTGCATTTAACTTTAAATGTCATGCAAAAAATTTCAGCTTATATTCATGAAGCAAGAACAGTTTAACAAAATGCTTGATGATTGTCCTAATATAACAGTAAAGCCATTGAATATCCATACAAACTGTTAAAATCGTTTTCGTTATTGTTATTTGATAAAATGTTATAAATGTTAAAGATCGCTTCGGCCCTGTGTGTAAATGATAGACATGCACTAGTTAGCAAACGTAAGGGGAATTGGGTGCCTGCTTCAAATCGTTTTTCTTATTGTAATTAGATTAAATAGTTTACAACCTGACAACAATCGATTCAAAATTGACCCAATCGAAACAAATTTGTAGTCCAAGCCTCTTGGTTATTTGATAATATTAACCATGCTATCCATTATGAACATGTAGCATCCATAAATTCATTTATGGTACGTTTCAAGATCAGTTATTATACTGCAATAGAAAAGATCAATTAAACATTATCTACAATACCTGGTATGTATGTATCAAGGATTTATGGAAACGACTTAAAAAGAATTGCATAAAATCGATTTCCAATTCACCACAAGGCTGTCTACAGATTATCAACACATGGAACATAGATTTCCGAAAATATAGGCTAGATTTATCTTACTCTTTCAGAATATTATTAATGATGCTAAAGGTGATACTTACATGACGTTTATGAGTTCATCATATATGAGAGATATAACAAAGACGGTAACATACATACATACATACACCACAGAATAAATAAATACTTGATGGTAAAACAAACACTGATCAGTAGGCGTTCTGAAAGTTGAATAGACATGTTATATGACAAGGAATGTACCAAATATATTCTAGATTCCATTTATACCACATTGTAAATATACAATAGTGACAAGAATTACACGAAGTTCCCAAACAGACAATTTGCATCTTAAGATACAATAACAGTGGCTACAAATATTATAAAGGAATTCGGAACACTTAAATAACATCACGTATGCGTTCTGACCTGGCAGTTAATCCCACAAGTCCAAAGTGAATGTCTGAACTAGTTTCGATTCTCTTGCTTTATCTTCAGTAAAATGCGAAAAGTAATTTAATTTGAGATGGAATGTGGCATGAGACATAAGTGATAGATGTAAGCTTCTGCATGAACGAGTCTTCAATTTCACTGACTAAGTAAATACAAGTGATTTATATTAAATTGAATGTTCATTCAGCTGAAAACATGGATCTAAGAATATCATAAAATCAAAATCTTTCAAGGAATCATTGGGTGATTTATGTCTTGATTCATATCTGACTTTCAAATTCATTTATTCTATCGTTTAGTAAATGAAGGTTCCTATCACACATGATGAAACTGGGAATAATTTAGAGAATTAGTTCTTGAAAGTCGTGAATTGCTTCCTAATTGAAATATTCATCGGATGTTGCCTCTTTTATGATTCAATGTGAGTTTATGATTTTTATTTTTTTATTTTGCAAACCAAATATCTAGAAACATTGTAGATTTCAATTACGCATTGATGTTTCACTGAATTTGGTTGAGACAAATTAGTGTATGCAAAATATCAGCGATCAATTTTGGTATTCTGCTTATTTTTTTATTCAACATTTGTGTTACTCTAATAAACTCGATTTATATGACCAGTGTATCATGTTTTCAAACGGTTAGATATTACCCAAGCATGTAAACGATCAGAACAAATTGAGTTTTTTGTTTAACACTGCCTGAGCAATATTATTTTTTCTTGGTTAGCGAAGCGGCATGCTGAACCTAACTGTGTAGCAGATTGCTGACTTGTTTCCAGTGAGTCGTAATCTTGATAAATGTGTTCAACTATTTGGAGTGCACCAAACGGTCCGTTTTAACTGTTATGATCACACAAAATAGTTCGTTTCAACTGTATGATCACACAAAATGTCTAAGTCATTGATTTCTCGCATTACTGAAATGCGATTAAAATATAATAGTTTGACAATGCCATCAATATTTCCATATCAGGAGACACAATCTCCTGCCTGTTTCTCTTGATGTTGGTAACAATATTTGATTTTTTAGGGTGACTTCCTATCAATCACAGACACACAACAATATTCGCTGCATCAATATGTCACTGAATACATGTTTTTTACAAAATATATTTTAAGAAAATAAGAAAGAAACCTACAAAAATTCCTTTGAAGTAATCACCCATAAATTAAATCACATGCCTCTTCAATGCTAACATCTTTTGAAAGAACAAATGAAATAAATATGAAATGAACCGTATCTTTATAAATGAATATTGGTGTTTTCCTTGTTTTGTCATTTTTACCAATGCTCATACAATTGTAGAAACAAGTTTATTTTAAAATTGAATACTATGTTCTTATATAATGTTATTCTCGTCACAGCTGCTTTCATTTGTTCGGATCTTTAAAACGTGGATTAGGATTTTTCAACTACATTTTGATAATAAAAACAAGTTATTGGGATAGTGAAGAAATAATGAAGTATGTATCATGTGAATTATTCCTTATTAGGTTGACCAGTAACTTCATTTCCGTGCGGATGTTCCCGACTGTGAGTGATCCATTATTGAATAATAAATATGTAAAACGATCGAAGCAAAGGCCACTATTTTGATAAATGTCTCCTGTAGTAAACAACAATCCAAAACATTTATAACCTTTCACAATAAATCCCTTATGTTTTTTAATGTTTAACGAACGTGTAACTTTGTTAAACTTTTAAAGCACTGTAGTGAATTGGTTAGCATGCTGGCCAAATGTCCATGTTCCAATCCCGGTGGAGACACCAGAAATGTGTGACCTGGTTCTCATACTGTGTTGTGTCCCTGGGCAAGGCACTTCATCCACATTGTAGTCAGTAAACCCAGCTGTTTGAATGGGTACCTGAAGAAAGGAAGTACGGACATATGGTTGCGCGGAGTGCTTAGTAGCGGCACCGAAATTACAATTTCTTCAGGGTTATAATGTAGTGCAAGTGAACAGTGAACTCACTGAATAGGCATTAACTATGTCTTTATGTCTATTGTTAATGAAGCCACCGACCCATTATACAATACAGTGATGAAGAATAACAATTCTAACACGTAAGCACCATATATATAATAGAAATCTTATAATGTTATGTAAAGTCTCTCAATATTTTTTATATTCTAAACTCAAAAACTTTTCTCTTTTCTTCAAAGCTAGAAATATAAACTTGGCAAGATTATAGTACACATATTATCTATATTTGACATTTCGATGAATATTGAAACAAGTTCATTTCGGTGAAACTTTTCTTTGATAATCAAGCAAATAACGTGTTTCACATTGAGGAATTATGATAAAAGAGGTTTCGAATGGTGAGGCTTCGAATGGAGAAGACGTATCCACAAATTATCAAATATTAATTTTATATTAGATTTGAAGAATTCAAATTAAATAACTACCCAAGAGAAGTAAAAGAAGTAGAATTTTAAATTGACATTATCATTTTCGTTTTATAGATACTACCAAATGTGTGTTACTCTCGCAATGTGATAGAAAAACAATATTTTCTGGATAACAACATTGTGAACACACACGGCGTTTCAAGTATATGCTTATTCGTTCATCATGTGGAATGAAATAAAGATGTTATCCATGTTAATTGTGTATTGTTTTCTTACATATTCCACTTCCAACTGACCTGCGAAAGCTTTTTAGAAGTGGCAAACATAAAAGGGCATAAAGCGTATTCAAACTTAATGTCAATCATTGTTAACAAAAAGTCAAGAATTGCTAATGCCTAAAACAATACATGCATTCAAAACAACAAGACCAAAATGAATTAACACGCCCTAATTGAGTGACACATTCAAATGGAATACCTCTAAACGATGCAACGAAGATCTAACCATAATATCCATATCTCAACTGCAGAACTGTCCTTAAATGAATGCCTTTTTGTTGTCCTTTTGTACTCACAAAAAATCACATGTTTTTATTTAATTAAGCCCAGCTACTGCATTTCATTTTCTGTATACGTAATTATTTGTATAATATGTATATCCCCACTTAACCAAATGGTCTTTTACATTAAGGTAACATAAGAACATTAAAGCTGTTTACTAATAATGGATAACCTGTGATGTATATACATCAATATGCCCCTCTATGCAAATGATCTAAACAAAATCCGCAAGGAATCAAATAATATAAGGTTATTTTCATTTAAAATCTTATAGAGCTCCAATATGATTGTCTCTCCTAGGCAATGCCCTTAAAGGCACAAGTGCACGCTTTTCGCATTCAAATAAGCTAGTTTAGGTCATACGAGGCATATAAACTCACTTTAGCTTCCTTTTGGTGCAATAACATACCTATTATTCTTTACAATTGACCTGCAGTCAATAATTAAATAGTTGAGACGGCCGAAGTCACTCAGGGATATCACAAATAGAAAGAGTCACTGATGTGCAAAATGGGAAATATAGAATGTAGAAACGGCTGAGCTACGATTTCATTCAGCTCTTGAATATACTTTAATCTCTTAACTGACAACAAAGATGATATAGTCTTCATTATTACGGAGAATCTGTAACTTCGCCGGTTTGTAATACACTGCGTAAACATTCTTGTTACATTAACGATAGCGACTGCCGTTTTTGGTCATCATGTTGGGTGCAATTTCTTAATATTGCTGATATTGTAGTTCATGTGGACTTAATGCAACGTGGCAATAAATACTTCCGGTCTTTTAAAGTTAACTTTAAAACCTGACTACGTACATATTTTATAGATAACTAATATAATACATTACCTGAGGATAGATCGTTTTTAATATCGAGAGATCTGCATTATCCGTGCATTATTTATATTCTAAAACAATTGGCGTGACATTGTGCCTTTAAGGAAATACGTTGGCAGTTAAAAGAAGAAGTAGCTTCTCATGTTATGATGAGCTAATGAATGAATAAATGAATGAATGTCTTTATTCCTCCGCATAAGCGAAGATGACATGAGCATATATAAATGGTCACAGACACAAACAATACATGGAATTTACAAAACAAATTATATCAGAAACTGTACATTAGAGATGATTTCAATTTAAACAGATGCACAGCAAAATTCAATTTAATATCCCAGGTATCATATTTGATCCATTAACACAGCTATAACATCATAATCAAATTATTTCAATTCGGACGTACAATTCAATATCTAGCGTATCAATTAGTTTATTGAAAAACTCTTTCTCTGGGTCATATAGTGACCACAGTGCATAATGATAGGACAGTCATGATCATAACATTGATTATTACAGTTTATACATTCTCGTGAAATTCTACCTCGTGAATTTACCAATATTACAAGTTGTATATCTGATCTATATTCTGGATTGTCATACACTGCATGCGTAGTTGAGTGTGAACCTTAGCATAATAATAATCCGAGTAACTCTTCATTTCGTAAGAAAAGGAAGAGAGGTCACTAGACCATTAACCTATTTTAATCACAAATCTTATTAAATTACTTTCCAATAATGCAGCACGAGAATAACAGAATGACGTCCCAAGTGTAATTAAACATACAGGAACTACTGTGTAATCCACGTTTTTAGGTATTTCCGAAACTGCGAAAAACTAATAATTTGGAACCTGAAACATGAATACGATAACAGTCAAATAACTTTAAAATGTGTTCCATTACATAGTATTGTTATACTTTTTATGGTGAAATTAAACCAACCGAAGTTGGAACTTGAAGATATGCAGTTTAAACACGTTAACCAACACAAAAACACTAAGATGTACGTCGTGTAGACTCGTTGTTACTTTTTTCAATTCTTCACTTCTATGCTTCTAGATAACACATGTTTTTGGGTATTTCTACTAACATCTAATTTATAACTTAAAACATACATGTACATACGATAAAAGTCAACTAACTTCAGAATTAGCTCTATTACTGAAGGATTGTTTTTCATGTTTTGTGCCTCTATCGAAGTATAACAGCAACAAATTGTAAAGTTTTTCTTTAGATATTTACACAAATCTTATTTATTGGTCATTTATCACGGAAGGCAGCAGCTTGTTACACGGAACAATACATGGCTGAAGCAAAATTGAGGAATCCTTAATCTAAAACGGCAGAGGATTCAATTTCGTTTTCCCAGTATTCACATGCATACAATCAGGGTTCTTTTTTTCTGATTTACGCAATTTGTGATTAACCCTCATTAGCATATCACGCGACGTTCAAACATGGCTACCGTTTGCAAAGCGCTAGTGGATGAACAAGCTTGAGGACTTGTATCGAAGTTTTCGCGATGAAATTAATTGTCTCATTCTGAAAAGGAATGAATATTCCAGTTATTGGCGTAGGTTTGAAGACAAAATGGCATGTGTATATCTTATTTTGCATCAAAATGTTACGCTCAGTTTAAAGAACCAACTGACACGACCGTTTGTTCTGATGGATTGTGACGTCATAAGGTACGAATGCACTAGGTATGGTAGCACATTTTATCTGAATTCATCGAGAAATGGCAGCTGGTTTTGAGAGCTCTCGTCAAATCTGAAACGCGGAAATTAGTGTAACAAAACCATTTTGTATTTTTTTAGAAATTGTATAAGTTTTGTGATGAAGAGAAAGTTGAATAGTAAGAGAAATTGACACTTACGAAGATATTCAATATAAAAACGATATCAAACACAAAAATTCTAAGGTATGTGTCATATAGACCCGTTGTTAGTTTTCAATTTTCTTGTAAACACACTCAAGTTTTCTTCGATTCTACGCTTCAAGATAAGCAAGAATCGCGTTACATGTGTCATCTAATTATGATAAGAAGTTTACTAATCTCATCGATCACAAAGGGATTAATTACGTCCCACAATGTAATTGATATCTTAGAGTTGTTGAATATTTCTGATGATATTATCTACCTGACGTACGGGCGAATTGAATGGTACAGAACAATCGGTTCAGTAAATGTTTGATTTGGTTCACAACCAAGAATGCAACAAGGTAAAATCACAACAAAATAATATCTTGAAATTAAAGTCTAAAGGGTGTAAACATTACAAAGTTGAATGAATGGAAATTGATAAACTTATAAAAACAAAGATTATGGTATGAGGTAAATGGACTTTGATGCTAGGTGTATCGACCCTACAACAAAACATCGCGGTTCAATTAATGTTGTTGTGAGTTGATAGTTACAGTTTTTCCACTCTTTGTACTTGAAGGCAATTCACTGCGTTAATTCTAGGGCGCTGCTGGTGAATTGATGTGTATTACCTCTATTAATTTCAAAGACGCTGCAGGTGAATTGATATAATTCTTGATACAACGTGTGACCTGAACAGGGCACGTTTGGTCTTAATGGAGAAGGATTGGAACATGTTTTGTTTTTCTTTGACCTCTTGAAAAATGTTATTTGAGAGTGGAGGTTTATAACAATCTTAATCCTACTTATCAAAACATGAGGTTATACACATTTCATTATATACTAATGTTAAATGTGCAACTTTGACTATTTTAAGGGCCAAAGTAGTGAGAATTCTGTTTAATATTGTTACATTTGGATAACACTACCTACCGAGCCGTATCCCTTGCAGGATTCAGAGGGGTACTGTTTCCACTGAATGTAAAAAAGCTTAAATATCGATTGTTAGACCTCAATATTTGTCGAGGCCCCGTTGTCATGTCAGTGCTGGCGATAGGGGTGGGTTCGAATCCACCAAGGGTCGTTATCCGAATAAGTACAAGAATTTGTACTATTGAAGGCAGTGGTATCCCAAATTTAACAATCTTAGATTTGTTCACTATCTAAATGCCATGTATTTCTAACAAATCCGTTTGTGGTATGTCCAAATGCCTCTCTAATGAAAACAATACAATGAAAGCTTTAAATCGTTTCATTTCCAATACTGTTTTATCGTTTTGACAATACGATCAGTGGATGAGCAAGAATAGGAGAAATAGTGATCCAGGATTTGTTTCTTCTTTCTGAAATCTCTAAACGTAATCCAACTAAATTTGTTACATTCACAACAAGGCAAAGCATTTTCTCACGTTTTTCAACAGCTTTATGTTAAATCCTCATTTCAACAACACGAAAAGGTCAAAGGAATATTATCATTTTCGCGTAGCAATATCATTTAAATTGCTTCGGGAAAAGCTCTGATATTGCAATGATGATTATCAAGTGTATTATAAACATTGATATCAAAGGAATAAAAAAGATCCACTGACCTTCTCTGATTTCATTAGGTAGTACCATAATACATGGAAGCCGGATTTGCTGATGACGATTCTTTTATTCGACACTATATGTTTAAATTATCAATGGAATTTATCGTTGATGTTAGTTGATTTATCATTAAATTCCATTGATAATTTAAAATATTACCTCCCAAAACTTCTACATGCCAAAACTTCTACACACAAAAAAAAAAACACCTACAAAAAGTCAACGCAGAATTATGCAATTACCTATTTTATAATGGAACAGCCCAGTATATGATTTTACAGCTGATGTAGGAAGTCGTTTGGGGTAGAGGATTAATGGAGTAGAGGAGAAGATAATGGATAATGAATAAATGGATTGGTAAACAACTTTAAAAGTGTATATGAATACTGCTGATGATGAATTTACAATACATCATAAGTTAACAAAAGCCAACAGAAATACAAAAAATAATGAAATTCACCGCACTTACTCACAGTAAAACATTTCTAATGTCACCTTCAACAAATGCCATTAATCTTCATCAGTATGTACCAATTACATTAGCTAGACAAGTTATTGTTCAAATCTGCCTATTAAATTTATGAAGGAGTGTACCGAAATTAAAAGTAGAAAAACACATTTTCCCAATATATCACTGAAAAGAGGTTCAGCTTATTACTTTCTAAGGAAGATGACAGGGATTTTTGTGAATACAGTTACAACAAGATCCTTCATGAAACTTAAATGAATTTTACCAAATTGATCACTGCCACCTCTGACTCGGTTAAAACGATCTCAACTTGGATACTCCATGCTGCTCATATGGGAATCAGAATATATTCTAATTTTTCACATGCAGTAATTATGATCACCATAGACAAAACATGTACTTTTCTGTCACATGTTATAGCCTGGAGACCATTTTGTACGGAAACAAAGAACTTTCTCATTATCAAAATCAGCAAATAATTGATTCAGTTCACAATTTCATTGCCAAAACACAACGCTTTAGATTTTGACATATTAAATCTGTTGTATTTCTTAAGATTATTATTTACTATTTTCCTAATGTATTAGTTTTGGCACATTAATCGTCCACTCTTACTTGAGGTAATGACCATATGCAGTGGACCCTGAACTGTGATGTTTTAGTCTGTAGAAGGGGCGGGATAGCTTCGGATCAAGAGGTCCGGGGCTCGAATCCCGCCAGGGGCACGGCAACTGTGTCTGCAGTAGAGATCTGTTCACAGGACAAAAAGTGTCGGAATCCATTTGCCGGATCCTTCCGGATTCTCCCAAATTTTGACGGATCCTTAAAAATCCAGAAGAATCCGGAAAAACTTCAACTTCAATGATTCGGCATTAGCTCGAATTACATCAATGGAATGACGAAATCGACCATTATAATTAAAAGACAATGACAGATACGGGATACAATGGTCAACTGAAAACTTGAAATACTCGTTTAACGGTTTCAAAGAATCATAACTGTGATTAATAATTTTGGGCAATTTGAACATATCAAACAATACATTATTTCATGTAACTATGTTCCTTCAAGAGGAATGAGATAAATCGAAAAATTGGAAAATATATGGTATCTAATTCAATCCATTCTCTACATCATTCAACTTTACTTTGATCCTATAATCAATTTGCCTAGGGGAACTCGTGTGGTGTAACCAATTCAAAATGCCAAAGACTAAATGAATACCACTGAGAACAAAATTTCAAATTCATTGCCATACTAAATGAGTTACAAACTGGACAATCCTCTAGATATGTGTAGACCCATGGATATATATAAAACACATAGTATTTAAATGCATTGGTTTGATTTTAAATTGTATACACCATTGTTAGACCGGTATGAAACATTGCTCTGCTGTAGTGAACAGTGACTTATATCCCTTTCATCAATGTAAAGTATGCATGCGATTTGACTAATTTTTCAATAAAGATAAACGAATTCCTACTCAATTTAATTGTTGATGACTTTTCGATAGAATAACACGATTCATACCGTTAGGCATATCAGACCCCAACAACTCAATGGATGTATCTTTAACAGTTTTGAATAGATTGCTTTGAATGGTAATCATGCTACGCGTATGACGTTTATAAAGTCATTGGGTCACTAATATAATAGTTACAAATGTCAATAGCCAGCAATGCCTTGAGTCTTGTTGAAACACCGTGTGCAGTAGACAGTAAAAAGCAAAGTTCAAACATTAAATTTGTTTTCAAGAATGCATTAAATAAAGGAAATGTTTATGAAAATGCCTTACTTCTAATTAATTACCAATCAGAGTCATTTCTCTCCGCTTACTGCCGAGATCCGCATTAGTAAGAACTTCATGCAATCATCCAGCTCACATTTTACCAATTCTTCCTCCACTTTTTGTTAAATTTGTCCATCGTTTGCTTTAAACACATATGCATTCATTAAGGAGGTACATTTCTAATGTAGTTAATTCAATAATTCAGATGTCAAATCTGACTCGAAAACCAAAACAAACATTTCAGGTTTAACAGAATGTAATCACTTAAGTACTACATTTGGATTAATTTCTTTTTTAACACAATTGAAAAAAATCTAAAGAGAAGACAATGGGGACATGTTATCATCACATAAAATAATTATGCGTCATGAAGTGAATTTCAATTGAAGAAAACAAGGTATTTTGCTTGAAACACAAACATTTTCACCGAAGAGCATTGAGTGGAGGTGAGGTGAGTTGAGAGGTGAGGTGAGTTGAATTGAGGTGATGTGAGGTGAGGTGTTGTGAGGTGAAGTGAGGTGAGGTCAGGTCAGGTAGGGTTAGATGAGGTAGGGTGAGGTGAGGTGAGTTGCGTTGAGGTGATGAGGTTGAGATTAGGTGAGGTTGTTAGAAGCGAAGTAAAGTGGGGTGAGGTACATATAAGATGAGGTGCGAGAGACGAGGTGAGGTGAAGCAAGATGGGGTGAGGTGAGGTGATCAGTTGCTATAAGTTGCTTTTAAAACAATTAAAGTAGGCGATTTTTACTCAGTTGATACCCGTACAGTCGCAGTTGTTGAACGTTATACTAGAGTAATCAGGAGTTTTTGTCTTATTTTACCTTAATTGAACTGCTTTCAGGATAAGCTGTGTCATTGACATACATGTAAGTCTATCGTTTGTCTTGTTGCTTTTAAAGTGTTCTAACAGTCTTTACTTTGAATATGCCATCTGTTATATATTCCATTAAATAGATTGTAACACCAAACAGATTTACCCTGTAAAACTGACATATGCAAACACATATGTTCTGTTTATTTGCTGGTTGTCTCCAGATAGTATGGATGTTAAGCATGTTTGACACCAACATTCCCAAACTCCACAATTGACTAAACTTCTTTGGTTATGTATTGCTTACTTATCGCGTAATTATGATCCAAAGTGTGTTTAGCGAATCGAGAACATTGAGGAACAACGAAGATAGATTAACCTGGATTCTTTTTTTTTTTTAATCTATCTATATTGTTATTACGCTCCATTTAGACTTTGTTTTCCATGGCAATCATTTATATAAGTGTTCTGTTGAGCAACCGTTTCATAAACACTGTCTGCTATATGATACACAGAAAATTTTAAAAAATAAAATGTTGAAACTTCTCAACTAGGGAAAATACAACCTTTCGACTCTCACGTTCGTTAGAAGAAGAAAAACGAAAGCAAATGGTTTTATTTCTAGGACTGTCGAAACTATAATTCCATTGCAAAATAAGCAGCATCTACGGCACTTTTCAGGCGAGATATGCATTAACAAGAAATTCATATTCACCCTTACGACAACTCAACAGATAAATTGAGACAGGAAGTAGCCTGATTATTGAGCTATGGTGTAGGCAAAAAAAATGCGCGAATACCCAACGCACTTCTGTCACGATGTATCAACAATTTGTGGTGACCTATATCTACGCATAGTTTTGTGACTCTTGTCCCAACGTATCTAAGGGATTAATTTGAAATTATTTCTGACTTTGAACACTCCTTCTTTAAATAGGAAAAGACTGGGTTCGTAACGAGCGATTTGATTGGTCAGGACGTAACTCTGTTTGTCTTACAGGAGGCGCTGACCCAGTCACAAGTTTTCCCGTCGAGTTGTCTCAAGGGTGAATATGAATTTATTGTAAATGCATATCTCGCCCGATGCGTGTGGAAGATGAATAAGCAGGAGAGGTACCAAAGAATACAAACAGCTATATAACTAAAAAATGCGGCATGTCAGCACTTTTCGCCTGCTGTATTTCAATGATGTTTTCAGGAGGAATGGGCTTGTAGGCGTATTTCTGATGAAAAGTAAGTATGCAATAAAAACAAAATTGCCCATTTCCATTTAGTGTGAAACCTAATAAAGGATCGGCGATAAGATATTTCAGATGCCATTGTGTATGGTTTGAGATAAAAAGCTACGAATGTAGTCGGATCGGACTTCTGATAGCGAATCCAACATGGCGGCTGTCTAGTGGAATGGGGCTTTGAAACACATTGTTTACAGTAAGATATTGGATGTTCTCAATCATCTGGTTTGAAGGAACAACATGGTGCTCTAGTGCAATGATCAATATGAGATAGATCCTAACTAATAAGTACATAGAATAACAAATAGAATGTATTATTAAAACAGTTAATACTGGGTAAATACTTCTCTATTGTCGTCCTAAAACACCATTAATCTCTTATTTCTTCTGATCTCTACTGCAAAAAAGTATCATTACACTTTCATCACTTAATATAATGCTGTAACATTTTTTTTTACTTTATTTTCATCCGATACAAACCTATTTACCAAACATATTGTATACAGTAACATAGTGTGTATTCTCGAATGCATGTGGATTGAAGGAACAACATAATAGTTATCTAGTGCTATGGCTAGTATTGGCTAGATAATAACTAATAAGTACACAGCACACAAGACATTAGCATGTATTATGAAATATTTAATGATGTACAAAACAGTTCTCTATTGTCATTTATCAAACATCAATTCCAAATTACATGATCTCACTAATGCTTTGTCAAAAAAGTATCTTCATCATTACACTTTCATAATTTAATAGAACGCTTTAACATTATTGACTTTATTTTCATTGGTTAGAAACTTGAAGTACAAATACGTTTCGATTGGCAAATACAGTATGTTTGGTAAATGTGTTCCTTGAACACAAGTAATTGTCATAAATTTGTCATTTGACAATGAATATACTTGCCTTGTTGAGTGAGGTGATTTGTATTTCAGCAGATATGGTATTTCGGTACATATCAAAGCCAAATAAAATTTTATGAACAAAAACTATTTCACTGCATATGATCACTATATTGAATCGATTAATTTCAGAAACAGTCTGTACTTCTCGATAAAATAACATGTTTCATAACGTTTCACATATCCGACTCCAACATAACTGAAAGTTGCACTTTAAGATTAATGGATAAATTGTTCAAATACTCCTTGATTTGATTGCCTGTTTGTAGTAAGTGGTCTCAGAGGTAAACACGCTTTTCTTTTACCAATCAGTTCTTCACAAATGATCGTTGCAGGACTCTATGAGAGAACCCCCTGGGGAGATTGTTGAACAAAGTCTATTTAATCCTATCTTTAAAAATCGATGCCTCTGTAAAAACATGTGAAACAGAATGACAATCTCACAGCTTTTGCTGAAATACATTTGAATCCGCATTTCCGTTGAAAGGGAGTTTATTAGGTAAATCGCAAATTGGTGCAGAAAAAAACCATAAGCTATCAGAAAACCCCTGTTCGTGCTGAGTTGTGATTTCTTTCAAAAATAACCAAAAATATATATCAATGTTCCAAATTATCTATATCATACGAGTAAAAAAAATAGTCACTACTAATGTGATCTTTCTGGAGATGTATTCATGACAGCCAAAAGGCTTCTTCGCAAATACTTGTTTTATATTTCGCAAAACAAGAAAATATTCTTAAACCATATATCTGTTCTTATAGAGTTATACCATATTTCTTAAGATGCAATGACTTCGAAAGACTCACCAGTTATTGCTCTTGTATGACAGAGATATAATAATATTTCAGAAGAATAGTCCTATATATGAAACAGGATTTGATGATATACTATTCAACCAAAGTCCTCCAGTTTAAACATCCACAGTCTCCTCACTTCCAAACACTATTTGAAAGCGGTTCGACAATGTTTAGGTGTATAATAAATTAAATGAATCTACTATAGGAGTCAGTGTTAGTGAAATTTCATTATTTTTGAACTTGTCAGAATATGAAACAATATGAACAACACTCTGGGTGTCCCATTTAAAAATTGCATAAGTGATTAGAAAAAAGCTAGTCAATTTCATATTCCGGTGTTTATAACATAAATGATTAGAAACTGTTTGCCTCTCCTGTACAACACTAGTAACAGGATACAGGAATATTACAAGCAACAGTTACATCAATCAGTTTTTATTTAACAAAGATTTCAAACTGGATTATTCAGGAAAGTAGTTTGAAATAATGTTTTCTCTCTTATTGAAGCTACATAACGAATTTATCTGATTAGGGATTTTTCTTTTAGTGTTTAAAACATGAATTGCCTCCAATCACTTCGAACATTTAGCTCGATTTTAAAAAAGGTCTAATCCAAGTGTGAGTGCAACGAGGTACTTTTTTATACTTTAAGTAAGGATTTATTCGCTTACAAACTAATCGTAAAACTTATTTTCCATTGTTTCTTCTTGTGGCTCTTAAGAAGTATACGAATCAAAGTAAAATTCAATCAAACGTTTCCTAAGTCATTACAGCAATGGCTTGTATCACGAAATTAACAAATTGCCCCAAGTCCCAAAAGACATGACAGTAGTAAGTTGCCTTCAAGACCGCTCAGCGGACTTCTTATAACTGAAGGCTGGAATGACAATTGATTTCATTTGAAATTTTTATTTTTTATTTTTTATTTTTATTTTTTTATTTTTTCTCTTAACAGTTGTCAGCTAAAATTGATGAATTAAAGGGACACTTCGTGTTTTTCATGAAATTTTATTTAGATTTGATAAATACAAAAATATCCAATGTCCTTATTTACATTTGTACGTTCAAATCACCTCACTCGACAAATATTTGAAAATAACTTGCTTCCAATGAAATTTCAAGCAGCGGCTTAATACATGGTGCGAAGCCTAATTCATGTGCCCCATTTACAACTAAACAAATTATATGTTCCATTGAACAGTAACAACCAATATCTGTCTCTTTGTCGGCTACATATAAGTTTCAAAATTACGTTTGAACAATTGACGCATGCCAGCCGCGAAACATTGTCCAGTTTTCGATCATAATCATGGTTAAACATTTTAACAATGTAACTTTACTGACGATTGGCACTAAAAGGCTAATATCGGAAACATTCATTTCTTCTCCATTAAATAACTAGTATAACTATAACTAGTTACAATCGGTAAAAAATCACTTTACTTTATCGAATGTTCTGCTGAGATACATGGTGATGTTGTATGACGAATACGCTGGTCAAACCATGATAAACACGTCTCTTCATCTATTATTTAGCAAATTTTGTATCCTTATCAGACCATTTTGAGAATTGTTTCTCCCAAACTAAAGCTACATAACGAATGTATCTTTGTTACGAACCATCTAGGGTATGATTCCTAGATTGCACGGAACATCTTCATCTGGTTCAAGTAACTAACCTTTTATATCAAGAACGCTCTCCTTTCATGTTTAAGATAAGAATTGCTTCCAATCACTTCATACATTGCAGTGGATTTTTCAAAATCTATAATTCAAGTTTGAATGCAATGAGGAACTTTTTCATACTTCTGGTCGAGATTTATTCTCTTACAAACTAATGGTAAAATTAATTTTCTGTTGTATCTCCCTATGGCTCTTACGAAACATTTGAATTAAAGAAAATTCAATCCAACGTTTTCTCTGTAATTATAGTAATGACCTAATGGTGTTTTCAATCAATCAATCTTTATTTGTGTTTTCCAATGCTCCGTATCACCAAGCTTAGCAAATATCCCAAAGTCCCAAGAGACATGATAGTAGTGGGTTACCTTCAAGACTACTCAGCGGACCTCATCAGATTCTTCTTGTAACTGAACGCTGGAAAGACAACTGATTTCATTCGACATTTTTTCAAAGTTCTATTTTCTCTTTACACTTGTCAGTTGAAACACTGGTCATGGCATGATAAACAAGTCTCTTCAAATTTTATTCAGGAAACTAATATCTTTATACAACTTTATCCAAGAAGTGGTTCTCATGATCTTCATCGGGTTAGTGCTACTACCCTTTGATATCAGGAACGTTTCTCTTTAATGTTTAAACTAGAAAACCTCCAATCACTTCAAACATTGACATCGATTGTAAAATAGCTCTTATTCAATTGTGAATGTAATGAAGACATTTTTCATACTTCAGGTTTGAATTTATTCTTTCACAAAGTTATTGTAAAACTAATTTGCTATTGTGTCTTCTCATGGCACTTAAGAACTATCATTCTCTTCCCACAGAGGATTCTCCCTTCAGATTGTTCTACGTCGCCCGAATCCGGGAGTTGAAGCAAAATCCCCTAGCGGAGGAAGGTGGAACCTCAAACTGTATCCCTGCTTGTTAACCATTGAAAACTCCTCTCTCAGTGGCCATGTCGACCGAGTGACTTCAAAGATCTAGGCATGTTACTCTTAAGGGTTTGCTAATTAGCATATATGCCCTTCGAATATGTCTGATGTAAAGAACATAAATTAACTATGTTTGGTATTTGTCTCAAATCTGGTCGTCTTTATTCATCAGCATGTTTATGATCAATTGATCAGAAATCTGAAGGGAACAACTTCACTCAAAGGAAGTGAATGAAGAAGTTTCCGAATCAAAGTAAAATTCAATCCAACTTTTTCTCTGTAATTACAGCAATGACCTAATGATGTATTCTAATGCTCTATATCACCAAATTAAACTAATGTCTTCAAGTCCCAAGACATGATAGTAGTGTATTGCCTTCAAGACCGCTCAGCGGACCTCAACAGATTTTGTTTTATAACTGAAGGCTTGAATGACAACAACCCATTTCATTCGAAATTTTTCAATGTTGAATTTATTCACTCTATTGCCAACTGAAATAAATTAATTCGTGTTCTAGCTCCGTACTGTATTTATATCGTTTTCCGTTTCTAAAATAGAAACAGGAGAATCAAGTTGATGCTAAATCAGAATTCATCTTTCAGCGACGTTGCCACTGGTTCAGCCGTCCACTTTACATAAACAATTCTCAATAAGCAAGTAAAACATGAACATATCATCAATAGTAGATCAACCCTCTCTAAACGAATAAGCCTGATTGTGTTTCTGATATCTTATCTATAAGGAGGTCCATTTCCTTAATCAATTGTTTAGAATGCCGATATTAAATTTGTTTAAAACATTCATCAATAAAATACTCTAAAATTATATTATGCGTAACACTTTAATTGAGCAAATGCACTTTCAGACCGTGTCTGTAATAACATACATCAACCTTACATCACTCGACATCTTCACAGGAAGTCAGCAGTCAAATATCTAATTTAGCTTAGAGCACAGTCAAATGCTTTCGTCCAATCATATGATTGCATTGTGGTCACGTGGAGTACATTTATATCCCGATAGATGTACGGTTGTCTGGTTGCGTTCGGGTATCATGCTCATAAAACTGGTTCACAGACTTCTATAAAAACAACAAACAATGTCAACTGATTGTTTTATTTAAATGGATAATACACAATTAAACACTTATTACATTGACAAATGATCTGCTGTGTTCCCTTCCCGAAAGGAAAAAGTCGCTTCCGTCGATGGGGGTCTTCTATGTTAAGGAGCTTGATATTCCTAAATGAAGAATAAAATCATGTAACTAAATCAAGTAATGTGAGGTCAATTGGGAATTTTCAAGTGTATTTCATTTACATCACCAGTAAGTGAAACAACGACAAGCATCAAACCATGTTACCAATGTTTTATATATTTTGCACCACAATATTAAAAATGATATTCAAACGTTATATAGAATGACATAAAAAAAATGAGAAGAAAGTGATATAAAAGTACCTTCTTGGGGTGGTGGGATAGAGGCTGCATTGTCATCTCAATGAAACCCCTGTATCGTCACACAGCGTCCGAGCGATGTCCAGTACAACGTTACATTCTTTCCCATAAACAGTTCGAGTATAATTTCGTTGCTGCAGTAACCTGAAATAATTCATATGCAATATAGACGGGATGCACACTAGCATATGCAACAATATATATTAGAACTAGCATATTGATAAATACAGCTCAACAAACAAACACAAATATTTGAAATACAAAAAACAATAACGTTTCGTAAATAAACCAATTTTATGAAATTTACTTTGAAGTTTAAAAAATATACACTTTAAAAAGTAAGGAGTAAAAAAGTAAAGTTACCTTTCCTGAATGAATAGTGTACTTGTCCTTGGACTGTCCATGATGAAGCCATTGTGTGAACTGATTCATTCTAAAAATCACTCAGTCTTTATAGGCAATGAAATGTATTACTGCTCAATGTTACTGAATAAAAACGTGCTTAAATCACTTAAATCATGCATGTTCGTGATTCAAGCATGACGCCTATGCTGTAGCACGACTCGTACGATTTATATAAAATGTACGCCTCATGCACCTCGGACAATTTAAAAAATGCAGTGCTCACAGTGCTGATGATGACGTCAATGTCCCTAACATTTGCATATGAAAATGAGAAATGTCAATGTTTTTCATGTTGTGTTCGAGAGAATGTTTCCCGAATTTGTTGACAATTCATTTGAAATATATTCATTTTAAGACATTTTCTTGACGACTCAAGCATTTGACTGTGCTCTAAGATAGATAGAGAACTCGCAGCAGTACATTATCGGGATATAAATGTACGGGTTTGTCATTGTCTACCCAAGGCAACAAGTGCCAGATTATTCACACAAAAGAAGTCGTCCAAAAGGTAAACATATACTTCTTACTTTTTAGAACAGGAAAATAAAAAAGTAATAAGAAGTTATATATCTTTGCTTGTTTTCATAATATAAGTATATGGTAATCGGTTTTATACTGTAGTCATTCATTATCAAACTATCTTTCAGATATATAAAGTAACGCGATCCAAGAATCTGCTGTTTTGATGTCAATGCAATGTTTAACATCTTTTCGAATTTCCGCTTTAATTTACAGTCTCTAGCTCTCGTTTCATTTATTCCACATATGATTGACAAAATGTTAAATAAATATGATTCGAGAACAACTGTCATTATCAAGCGTAATTAAATATATAAGCATTCTGTGAGTGTGAGTTCGAATTTCGCAAGGGGCTCGTCTTTAACAAAATACACGAATTTGTATTATTGCAGATGTGATCCCCAAAAGACTAAAGAATAGAGGGCGGAGTATTTACTTAAAACATTTTCAAGTGATGACGGAAGACTTCAAACCTTTGAACTTTCAATGCAATATTAAGAATTAAAGATATTTGACATTTCCTTTAAATGAGACAGCAATAACTTGTTCAGACAGATAGGTTATCAAAATATCAGGTATTATTAATCCGCTCATTTGAACAACTTTGTTTAATTGGATATCATCACGAACCAAACACCCTGACTCAATGATTACCAGGTTTCTGCAAATACGTGTTAGTCAAAGGTTAATTGCTGTAATATCGTAGGGATGTGTCATCTTTAATGACTCTTGTTATATGAGGAACAGGCTTAGAGTTGAGGTGATGTGAGTTGGGGTTTAATGCAGCTGTCAAGAATATTTCACTTATATCACGGCTGCTAGTATTATTGCAGGAAGAATGCCTGCAACTTCATGGTGGCTATGCATTGTGGTAATGCCTGTGAGCATTGACTAGATCTAGCGAACCATGAGTGATACTGTGCTTAAATTAAGTGCATTGCACCAAAATCTTACCATTTGTAGAATAGCATCTAGTTTCAGGAATAATCATAACTTACTTTACAAGTGATTATCTCTACGGCAAAGTTGTCGAATCACTGGCAGGATCACTTTCGACATCGTGGCATTTAATTTCACTTTATTATCATCCGATGATATAATTTGTTGCGTGTAGCAACATGTTTAGTGAGACAGTCTCTTAAGGGTTTATAAATTCAAGGACATATTATTCGAAAATAAGGACAAACATCAATATCATATTTGTTATTGCTTGTTAGCTGTCACATGAGATGTCACACAAAGCTTGTATTGTCGTATTACTTTAAAGAGCCATCACGGATGTTAGTGTTTCAAATTTTTGGAAAATATACTTATAACGTCATTCGCCAGATAAATCTTTTATCTACAACATGGCATATGTTAAATAATTTTCATATCACGACAATGTATTGCAATTTGGTTTCAAAGAGAAGTATCACTTCGACTAGCGCGCACTACGGGTATCTGACGTATATAAACAGAGTCCCCTTTTTTGCGTAATACATACTACACAAACAGCAAGCGCTTCCGAAGCGTGAAGGCTCGTCTCTAGCGCAAGTCGCCATAACAACCCATATGCTGCACGTGCTTCACGTGTCTCTCTTGCAAAGTACCCTTGTCACACATTACTGAATGTGACGATTGCTTTACAAACTATGTTTCTAAATGTCTTGAGAATATACAAAATATTTCCTGTTTAATGTTCTTTTTATTGAGATAAGACCACCAAATTATGACAAATTTTTACTCTCATTAATTATAAAATTCAAGTAAAATACCTAGTTGGGTAAAACAATTATTCCAATATCTGTAGCAAATACATAATTAAATGAAATGGTAAATAAATAACCATCAAAAAATTATATATTTCGATTTCTTTCATTGCTCATATTTTTTTGTTATTCTTTCGTGTCTTTGTTTACTGTGTGTGAGCTAGACCATAATGCTTTGCGCTTGAAAATAATAGACTGGATCTATATTTAGACTGGAAAACACCTTTACTAATTAATGCAATTTCTCGGCTTATTTTAAGTTGGGAAAATTAGGGAAAAATTAAGTGTATTTATTTCACGGAGATAGATTTTTGGAAAAAATTTGATATTTTCATCAACATCCGTGATGGCTCTTTAATTTATAACAATGTTCAAGATGGCAACCCTAACAAGTTTCAAGTTTCAATTTTCAGCGCATGTTCATTGCATCTAACATTTAATTCCATGCCATATGACTGGAACCAATTTCAGCTTATATCCATGCATAATCAAGCAAGAACAGTTTAACAAAATGCTTGATGATTGTCTTAATATCACAATAAAGCCATTGAATATCCATATAAATTGTTAAAATCGTTTTTGTTATTGTTATTTGATAAAATGTTATAAATGTTAAAGATCGCTTTGGCCCTGTGTGTAAATGATAGACATGCACTAGCAAAAGTAAGGGGAATTGGGTGCCTGCTTCAAATTGTTTTTCTTATTGTTGTTTGATTAAATAGTTTACAACCTGACAATATTCGATTCAAAATTGACCCAATCGAAACAAATTTGTAGTCCAAGCCTCTTGGTTATTTGATAATATTAACCATGCTATCCATTATGAACATGTAGCATAAAAAAATAGAGAATACTACACGAGGTCTCATTAGATACGAATTATACGAAACGAGTGTCCTTCTGACGGTATCTGACCGAGCGAAAGCGAGGTCAGATACCATAGGAAGGTCACGAGTTAATACAAGTAATTTATATTAAATTGAAAATTTATTCAGCTGAAAACATGGATCTAAGAATATCATAAAGTTTTAAATCAAAATCTTTCAAGGATTAATTTGGTGATTTATGTCATGATTCATTTCAGACTTTTAAATTCGTTTATTCTATCCTTTAGTAAATGAAGGTTCCTATCACACATGATGAAACTGGGAATAATTTAGAGAATTACGTTCTTGAATGTCGTAAATTGCTGCCTGATTGATATATACATCAGATGTTGCCTCTTTAATCATTCATTGTGAGTTTTTTTTATTTTAATTTTTTATCTTTGCAAACCAAATATCTAGAAAGATCTAGATGTCAATTACGTCGAGCATTGATGTTTAACGGAACTTCGTAGGCTCCGGTTCGGACCACTGGCGGTTTGTGTTTGAAACTAGAAATAGTATGAATGACCCCATGTCTTTTATAAATGTTCTTGGTGTATTTTGTAAGTTCGTTGCCTACTGAATAAAATAGATGCATGGTTGAGACAAATTAGTGTATGCAAAATATCAGCGATCTCTGTTTGGTATTCTGCTTATATTTTGTATTCAACATTTGTGTTACTCTAATAAACTCGATTTATATGACCAGTGTATCATGTTTTCAAACGATTAGATATTACAAAAGCATGTAAACGATCAGAACAAATTGAGTTTTTTGTTTAACACTGCTTAAGCAATATTAATTTTTCTTGGATAGCGAAGCAGCATGCTGAACCTAACTTTGCAGCAGATTGCTGACTTGTTTCCAGTGAGTCGTAATATTGATAAATGTGTTCAACTATTTGGATTGCACCAAACGGTCCGTTTTAACTGTTATGATCACACACAATAGTTCGTTTCAACTGTATGATCACACAAATGTCTAGGTCATTGATTTCTCTTCTTAATTAAATGCAAATCAAATATATCAGTTTGACATCAATATTTCCATTTCAGGAGAAACAATCTCCGGCCTTTTTCTCTTGATGTTGGTAAAAATATTTGATTTTTTGGGGTGACTTCCTATCAATCACAGATACACAACAATATTCGCAGCAGTAATATGTCACTGAATACATGTATTTTACAAAAATATTTTTTGGGAAGTAACAACCCATAAAGAAAACTACAGGTCACTTTTATGCTAATAGACATGTTTTATCTTTTGAAAGGACAAATGAAATACATATGAAAAGAACCATATCTTTATAAATGAATGTTGTTGATTTTCTTGTTTTGTCATTTTAACCAATGCTCATACGATTGTAGAAACAAAATAACTTTGAAATGTAATACTATGTACTTGTATCATGTTGCATCCTCGTCACAGCTGCCTCTCATTTGTTTGGATCTGGAAAACGTGACTAAGGATTTTTTAATAATGAAAAAAGTTATATGGACAATGAAGAAATAATGAAGAATGTATCATGTGAATTATTTCTAATAGGTTGACCAGTAACTTTATTCCCGTGCAGATGTTCCCGAATGTGAGTGATCCATTATTGAATAATAAATATGTAAAAGGATCGAAGCAAAGGCCACTATTTTTTATGTATTCTGTAGTTAACAACAATCCCAAAATTGTATAATCTACGGTAGATTTACTTTCACCACTTTATATACTATACTATATACTATATACTATATACTATATACTATATACTATATACTATATACTATATGCCTTACGTTTTTTAATGTTTAACGAACATGTAACTTAGTTAAACTTTTAAAGCACTGTAGTGTAGTGGTTAGCATGCCGGCCTCTCACGCCAAATGTCCACGTTCCAATCCCGGTGGAGACACCAGAAATGTGTGACCTGGTTCTCATACTGTGTTGTGTCCCTGGGCAAGGCACTTCTTCCACATTATACTTAGTCCACCCAGCTGTTTGAATAGGTACCTGAACAAAGGAAGTGCAGACGTATATGGTTGTGCGCAGTGCTTAGTAGCGGCACCGACAGTACAATTTCTTCAGGGTTATAATGTACCGCAAGTGAACAGTGAACTTACTTGATATTATACATTACACTGTGTATTATTATTAAATGTATTTATCTGTCTTTATGTCTATTTTTTAATGAAGTTTTGATACAAAAAGTTGTCTGGAATTATAGATGATAAGAGTTTAGTTCGTAAAGGGGCCTGCGACCCATTATACGATACAAAGATGAAGAATAACAATTCTAACACGTAAGCACCATATATATAATAGAAGTCGTATGCTGTTATGTAAAGTGTTTCAATATTTTTAATATTCTAAACTTAAGAACTTTGCTCTTTTCTTCAAAGCTAGAAATATAAACTTGGCAAGATTATATTACACATATATTCTTTATTTGACATTTCGATGAATATTGAAACAAATTCATTTAGGTGAAACCTTTCTATGATAATCAAGTAAATGAAGTGTTTCACGTTGAAGAATTATGATAAAAGAGGCTTCGAATGGTGAGGCTTCAAATGGAGAAGACGTATCCACAAAATATCAAATATCAATTTTATATTAGATTTGAAGAATTCAAATTAAAAAGCTACCCAGCAGAAGTTAGATAAGTAGAATTTCAAATTGACATTACCATTTTCGTTTTATAGGTACCACCAAATGCGTGTTACTCTCGCAATGTGTTAGAAAAACAATATTTTCTGAATAACAACTTCTTCATTGTGAACACACAGGGCGTTTCAAGAATATGCTTATTCGTTCATCATGTGGAATGGAACTGTCCCATAAAGGAACAAAGGCCAATGGACCAACATTTGATATAGTGCGCTTACATACTTACATTTTGTTAATTCAAAGCGGAATATGCACTAAACACGTCGCCAGCATCCATGTGCGCGTGAATACGTGAATAAATATCATAGCTCCGTAAAGGGAAACTCCTTGTGAGTTACTTCTCTTGCATATCAGCAAACCACTGATAATACTGTTTCGCCGATTTTATCCATGTTAATTGTGTATTGTTTTTCTTACGTATTCCACTTCCAATTGACATTCGAAAGCTATTTTGAAGTGGCAAACATATAAGGGCATAAAGCGTGTTCAAACTTAGTGTTAATCATTGTTAACAAAAAGTCAAGAATTGCTTATGCCTAAAACAATACATGCATTCAAAACAACAAGACCAACATGAATTAACAAGCCCTAATTGCGTGTAACATTCAAATGGAATACGAAAACCTAACCATAATATCCATATCTCAACTGCAGAACTGTCCTTGAATGAATATTTGTATTTAATTAAGCCCAGCTACTGCATTTCATTTTCTTTATACGTAATTATTTGTATAATATGTATATCCCCACTTAAACAAATGGTCTTTTACATTTAGGTAACAAAAGAACATTAAAGCAGTTTACTTATAATGGATAAGCTGTGGTATATACATCATTGCCAAAGTGCCCCTCTATGCAAATGATCTAAACGAAATCCGCAAGGAATCAAATAATATAAGGTTATTTTCATTTAAAATCTAATATAGCTCCAATATGGTTGTCTCTCCTAGGCAATGCCCTTAATGAATTACGTTGGCAGAAGAAGTAGCTTCTCGTGTAATGAAAAGGTAATGAATGAATGTCTTTATTTCCTCCGCATAAGCGAAGATCACATGAGCATATTTACTTGGTCACAGACACAAACAATACACGCAATTTACAAAATAATTATATCAGAAACTGTACATTAGAGATGATTTCAATTTAAACAGATACACAGCAAAATTCAATATAATATTCTTCCTTGTTGAAGTAGTCATCCCAGGTATCGTATTTGCTCCACTTAATACAGCTGTAACATCATCATCATCATCATCATCATCATCATCATCATCATCATCAAATTATTTAAATTCGGACATACAATTCAATATCTAGTATATTAATTAGTTTATTGAAAAACTCTTTCGCTGGGTCATATAGTGATCACAGTGCAGAATGATATGACAGTCATGATCAAAACATTGATTATTACAGTTTATACACTCTATTGAAATTTACCTCGTGCATTTACCACTATTACAAGTTGTATATCTGACTATATTTTGGATTATCATACATTACATACGTAGTTGGGTGTGAACTTTAGCATAATAATAATCCGAGTAACTTTTCATTTCGTAAGAAAAGGAAGAGAGGTCACTAGGCCATTAACCTATTTTAATCACAAATCTTCATAGTTAAATGCAAAATGAAAATATTAGCAGATTGGACCATTACTTTCCAATAATGCAGCTCGAGAATAACAGAATGACGTCCCAAGTGTAATTAAACATACAGCAACTACTGTGTAGTCCACGTTTTAAGTATTTCCGAAACTGCGAACAACTAATTAAGAACCTGAAACATGAATACTATAACAATCAAATAACTTTAAAATTATTTCCATTATACAGTATTGTTATACTGTTTTACCGAAGTTGGAACTATATGCAGTATAAACACGTTAACCAACACAAAAACACCAAGATGTACGTCGTGTAGACTCGTTGTTTCTTTCAAACACGCTCAATTATTCTTCACTTCTATGCTTCTAGATAACACATGTTTTGGGGTATTTCTACTAACAACTAATTTATAACTTAAAACATACATACGATAAAAGTCAACTAACTTCAGAATTAGCTCTATTACATAAGGATTGTTTTACTTGTTTTGTGCCTCTATCGAAGTATAATAGCAACAAATTGTATAAAATCGCATGATATTATGCACAATTTGTTGCTGTTATACTTCGATAGAGGCACAAAACATGTAAAACAATACTTATAATTACAAAATCAACAAGTTTTTCTTTAAATATTGACACAAATATAATTTATTTGTCATTTATCACGGAAGGCAGCAGCTTGTTACACGCAACATTACATGGCTGAAGCAAAATTCAGGAATCCTTAATCTAAAACGCCAGAGGATTCAATTTCGTTTTCCAAGCATTCAAATGCATACAATCAGGGTTCGTTTTTTCTGGTTTACACAATTTGTGATTAACCCTCATTAGCATATCAGCGACGTTCAAACATGGCTACCGTTTGCGAAGCGCTAGTAGGTGAACAAGCTTGAGGACTTGTACCGAAGTGTTCGCGATGAAATTAATTGTCTCATTTGGAAAAGGAACGAATATTCCATTTTTTGGCGTAGCTTTGAAGACGAAATGGCATGCGTATATCTTATTTTGCATCAAAACGTTACGCTCAGTTTTAAGAACCAACTGACCGTTTGTTCTGATGGATTGTGACGTCATAAGGTACGAATGCACGAGGTATGGTAGCACATTTTATCTGAATTCATCGAGAAATGGCAGCAGGTTTTTGAGAGATCTCGTCTAATCAGAAACGCGGAAATTAGTGTAACAAAACCATTTTATAATTATTTAGTAATATTATAAGTTTTGTGATGAAGAGAAAGTTGAAAAGTAAGAGAAATTGAAACTTATGAAGATATTCAATATAAACACGATATCAAGCACAAAAATACTAAGGTGAATGTCATATAGACCCGTTGTTAGTTTTCAATTTTCTTGTAAACACACTCAAGTTTTCTTCGATTCTACGCTTCAAGATAAACAAGAATCGCGTAACATGTGTCATCTAATTATAATAAGAAGTTAAATCATCTCATCGACCACAAAGGGATTACATTACTTCCCACCATGAAATTGAAATTGAATATTTCTGATTATATTATCTACCTTACGTACGGGTGAATAGAATGGTACAGAACAATCGGTTCGGTAAATGTTTGGTTTTGGTTCAGAACCAAGAAAGCAACAAGGTAAAATAACAACAAAACAAACAAACAAAACAAACAAAACAAACAAACAAACAACAAAATAAAAATATCATGAAATATCTTGAAAATATAGTCTCAAGAGTGTAAATATGACAAAGTTGAATGAATGAAAATTGATGAACTTATAAAAACATAGATTATGGTATGAGGAAAATAGACTTTGATGCTCGGTGTATTTACTCTACAGCAAAACATCGCGGTTTAATTAATGTTGTTAACCTTTGATAGTTACAGTTTTTCCACTTGTTGTACATGAAGGCAATTCACTTCGTTAATTCTAGGGCCCTGCTGGTGAATTGATTTGATTGTTGATAACAGCGTCTTACCTGAACAAGGCACGTTTCGTCCTAATTGAGAAGGAATGGAACTTGTTTTGTTGGTCTTTGACGTTTTTAAAAAAAAAAATTTTTGAGTTGAGGTGTTTTACAATCTTAATCCTTCTTTATGAAACATGCCTGTTTACTCATCTTATCATATACATAGAGATTATTACCCGAGGAAGTATGTCATATGAATTTTACGAAACGAGTGTGAATTTTTGTATTGCCCGAGCGAGAGCGAGGGTTATACAAAAATTCGCACGAGTTTCGTAAAAGTCTTATGACACACTTTTGAGTGTAATAATTTCTTTATTACCCGTTCTGTTCCATGTGTTTCGCGTAAAAAAAAAGTCAGAAAGTGGCCCACTTCTCAAGCAACAGTGACGTCACGAACAATCGTTTTATGACGTCACAGACGACAGAATACGGGAAGCCGTGGTGAAACAATCGTTGCTAGGCAAACGCGATATGTGCACATGTGCTCATATCAATAATATTATTATATTATTATTATAATATTATTTTCAACCATATGGGTAATAATAACGTTTAATGTGCCTAAAAGTGAGAATTGTTTCTATCATGTTGTGAGCAATTCACTTGATTGTCAAATGTCGCTTATGAAAAGAATACAATGAAAGCTTAAAATCCTTTCACTTCCAAAACTGAGTTATCCTTTTGACAATACGATCAGCTGATGAGCAAGAATAGGAGAACTAGTGATTCAGAAGGTTGTTTCATTTCTTTCTGTCAATAAGGAAATCTCTAAACGTATCCAACCAAATTTGTTACATTCACATCAAGGCAAAGCATTTACTCACGTTTTTCAACAGCCTTTTCAACAACACGAAAATGTCAAACGAATATCCTCTTTTTCACATAGCAATGTTTCTTATCTGTATCCAATTAATCCAATTAAAAACAGGATGCGATTTATCATTCTAGTGTCATTAATTTTGGCTGCTTCAGTAAAGGCTCTGAGCTTGAAATGTTAATGGTTAAGTATGTTTTCAACGTGAGATTGGTTAAAACAAAATATTGATAGGTCTAAAGCTCATTGCTTTGAGAGCAAGAAAAGAAAGATAATGGGCTTGTCGCTGGACCTGTCTGTAATCCTCAATGGTTGCGTAGAGGACAAGTTCCTATGGGAAACAAAATGTCTTTAAAACGTAATTTGTTTGGTTTTGTTGTAGGCTAATGTCGGAGTACCTCTCCATGCCTTAACATAATGGAGCCAACGCCCAAAGGGCCGAGGCACACCTTTTTCACTTAAATTACATATAAAGTAACGTTTTTTAACAGAATTACTAAAACATGAAAAATGAATATTTTGAATTTTAAAAGTTAATGTGATATAAATATATCCATAACAATATAATGAAGTCATAGGGGTACTTGAAATTAGATTGCGGTTTATAATATATCCTTTAATTAATGTGATAATGCTTTATTTAATAAGTAATTAACCAGTTCTTTTCACAAGACTGACTTTTATTGTTTGATTCGTATACTTCATAGCGCATGCAATGAAATACATAACACTGTCGACTTGGAGACGACCTCGACAAGACTGCCGAGCCTTTAATTAAATGACCCGTACAAGCACGTCCAGCAAGCAATCCTGTCTTCGTGACAACTTATCATAAATACGTCTAAAGACCTACCAAAACATTTAAAATTATTTCCAGATATCATTAAAAGACACTGCAAGATAAGGAATACAAAGGAAATCATATGAAATGCACTTCAAAGGTCTCAAAGAATCATGACTGTGATTAATAATGTTGTACTTCTTTGAACATATCAAACAATACATTATTTCATGCAACTATGTTTTCCTCAAGACAAAATGAGATAAATGAAAAAAATGGAAAAGATATGGTATCTAATTCAATCCATTCTCTACCTCATTCAACACCACTTTGATGCCATAATCAATTTGCCTGGGGGAACTCGTGCAGTTTAACCAATTCAAAATGACAAAGACGTAATAATGAATACAACCAGGAAAATTAATTAATTCATAATTCAAATTCATTGTCATTTGAATTGTTCTCAAAGTAATACTACATGGGTTACAAACTCGACAATCCTCTAGTTTCGGGAAGAACAGGTGATATATAAAACACATAGTATTTAAATGCATTGGTTTGATTTTTAATTGAATTCATCATCGTGGGACTAAAAGCTAATGTCATAAACCGGTATGAAAATATGCTCTGCTCTAGTGTACAAATGACTTATAATCCGTCCATCAATGTAAAACATACAAGTGAATTGACTAATTATTCAATAGAAAATAAGACAATTTATACTCAGTTAATGTGTTGATGTTCTTTAAAAATGTGAGATAAAACTATGAGTTTAATATTAATGAGCATTCGGATATTGCAAATATGCCATCGTAATATTTTCTCATATTTCATATAAACTTATTCAATATTAGTCATTGTTTTAAAAGAATATGCATATTTTAAGGAGGTACATTTTAATGCAGTTAATTCAATCATTTAGGTGTCAAATATAACTCGGAACGAAAACAAACATTTCGGGTTTGACAGAATTTAGTCACTATAGTTGTACATTGGGATTTAATTTATTTTGTAACACAATTGAGAAGACAATGGGGAAATGTTATCAACACATAAAAGCTTTATACATACCTCATGAAGTGAATGATCATTGAGTGTTGATAGAAACAAAACAAGGAATTTTGCTACAAACACAGTCACTGAGAAGCATTGAGTACAAGTGAAGTGAAGTGAAGTGAAGTGAAGTGAGGTAAGGTAAGGTAAGGTAAGGTAAGGTGAGGTGAGGTGAGGTGAGGTGAGGTGAGGTGAGGTGAGGTGAGGTGAAGTGAGTTGAGGTGTGGTGAGGTGAGGTGAATTGGGCGAGATGAGTTGATGTTAGGTGAGGTGAGTTGATGTGAAGTGAGGTAAGGTGAGGTGCGGGAGGTGACGTGAGAAGAGATGAGGTGATAAGTTGAGGTGAGGTGAGGTACATGTGAGATGAGTTGCGAGAGACGAGGTGAGGTGAGGGGAAGCAAGATGGGGTGAGGTGAGGTGATCAGTTGCCATAAGTTGCTTTTAAAACAATTCAACTTAAATCACAGAGGCGATTATTATTCAGTTGGTATCTGGTCAGCCGATAGTTGTTGAACATCATACCAGAGTAATCGGGATTTTTTGGTCTTACAACTTACGTAACTAGAATTAGCTGTGTCATTGACATGTAAGTTGATCCTTTGCCATGGTGCTTTCGACGGTTACAGACTTTTACTTTGTCTCCTATTACAGCTTCGATTAAATATATTGTAACACCAAACAGGATAACCACATAACACTGACATATGCAAACGTATTTGCTCTGTTTATTTGCTGGTTGTTTCCAGATAGTCTGGACGTTAAGCATGTTTGACAACAACGTTCCCAAACTCCACAATTGACTAGACGTCTTTGGTTATGTATTGCGTACTTATCGCGTAATTATTATGCAAAGTGTTTTAACAAATGAAAAACATTGAGGTACAACGAAGATAGATTAACCTGGGAACATCTATCACAATTGTTATTTCGTCCCATTTATACTTCGGTGTCCATGGCAATCATTAATATAAGCGTTCTGTTGAGCAATCGTTTCACAAACACTGCCGGCTATATGAAATCCAGAAAATAACAAAAAATTAAATATTAAAACTTCTCAACAAGGGAAATACAACTTTTTCAGCAACAAAGACAACAACATTTAGGGTTATGTTAGTTTGGCGTTCGTAAGATAGAAAAATGAATGCAAATGGTTTTAATTCTAGTAGTGCTGAAACTACACTTGTATTGCAGAATAGGCAGAAGATGCACTAAAGAATAAATAAGCTCGTAGCTATACAGTATTGAACTCAAAATTCGGCATATCAGCACTTTCTGCTTCCTGTATTTCAATGCTGTTTTCAGGTGGAATGGACTTGTAGGCCTATTTCTTATGAAAAGTGAGTATGTTATAGAAACACAATTGCCCATTTCCATTGGGTGTGAAACCTAATTGAGATATAAACTATGAATGCAGTCGGGACGAATTTCTGATAACGAATCCAACATGGCGACTGCAAATCTTCGAAGGGATAGGGCTACTTTTCAATACATTGTTTACGGTAACATAATGAATGTTCTCAATTTCATCTGGCTTGAAGGAACAACACGGTCCTCTAGTGCAATGGTTTGTATGAGCTAGATCCTATTAAGTACACATCACGCAAGAAATTACACTGTCGGCCAAAATAAACACCTACTTGATTTTCCTTAAAATATGAAAGATAACATACATGTAGTTTTCTGAAATATTATTAATGGTGGTCTCCACGTTATGCTGAAACAACAATTAATATGAAAGTCCTTTGAAATTGTGGAATAACTGTGATTCGAGTCAATAACATTCATGAAAACCACGCCTAATGAAAACCACTATTTGCGGTTGATTCACTTGCGCATCGTACCAACGTACATCTGTAGTGTCATCACCACTTAAATAAAATGTGTGCTGGGCAAAACAGTTATCTATTGTCCTTCAAAAACATCTCTGAATTCTTTTGATCTCTCTACTGCAGGCAAAACACATGTATCTTGATCATTATGCTTTCATCACTTAGTAGAATGTTTAAACATTATTGATTTTATTTTCATCGGATAGAAACTTGAAATTCCAATTAGTTTCGAGTGACAAATACAGTATATTTGGTGTATGTTTTCATTGAACACAAGTGATTGTCATATATGTGTCATTTTGGCAATGAATATACATGTCGAGGGAGATGATTTGTACCTCAGCATACACAATGGATGACATTTTGGTACGTATCAAAGCCAAACGAAACTTTATAAACAAAAAAACTACTTCACAAATATGATCACTATATTGCATCGATTAATTTCAGAAACGGTCAGTACTTCTTGATAAAATAACATTTTTGATAACGTTTCGCATATCCAACATAACTGAACGTTGCGCTTTAAGATTAATGTATAAATTGTTCAAAGACTCCTTGATTTGATTGTCTGTTTGTACAAAGTGGTTTCAGAGATAAACACGATTTTCGTTTATCAATCAGTTCTTCACAAGTGATTGTTGTAGGACTCTAAGAGAGCTAATGTTGTTACCCCACTTGGGAGATTGTTGAACAAATTCTATTTAATCCTATTAGTAAAACCTGTGAAACAGAATGACAATTACAGAGCTTTCACTGAACTACATTTGAATCCCTCCTGGATTCCGCATTTCTGCTGAATGGGAGTTAATTCGGTAAATCGCCTATTGATGCAGACAAAATAATAAAATAAACGGAAGAGCACTGTTCTAGTCGAGTTGAATTGCTATGAAAGAACAATCCTATATATGAAACAAGATTTGATGACATACTATTCCACCAAAGTACACAGTCTCGATTCTCCTCACTTCCAAGCACTATTAGAAAGCGGTTTGACAATTTTTAGGTGTATAATCAATTAAATGAATCTACTATAGGAGTCAGTGTTAGTGAAGTTTCATTATTTTTGAACTTGTCAGAATATGAAACAATATTAACAACACTCTGGGTGTCCTAGTTAAAAATTGCATAAGTGATTAGAAATAAGCTATTCAATTTCACATTCCGATGTTTATAACATAAATGATTAGAAACTGAGTGGCCTCTCCTGTACAACACTAGTAACAGGATACAGGAATATTACAAGCAAGAGTTACATCAATCAGTTTTTATTCAACAGAGATATCAAACTGGATTATTCAGGAAAGTAGTTTAAAATAATGTTTTCTCTCTAATTGAAGTTATATAACGAATTTATCTGATTAGGGATTTTTCTTTTCATGTTTAAAACATGAATTGCCTCCAATCACTTCAAACATTTAGCTCGATTATAAAAAAGGTCTAATCCAAGTGTGAGTGCAACGAGGTTCTTTTTTATACTTTAGGTAACGATTAATTCGCTTACAAACTAATCGTAAAACTTATTTTCCATTGTTTCTTCTCGTGGCTCTTAAGAAGTATCCGAATCAAAGTAAAATTCCATCAAACGTTTCCTAAGTCATTACAGCAATGATGTTTTCCAATGCTTGTATCACGAAATTAACAAATTGTCCCAAGTCCCAAAAGACATGACAGTAGTAAGTTGCTTCAAGACCGCTCAGCAGACTTCTTATAACTGAATGCTAGAATGAAAATTGATTTCATTTGAAATGTTTTCAAAGTTCTATTTTTCTATTTACAGTTGTCAGCTGAATTTGATGAATTAAACGGACACTTCGTGTTTTTCATGAAATTTTATTTAGATTCGATAAATACAAAAATATCCAATGTCCTTATTAACGTTCAAATCACCTCACTCGACATGCATGTGTATCCCCTCAAGCAAAATATTTGACAATAACTTGCTTCCAATGGAATTTCAAGCAGCGCCTAATACACGATGCGAAACCGAATTCATGCGCCCCATTTACAACTATACAAGTTATATGTTCCATTGAACAGTAACAATCAATATCTGTCACTTTGTCGGCTACATATAAGTTTTCAAAATTACGTTTGATCAATCGACGCGCGCCAGCTGCAAAGCATTGTCCAGTTTTAGATCATAATCATGGTTAAACATTTTAACAATGTTACTTTACTGTCGATTGGCACTAAAAGGCTAATATCGGAAACAGTCAATTCTTCTCCATTAAATAACACCCACGGTAAATTTTTACCTATATTACTACAATACCATACGGAGTGTCCCTTTAAATAAGTGAACTCGTTTTATAACTAGTTACAATCGGTAAAATATCACTTTACTTTATCTAATGTTCTGCTGAGATACATGGTGATGTAGTATGACGAATACGCCGGTCACACCATGATAAACACGTCTCTTCATCTATTATTTAGCAAATTTTATATCCTTTTCAGACCATTTTGAGAATTGTTTCTCCCAAACTAAAGCTACATAACGAATGTATCTTTGTTACGAACCATCTAGGGTATATCACAATCTGCAGATTGTGATGATTCCTAGATTGCACGGAACATCTTCATCTGGTTCAAGTAACTAACCTTTCATATCAAGAACGCTCTCCTTTCATGTTTAAGATAAGAATTGCTTCCAATCACTTCATACATGGCAGTGGATTTTGAAAATCTATAATTCAAGTTTGAATGCAATGAGGAACTTTTTCATACTTCTGGTCGCGATTTATTTTCTTACAAACTAATGGTAAAATTAATTTTATTGTATCTCCCTATGGCTCTTACGAAACATCTGAATCAAAGTAAAATTCAATCTAACTTTTTCTCTGTAATTACAGTAATGACCTAATGGTGTTTTCAATCAATCTTTATTTGTGTTTTCCAATGCTCCGTATCACCAAACTTAGCAAATTTCCCCAAGTCCCAAGAGACATGATAGTAGTGGGTTGCCTTCAAGACTGCTCAGCGGACCTCAACAGATTCTTCTTATAACTGAACGCTGGAAAGACAACTGATTTCATTCGACATTTTTTCAAAGTTCTATTTTCTCTTTACACTTGTCAGTTGAAACACTGGTCATGGCATGATAAACAAGTCTCTTCAAATTTTATTCAGGAAACTAATATCTTTATCCAACAGGTGGTGCTCATGATCTTCATCGGGTTAGTGCTTCTACCTTTTGATATCAGGAATGTTTCTCTTTAATGTTAAACTAGAAAACCTCAAATCACTTCAAACATTGACATCGTTTGTAAAATAGCTCTAATTCAATTGTGAATGTAATGAGGAAATATTTCATACTTCAGGTTTGAATTTATTCTTTCACAAAGTTATTGTAAAACTAATTTTCTATTGTGTCTTCTCATGGCACTTAAAAGTATCATTCTCTTCCCACAGAGGATACTCCCTTCAAATTGTTCTACATCGCCTGAATCCGGGAGCAGAACATAATCCTCTAGCGGAGGAAGGTGGAACCTCAAACTGTATCCGTGCTTGTTAACCATTGGAAACTCATCTTTCAGTGGCCAAGTCGACTGAGTGACTTCAAAGATCGAGGCATTTTACACTTAAGGATTTTCTAATTAGCATATATGCCCTTCGAATATGTCTGATGTAAAGAACATAAATTAATTAGTGTTAGTATTTATCTCAAATCTGGTCGTCTTTATTCATCAGCATGTTTATGATCAATTGTTTTCACAAAATCAAATAGCATATTTCGAGGAAAATACATTAAATGAGTTAAGTTTATTTCATCATTATGATGTGTCATTGGCAAATGTCACAACGGCGGAGCTGATTGCATAACTAGATACATTGGCAACCAATCAGGACACTCCATTTTTGCTTTTGGATTCAGGCGACGTAGAGCAGAGATTAGGATCAGAAATCTGAAGGGCGTAACCTCTGCAGGAAGTGAATGAAGAAGTTTCCGAATCAAAGTAAAATTCAATCCAACTTTTTCTCTGTAATATCAGCAATGACCTAATGATGTATTCTAACGCTCTATATCACCAAATTAAACTAATGTCTTCAAGTCCCAAATATGATAGTAGTGGTTTCAAGACCGCTCAGCGGACCTCAACAGATATTTGTTTATAACTGAAGGCTTGAATGACAACCCATTTCATTCGAAATTTTTCAATGTTCAATTCTTCACTCCATTGCCAACTGAAATAAGTTAATTCCTGTTCTAACTCCGTACTTTATTTATATCGTTTTCCGTTTCTAAAATAGAAACAGGAGAATCAAGTTGATGCTTAATCGGAATTCATCTTTCAGCTACGTTGCCACTGGTTCAGCCGTCCACTTTACATATACAATTCTCAATAAGCAAGTAAAACATGAACGTACCATCAACAGTATATTAACCCTCCCCTAACTAATAAGCCTGGTTGTGTTTCTGATATATGATCCATGAGGAGTCCATTGCCTTAATCAATTGTTTATTATGCCGATATAAAATTTATTTAAAACATTTATCATTAAAATACTCTAAAATTATATTATGCGTAACACTTTAATTGAGCAAATGAACTTTCAAACCGTGTCTGTATTAAAATATAACAACCTTACATCACTCGAGATCTTCACAGGAAGTCAGCAGTCAAATATCTAATTCAGCATATAGTCTTGCCTGCTGCCTTCGAGGTGATATTTGGTCTTTGACTGAAATAAGGTATAAATGAAAAATGTCATCATACAACCTCTATCAACTTGGGTTGATGTGTTGGACAACACATTTTAAATTGGTGTGGTTATCTTTATACACAAAATAATGTTTCGACCAGATTGCAGGTTGTAAATGGAACCTGTGTCCTTGAGTCTCAAAGCAGATATACACACAAGTCTGAGAGGGCAGTTTGTCTTAGATAAAGTGTATGGTATTCATTTGTTCCTTGCGGGAGATCTTCTAAATGGTCATACCCCATTTACAGACGACAGACAGAAGAGAAGGGGAAACCCAAACGCTCACCCATTGTGATAATGGACCAGTCCTAATTAAACCGTATTGGCTTATGTTTTTACTAAACGTACGGGCAAAAGAAAGTATATGGATCAGTTGTATTTATCATATGTATAATTTTCAAAGTCAAATATCTCGAGTTTTGGACGTCGTATTCAAAAACGGACTAGTTTGTGAAATTAGTCCAAAACATTAAATCAGTCAAAGAATACCTCTACGCGGTTTTACTTTTTTGTTATTAAAATTTAAATTTTAAATTTTGAAATTCCCCAAAATTAATTTTGATAAAACACAACTGTTCATCGACATATAACACATACTCTGTGTGAAAATCAATAAATGTGCTTCGACCTGCACACATTTACAACATTTTGAACATGGTAGGGGTCGCGTTGGTGTAAATTTCATTTCTTACTCCTGCCTACTTTAAATAATGATATTTTAGTTACAAAATAAAACAGTCACCAATTAAGTCATTCAGACTACTGCTGAAAGGTGTTATTGTATCGTGTCATAATCAAATGCATCTAATTTCTTTGAAATATTGAATTAATCGAAAACAAGTGAGTGTTATACTTTCTTTTGCCCGTCAGTTTAGGAATGACCAGTTTGATGCTGGATTAGTATTGTGAGTAAACCAGTATAACACTATGTTAATTCTCATCTCAGAATGTTTTTACTTGAAAATGAAAGTCAATATTTGTTGCTGTAATATTGTTAGTGTAATACTTTCAAGTGAAGTGATTACACTTTACTAACTGACTTTTTAACAGTATGCACCTTCAAACTAACAAGATCATGAAACTGTTAATTTCAGAAATCTTGTCTTAATGAACAAATATGGTCACTAGTTACGGTATTGGCTGATCTGAAGCGATAAGAAATGTTTCATAAACAGATTTATCTCAAATAATCTCAAATTTATTCACAGATCATATGGTTGTCGGCTTTTTCTCAATTATCGTTACAAAATGGAATTGAAGATTTATGTATGTCTAGTTTCTCATAATGTATGATAGAAGAATCAGTTTTCATTGTCTATCCAAGGCAACAAATGCCAGATTATTCTCACAAAAGTCCCCCAAAAGGTGCACATACACTTCTTACTTTTTATAACAGGAAAATAACAAGAAGTTATATATCTTTGCTTGTTTTCATAATATAAGTATAAGGTACTCGGTTTTATAATGTAGTCATTCATTTCAGATATGTAAAGTAACACGATCCACGAATCTGCTGTTTTGAGGTCAATGCAATGTCAAACATCTTTTCGAACTTCCGCTTTAATTTACAGTCTCTGGCTCTCCACATATGATTGACACAATTTTAAATAAATATGATTCGAGAACAACTGTCATTATCAAGTGTAATTTAATATATAAGCATTCTGTGAGTGTGAGTTCGAATCTCGCAAGGGACTCATCTCTAACAAAGTACATGAATGTGTACTATTGCAGATGTGATCCCCCAAAAGACTAAAGGGCGGAGTATTCACTTAAAGGTACATCCATTGTGTTGTTGGGGTCACATATTCCAACCGTTATGAATGGTGTAAATTTATCGAGAAGTCCCGACTGTTGCCGAAAACTACTATATTGATGATAGTGGGCTGAGTATATTGACGATATGAAGGTAAAACTAGTGATTTCTGATCGAGAACCGGAATGTGCGTCGCGATTGACGCGCGCCAATGAGTCAAACGCAATTTTGGAATCTTATTTAAGACAAAATGCCAAATTTGAGTTGATAATGTTTAATAGGTCATATAACTACTGTGCATGTAAATGGGACGTGTACTTTCGATTTATACACATGCATAATGGTTGTACTCGAGTTTAATTTGAAACCAGTAATTATGATATATTAGGGGATGACTATGCAAGCTGAGTGAATATATTTGTACTGTAAACAGCACATATGGTGTGTTGGAACGTATTAAAGGCAAATAAAATTTTATTTTATTAAACACAATGGACCTTTTCAAATGATGACAGAAGACTCCAAACCTTTGTACCTTCAATGCAATATTAAGAATTTAAGATATTTGACATTTCCTTTTAATGACAGCTATTTAATTGTTCAGACAGATAGGTTATCAAAATATCAGGTATTATTAATCCGCTCATTTGAACAACTTTGTTTAATTGGATATCATCACGAACCAAACACCCTGACTTAAAGATTATACAAATACGTGTTAGTCAAAGGTTAATTGCTGTAATATCGAAGTCATGTGTCATCTTTAATGACTGTTATATGAGGAACAGGCTTAGAGTTGAGGGAAAGGTGAATTGGAGTTTAACGCCGCTTTCAAGAATACTTCACTTATATCACGGTTGCTTGTATTATAGAAAAGTGAAAGCCCGCAACGTCATGCTGGCTATGCATTGCGATGAAACATTTGAACATCGGATGGAAATAGTTAACCATGGGTTGTACTGCGCTGAAAGTCAGTGTAGCGTTGCACCCAAATCTTACTATTTGTAGAACATGATCCGTTTCACACAAAAATCGTAAGTTACGAGTGATTTTCTCTACAGTAGACAAAGTTGTCGAGCCAGTGGCAGGATTCGAACACAGACCTCTTGATCTGAATCTGAACGCACTAATCACTATTCCACCCCCGAACAGGCTTAGCAGGAGTAGCTGACTTCAAGGTGCCCTAGGTACAGTAAGTGAAGTAAGGTTAGGTGTGTGAATATAGAACTTCCAGCGAGAAAAGCTTTTATACATTTGTTAAAAATGAAAATCGTGAGTAAAATCAAAGCAAAACCCATGTGTAATCTAACATCACTGACAAATACATTCACATCACATGTTTTCACTTTTGACGAGTTCTTTGAACAAGCCAAGACAAAAAAACAAGCCATTTTTCATGGCAACCAAACTTCAAGGTTCCACAGCAAAAAGTGCAGCTTCCAAACGCAAGGCATAACTCTTGCCAGTTTGCATTACTGGCTGATTTAACCCTTGCGGTATTTACCTCGCTTTGTTGTGTCATGACAGTGAATCGCTGCACCAGAAATGCATAGCGGGCCTCGATTTCTAAACACAGATTTTGTAAGGAAATATTGCAAGGCCTAAATCAGCCAGTAATGGAGACTGGCAAGAGCTATGCCTTGCATTGGGAAGTTGCAAAAACTAAGGATTCAAGAATTATTTCAAATGACAAATTAAACATAAAATACATGTATTGCTGTTGTTGAAGGATTTCTATATACAATAGAGATTCAAAGTTTACCTTAATTCCACATTTCACTTTTAACATGCTCCTTGCGGCTCATTTCACTACATTTTCACCCGATGATATATTTTACTGCATGCAACACAATGTTTGGTGAGACAATCTCTTAAGGTTTTGTTAATTCAAGGACGGACTATAACATAATATATATCATTGCTTTTAGCTGTCAATTGAGATGGCACAAAGTCGTCTGTATTACTTTAATTTATATAATCTATCAAGAATACAACCCTAACAAGTTTCTCAATTTTGACCACATATTCATTGAATTTAACAACATTTTAACACTTTTGTTAGATAATGGTGTCTACTCAACGATACATTTATTGCAATAAAGCAATTGAAGTTCCATAGAAATTGATTATCTGTAGGGTAAATGAACCGATTCACTGAAATAATCTGAAGTAAAATATGCATATCTTAAAGGGGTTCGAAACAATTGCCCACGCACATCTCCAATTGTAAGATTTTCGCTCTCAGGAGTTAATAGCTTAGGTAAATGTTCATCAACAGTGTGTTGTGAGAAACATTAAAAATCAAATTACTTTTGAATAATAATAAAAAAAAGTTGTGGTATTAAGGTTGTGTGAAATAGTTTAGGTTTTATGGTAAAGAAATTATTTGCTCTACAACCTTATATACATGAATTATGTCATAAAAATTTCAATTTTCCAGTGAAGAGTTATCTCCCTTTGCCATTACTTTTCATGTGATGTGAGAAACCTTAAAAATCAAATTACTTTTTGATACTAATAAAGAAAGGTAATGGTATTGTGGTTTAGTGACATAGTTTATATTTTATGGTAAAAAGATTATCTGAATTATGTAATAAAACAAATAATTTTCCATTGAAGAGTTATCTCCCTTTGCTAATATTTTTCATAAATATTCAACTTCAGCATCAAATTACTCAGAAAATAGGTCCGTGACATATATTTTTTATTTTCTATTATTTTTCAGCAGTAAGTTTCCCACACGTTTTATCATGTTTGAATTATTTTTCATTTATTTTTATTCTTGAACAGGACTTTTGAAGTTATTTCTGCACAATCCATTGTTGACATTGTATATTATCATATAAGGTTAATGAAGAAAAAAAGCAACATACAAATTGCAGAAATCACTTTTCTTTTCTAATAACATTCCATTTTTGAAAGAAAAAACAATATAGCTCTGAATGATTATCATTATTTTTGAAAAAGTGACTTTAACAAAATAAAACAAGTTTGCCATTTTTTGAGACATTAGCACAAGAAAACATCATTTTGCAGAAAAAAAGGTCCGTGACACGCATTTTTCTTTTTGAATCTCGAAAAATACATATTCAGCTTGCATCATGCCAATTTACAGCAATTTTTCATTTATTTTGATTATTGTTGGGAACCTCTTTAACGTATGATTTATGAAATACAACACAACAACAACAACACAACAAGTACGTTTCTTTCTTCTTTAAGCAATTTTGATGAGTGAATGCAACATTATTCAAATGATAGTGTCACAGATTAATTTCAAATGTCAAAGATGTCCTTTGCGCTATGTGTGAAGAATAGAAATGCACTAGCAAACGTTGGGGGAATTAGGTGTTTGCGTTAAAAACGTTTCGTTATTGTTATTTGATTAAATATTTTAGATGTTAAAGATCTCCTTGGCGCTATGTGTCAAGGTTAGTTATGCACTAGCAACCGTTAGAGTAATTTTGTGTTTTCTCCAAATCGTTTTCCCTATTGTTATTTGATTAAATAAATTACACTTTGACAACTATCAATTCAAGATGTGACACTAGCAAAACATAATTGTAAGTCCTTTGGTTATTTGATAATACGGTTTACTATGTGTTCCATTATGCACATATAACATCAATTTTCAGTTACGTATCTTCCAAGAGCTATTATTTACATGCAGTTTGAAATGATCAATGAAATCATTCTGATGAAGGAGTGAGCATAAACTCCGAAAGGTCGCGAATTTTCACATTAAAGAAGTTGTTATCCAGAAATCTTCCTGTTCTTATATTTACCACTTCTAAATGCCCTTCAAAGACGTAATAAATATTTCTGTTACGAGACCTAAAGACCTAAAGACCTAAAGACGAGTTATGGAAATAAATTCAAAAACATTTCGCAAAATTTATTTACAGATTACCTACACATAGTCTTACACTGAAAAAAGTATTTATTCTGAAAATATCACCAATTGATCAAATATTGAAAGGGGGGCTGTAAGATATAGAATTTTCAGAGTTTTATGATATCCGGATTTTGTCACCGTCCATTAGTTAGAACATCCCATTAACAAGGATCGAGGCATCAGATAAGCGCAGTGACTGAAAGGGAACTTTATTGGCCCGTTGTTAAATGCTGACCTCTTTGACGGAGGGAGAGTTAAAGTGCCTCTGTCAACAAGACTCCTAGAGAAACAGGTTAGTCTTGGCATGGTCTCATTATCATCATATCATCGTTTTACCACAGCATAATAAATACTACCAAGTGGCAGATTACAGCAAGTCTGTATATTCCCTAGTGTTGACTGGTTTACAAGACTATGTGATTTTATCCAAAACTTGCTGTCCGATCAGATGACCATTATTTTCTGAAGTAAATGGCTTCCTCCCAGACCTCCCAGAACTTGAATTTATCTCCAATTTCTAGCGCATCGAGTTGTGTCACATGTGGAGAAAACATCATTAAGGAAAGTTATGGAAGGAAACTTTTTAAAGGTAAAGACAAAACCTGTGCATGTCAACTTCTTGAGGATGTATAACATGGTTTTATTACCTACGAGGGCAATCATATCGGGGTTCATATTTTTCATACGATGCCCTAGGGCAAAATATCACTTTGTCATGGTAACGTGACGTCATAAACAATACAATACAAGTCACGCTTCGTCTATGACGTTGCATTCTAAATCCGGCGACGGTGGGTCACCAGCCTATGGTTGAAAGTGGATTTTAGCGTATTTTCATTAATTTCACGACCTCGGTAATAAACAGAATATTATATTCGTGTCTATGTCATACTATATTTACGACACTCGTGCCTGAATATCGGTATATCCCTCGCTCTCGCTCGGGAAATACTAATATTCAGGCACTCTTGTCGTTAACATAGTATGACATAGACACTCATATAATATCCTCTATATATTTGGGATAAGTATTATAAGTATTATCAATGATACTGATATGGATACTTACATAATACAATCTTCCAGACGACACGTGTTGCGTGTTGAATATAAGTTTATCAGTCCAATGATAAAGGATATTGATATTTCTCGTCGAATACGATATATATCTCATCGAGTGAATGAGAAATGCGTATTTCCACGAATGGTGCAGCCAAAACTGCAAACGTTTTATTTGTACATCAAAAGAAGACTATATCAATTTAATGAGTATGTGCTCTGTCCATTTGACAGTCATCATTTGAATGATACCTGTAGGAAGAGTCACCTGATCTTCTTTGACTTTAAAGTTCACGTGTATTGCATTTTTCTCAAGAATGACAGATTATTAGCGTTACGAACATTATAAATCGGAATCAATTGAGCATAAAATCGAGACAATATACACTTGCAATTGATTATTAAGACGATTTTAATTTACCCATTTTAACAATCAGCGTGGCGATCCGGTTTGAAGACTATTCTTGAGGCGTGAATGTGATGTAGCTACAGACGGGACCTGCTCATTAATTAATTAATGATGATTATCACTACCGCTAGATGAATTTATGAGGTGTGTGAAATCGCAAAAAAAAAAACCATCTTAATGCAATAATTGTGCAATTGTCATCTACCTAGAATGAATCCGAATGTGACCATGTTTTATTACATCTAACCTTTAAATTCATGTCATGTTTATCCTCGGACAACGAGGACTTTTCTGATTCTCTACTCTATATAACCCCTTGGATTTTACGTAATTACATCCCTGTAATCAAAGTATCCCTCCAATGAAAACGCAAACACAGCACTAACAAAATGCTTCCGGAATATGGTCGTATATATAGTCAGTGATTTACTTGTGCGAAGTCTTGAACCATCCGCGTTCGAACCTTCATAATTGTTAAACACGAACTTCGTCATTCAAAATGATGAAAGGTACTGATCTGGTTGGTTGACAAACGAAACATTTTGATTGGCATTCCAATTACCGATCAATGGCGGGTAATTTTAACACAAGTATTTGTATTGAAGAACTCTTTGGGTGGTGCCTGTTGTACAGGATTTGCACATTCAGCCCAGGGTGACTGAGGACGTGTTCGAGTAGATCTCATTAAGAATTAAAATTGTGTTAGCAACATGTGACCAGCAGAGAATGTCATTTGTCAAGATGCATCCATTGTGTTTCATAACATTTTATTTGACTTTAAAGGGGCAGTAGCACGTTTTTTCGCTCAAACAAGTTGATGAAATGTATAATGTGAAATAATGTCACCAATAGTAAAACACCCTTCTCTCTTTAGAAAATCAAGTGAAAATGAGTGTACATGGTTCGGTAACACCGTTATTACCACTACAATTAATTGGTTTGTGTAATAAGATGTTTTACCCTGTAAATTAATATAAATGACATAAATTATCATTATAAATATGAAATTTGAAAATATAAAATTTGAAGAATAAAAACGTGCTACTGCCCCTTTAAAACGTGCCACGTAGCATACACATGTATGTGCTGATTTCCGTTCAAATTATTTAATTGAACTTGCATGTTCATCCCCAATCGCCAAATATAACTTCCAATTAAAATCGAGCAACATCGTTATATATGTGCAGAAACCGAAGCTACACAGTAGTTATATGACCTATTTAAAATTATAAAAACGAGTCTTTTTATCAGTTTCCTAAATTACGTTTGATTTTTTGACCCGCGTCAATCGCGGTGCATTGTCCGGTTTTCTATCAGAAATCACTACTTCCATCTTTATATCGTCACTATACTGAGTCGACTATCATCAAAATGGTAATTTTTGACAGCAGTCAGGACTTCTCGATAAAATAACACCATTTATAACGCTTCAATATGTGACCTCCAACAACACAAAGCGTGCACCTTGAATAACTTCATGAATCTGTCGACATTCTCTTCCCACAGAGGTTACTCCCTTAATTCTTAATTAATTCCCGATCCTAACCTCTGTTCTACTTTGGCGGCGCCGTTCTAAAAGTGAAATTAGCCAATCACATGGCATCATGATGTTTTTGAAACAGAAACGAAAGATAAACGTTTTCTCGTTTAATGTGTTTTCATCGAAATATGCTATTTGATATTGTGAAAACAATTGATCATAAACATGCTGAAGACGAAATCAGAGACAAAATCCGAAAAATAGTTTATTTGTGTTATTTACATCATATATATTCTAGGACATTGGTATTTAGCAAGACCGTTTATCCATTGTCCATGCTTAAGCATTGTATATTTCACGTTTTGTAAGAAACTTTTGATATTTTAGAGATAACGTTTAATATGATTTATTGAGTTTTGTCTTTTGTAAAAGAATATATTATCCTTGACTTATCTGCATATTTTTTCAAATATTTATAAATTTTGTGTTCAAACAGTTTTTTTGGTAGACTTTAGATATTTTTAGAATGTTTTCACTTGATGGCCTAGGTGTTCTTTATCACCTTACTTAATTTGCATATTCATTGAAAATGTGTCCGAATTGTTTTTTACATTGCATATCTTCATCAATATTAACAGGCGACCTCTGTCAGTCTGATAACCATACATTTTAAGACATTCTATTGTGCCTTTTTTATTTACGACATTTTTCGAATGAAGAGATAATTGCATATTGTATAGAAACTTCTCTCTTAAACAATAAGACTATTATTTATATAAAATAAAGAAGAAGCCTTCTTAAACATGTGTTACTATTCCAAATAGTCAATAATCTCACCCCTACAATCCATCTCAACAGGAACGAGTGACATTTTCAATGTCCAATGTTTCTGAGGTTAAATAATTGGAGTTATCTTCCCTTTCTTTTGTTAAAACCAAGAAAAAAAGACCTGAGGCGTTGGTTTGAAACTGACGCGGACGGAAACCAGAAACAAATTATGTTCTTTCTGGGGGCCTTTTGAAGAAATTAATCAGTTATTGTCTAATTTACCAGATACCAAAAGAATCCTGATTTTCACTTAATCATTTTCTGAGATCCAAATGTGTCCGACTTGTAACAGAAAAACTATATCCGATTCTTTTCAAATTGTGTACATTTCCTCTGCACCACGAGGAGAGATGATGTGCCAAATTATTAAAGATTTTATGAAATTCTGAGATTTCATAGATTTTATTGATTTAATAGAAAAGTTATGTTTTTCCAATACGACCTTTCTCCCTGTAAACTAAAAACTAATGTTATTGCCGTGAGTCACTTTGAAAGGGGCATTTAACTTCATATACTTTCACTTAATCTTTTTTATATCCCCTTTCCGTCCACAAATGGCTCGGATACAAACTCTCCCTATCATTTGCAGTCCGGGTCTATAATTTAGATTCAATTTTGAAACCATAATCTGATCTGTGTTTTAATTTCAATCCATTAAGCTGCAATTTCCTTGAAATAAAAGGTTTTTTCTCTCTTTTTAAAGTTATGGATACGAAAAGTCTGACAGGTTAATTCCACTGTCTTGATAAAAAGCCAATATTCAAACTTACAACATAATGTAAAATACAACCATCTCTTGATAAAATATGACCTTGCAGAAATCTCATATTGATAATGTGATAATAGCACGTTTTCTAATGGAATTAAAGAGATATCCCAAAACGGAAAAGAAATATTCCCAATTGCAAAACAATCCTAAAACGAATGGTAAAGGTTCGATTTAGCAACTTGGATCCATTTTCCATGCTCGAATTTTTACAGTGTTCACACTTAAATGGCACCGTTATCTATTATTTTGTTTTTACCCTCCTAACTAAAGATAAACTGAATAAAAGTGTATAGTAATTTGCAAATTTAATAAATATTTCATCGATAAAATACCTCTAAAAATGTAAATGCTCTCAAAAAATATCTCACATAATGCAGAAAGGAATCTGAGACTCCCTGTACCCGCATGTGTCTCATAAAATTAAAACATCAAAACTACATTTAAAAAACACTAAATAAGCCACTAGCCACTTTCATTTTAAATGTGACAACGTGTTCTACAACTACCGATAATCGGGTCGTATAGGCTGTTAAGATACACTGCAAAATGCAAAAAACGTGCTGCAGTGCCTTTAATAGGGCTAGGGCTGAATATTAGACAGCTCATTTATCAACATTTATTGAATGGACTTTGTTTCCAATATTTGTCTTTACATTCAATTTCAAAACTATGTTTTTATAAAAGATTTTAAGATATAAAACATCGGAATTTCGCTAGGGCAGTGTCATTAAATGATAGACTGAAACAGCCGTTATGACTTGCAATGCAGCTTGTAATACTATACATTCTTTGCATGTTCGTTCTCCTAAATTTTAAAACTGCTAAAGTTGCAACATGATTTCCTCATGAATTTTATATACGAATGCATTTCAATTTAACACGGTAGTTGAGATATATTGCTAAATCATAAATATATATATTGTAATAATTGTATTGCACATTCCACCTGTACAATTACATTGTAATATACTTCCTACCGAAACGTTAAAGTTTGAGCTCTTATGAAGGTGATAAATATTTTGTTTATCTTCAAAAAACAAAATTTATTATTGTACTTGTTAAGTATAAGTCCCTATGAAATGAGAAACATTCTGTTTTTAAAAGAATATGTGTTTTCGATATATGATGCATGTGAGCTATGATGAGCGACACTTGATACACTCTTTTCAAAATTAAAGGGATTGTAGCAATGTTTTTTGCACAAATTTTATTTTTCAAATTTACCATTTATAATGATAGTTTATGTCATTTAAATTTACTTTAGAGGGTAAAACATTTTATTACTCAAACCTATTAACCGTTGAGGTAATAACGATGTTGCGTATAAAGCAAAAATTGCATGGCGGCCATTTTAATGTGAACACATTTTATTATTTCGAATTACAAAAACGATTCACATGGCTTTACCGAACCATGTACATTCCTTTTTAACTTGATTTTCTGAAGAGAGAAGGGTGTTTTACTTTTAGTGACATTATTTTTCAAATACATTTTATGAACTTATTTCAGAAAAAAACGTCCTCCTGCCCCTTTAAGTTAATTGAATTAAATTGCGTTTTGAAAATAAATGCATTTCACATTCAATCTGAAAAACATAAAAAGGTTGATATTCAGCGCTTGCCTTCTATCGCTATAAATAACGAGCCAAATTACTTTGCGCTATAGCATGATATTCTTACTGAAATAAAGTGTTCTCACAAAAACATATAAAAAAGTTTTATCAATTGCTGTATAATAATCCTGAATAAACAAGAAGAGCTCTAAAACGAATGCACAAGGTTCAATTAAGCCATGTGAGTTCCTTTCTCATCGAGCGGCCATTTTAAGGTGTTCACATTAAACTGGCCGCTCAAAGGTAGTTCAAGTGAAGCGATACCTAAACACTAGAGTTTTAAATATGGTAGAATGATGGAATGGTCAATCGTCTTGCTGTCTGAATTCACAAATTCGCTTCAAACCTACACATCTACTTAATCACTATGAAAAGTCCCACACCCCTATCGCTTTATACGTCCCACCACTTTCTTCGAATTCGGTTAAACGTTTTAAAACCGAGTTATTTAGACAGTGGCCGGATGAAAAAATAGTTCAGCGACTGTCACTTCCAAACTAGATGGTTACTGATAAAAAGCAATACACAGCGAACAGTAACTTTGACTTTTGTAACGAGGCAATCAGACCAGTCTAGCTCTGATTAAAATATATATAGTTTTCTCGAGGAAGAACAGTTGCAAAATAGTACATTTATCGCAAACCCGTCTGATAACAGCCCGTATGCTTGCATATTCTGCAAAGCAGTTAACCAATCACAAGACCTCCAACAAAAGCTTTTGGTGCGAGAAGCTAGGAGCAGATAACTTAAAACAGCTATCCTTTCCTCAGTTCCGACTGCTTTCAAAACGGCGACGATTTACAAAGTATGATGTGACTGGTCCGCTATTTGACTGGGCTTTGTCTGCGCCTATACGGGTGTCTTCAGACCATGTTGGGAGGAATCTACAGAAACAGTTCGTATCCCGATTCCCGGTATGAACTATTTTGCAGATTTAATTCCTCGGAACAAGGTCGATTTTAATCAGACTGCAATCAGGAAATCGGGGGATTTAAATATCGACTCAAGACTCCAGAGTGGCAGAGAAAAAGATAAACTGCCGTGACATTTATACTCAACATTCGCTCTGAAGATTTAAACTAGGGAAAGGAGAAGTTAGCATTTTATAACATGGTTTATCATCGTTTCTGTAAATACACTATAAACATTTATACGTTAAGAACTAATGAATTTCTCTCTATCCAGATGTGTCAAGCCGCTTGATTTGTGGGGAGTTGAAAGATAGAGGTAATGAAAGTGGATTGTCAATTTCATTCTTCCATCAATGGAAACCTGATACTGAAATCAGAGATCTTCTCTGAAAACGTTTCCCTGATATGGAGATTTATTGATTCAGAACATTTCACAAAATGAAGTTTTGCCAAGAACTACTTTATCACACTGTTTCACTGACATTGTTGTTTGAAACAAATGGGAAAATAACGTATTCCTGTTCCTGATGCTTCGTGATTGCATTGAATTGCCACTGGGTCGACAAATTCAGGGATATTGCGTTATTTTATCTGGTTCTAAAATGTACCATTTAAGGATTGTTTTACATGTTTTGTACCTCTATCGAAGTATAACAGCAACAAATTGTATAACATCGCGTAGCAAAACACAAAACATGTAAAACAATCCTTATAATTACAAAATCAACAAGTTTTTCTTTAAATATTTACACAAATCTAATATATTTGTCATTTATCACGGGAGACAGCCGCTTGTTACACGCAACATTACATGGCTGAAGCAAAATTGAGGAATCATTCATCTAAAACGGCAGAGGATTCAATTTCGTTTTCCAAGCATTCACATGCATACAATAAGGGTTCGTTTTTTCTGGTTTGCGCATTTTGTGATTAACCCAGGCCCTCATTAGCATACGTTCAAATATTGCTACCGTTTGCGAGGCGCAAGTCACAGGAACTCGATATCATAAGTAAAACATAAGTAAAACGTAGGTAAAACAAACCTACCCCCCTATATATTATAGAGTAAAGGAGCAAGGGCGGCCATGTTGCCGATCTAAGGGTCCATTCAACATTAGGTCAAAAGTTACGCTTAAAAATTGTGACATTCCCAAATGAACGTACGTACCTATCACCTATACATTTCCCCGCAAATCCCGGCTGATTTCCACCATATGTTACCCCTACGATAAGTTTAATAGCTCTTCAAACTCGAAAATCCACCAGAAAAACCTCTGCCGTGAACGTATTACCACAATATAGATATATATGTGTGTAACGTAGTGGAACCTAATTACGATCTGATTTTAATGAGATTGCATTATCCTTATATGTAAAATAATATAAAGTTGTCACCAAATGCTACCCTTACTTTTCTTATTATATAGAGTGACCTTGGACCAGGCACTCACGTTATTGTACACTTCGAGGTGAGGTGATTTGGGGTTTAAAGCCGCTTTCAATAGTCTTTCACCTAAATCACCGACGCTAGTATTATTGGAGGGCGAAAGCCCGCAACGCCATGTACCTTGTATTGCGATGAAACCTGCGACCATCTGCTGGAACTAGCACTGCACTGAAATTCAGTGTAGCATTGCACCCAAACCTTACTGCGTGTAGAACAGGTCTCTACTGCAGATAAAGTTGCCGTGCAGCTGGCTGTAAACTTCGATTCATTATGTAATGACACGACACTGTATGTACACCGCATAGCATAATGTCGTAATATGATTGTTCTGAAAACACGCTTTTTATTTTTTAAAAACACAAAGATAAAATGTACTCAACATTTTGCTATGTGTCATACATGTGGTTTTATGATCAAGAAGCAACTACATAGCACTGACACTAATTAGGAAATGTGATATATATAGATTACCTCAACATTCTATGGTGGTCCATTTTGACAGGTGATACATTGTACATGTCACAGTGGGATATAATATCCAGACTCTGGAACTAGAAATGATGCATGTATAGTATATGAAGGCATATGACATATTGAACACAAATATTTCTTAAGGCTTGTTCATCCTGACTTGATTTTTGTTAAATTGTCAAGGAACACAACCTATATCTATTAAAAATTTACTCATATCATAAGTCATGTAAAGAGTTTTAATACATGAACATAATATTCAAAATAATTATTCCTTTGTGAAAATCCAGTTTGACAGATAAACCATTTTCGGTTTCTGACCACATGTCCAAGTGACCACATGACTTTTACTTAACATTAACCACTGTCCCTTGTGTTACTGTACTGTACGTCTCAACTGGAATAAAGGTAGCTGCATTATAAGATTCACTTGATAATTGAATGTCAGTCCAATATTCACAAGCGTTTGAATGACGCTTTGACATCATTCATTCTCCATTACAAACACACAAACTGACATTCAATTCTTAAAAAGTTTATTTTCTCAAATTCACAAGTTTATATTGGTATATGCTTTCAATAGAGTGAGTGAGTGAGTTTGTGTTTAGCGCCGCTTTCAATAGTATTTCACGGCCGCTAGTATTGTGACAGGGAGAAAGCCCGCATCGTCATGTGGCTATGCATCGACTGGAACTAGCGAACCATAGGTGGTATTACGCTGAAATTCAGTGCAACCAAACCTAACTGCGTTTAGAACAGTTCTCTACTTCAGACAAAGTTGCCGTGCCCCTGGCGGAATTCGAACCACGGACCTCTTGATCCGAAGCCGAACGCGCTAACCACTGCGCTCTCCCGCCGCCGCTTTCAAAAGAAGAAATAGTAGGATCTCGATTTCATTGAGTCAACACGAAAGTTGAACACGGTTACACAGTAACAAATTCCGACGCGGAGACAAATAGTCCCAAAAGGCATCACAATAAGATAATATACTTAATCAAGGTCAAGTATTGACATATATTTAGTAGCAAAGTATTTTTTTTAAAATTCTTCGCGTATTAAGAATTTGCACATCTACCATCGCCGCTAGCTGTTATTTGTAAAAAGTTCAGCAGCTGTATTTTGTTGACACGCTTTGGTTACGGCGCTTGCACGTGCAAAGCATGAACGTTCTGCAATGCATTCCTATCCAGTCAGCTTACCGTACAATACAGTCATTGATGGCAGAGGCCATTACGGGGTACCTCGAAACAGTTTTGACCGTCTCAAAACAGCACGTGCAGGCGTTTGAACAGTTGTTAGTATAACTGACTGTGAAATATCTAGAGACATTATGTCACATGACCGTGCTCTCGACTAATCAAAATTCGGAAATACGTGTAAATTCTAAGTTAAAATTATCTATACTTATATTCATATTTTCAAAATGATGGGCTGACAGTGCGTTTTTCTGTATAGGAGCAACTCGGAAAATCTACTAATTTACAACATGTAGTAATATTTTGCAGAGGACCTTTGATATATTTTTTGCATACCTTCACCCACAGAGAAAACGTAAATGATAAGTTACGATACATAATTATTCAATGCATATGGTGAAATTAAAATTCCACAAATTTACAACGTGTGATGATATTGTTAGTTTATGTCATTTATATTTACTTTAGAGGATAAAACATCTTATTACACGAACCAATTATCCGTAGTGGTAATAACCGTGTTGCGTATAAAGCTAAAAATGCATGGCGGCCATTTTATTGTGAACACAATTTATTATTTCGAATGACAAACGATTCCCAAGGCTTTACGGAACCATGTACACTAATTTTTAACTTTATTTTCCAAAGAGAGAAGGGTCTTTTACTATTGGTGACATTATTTTTCAAATAAATTTCATTGACTTATTTCAGCGAAAAAACGTGCTACTGCCCCTTTAAAGTAAATTAATATTCGATTATCAAGTTGATAGATTACTGACAGTTGTCACCGCTGTGTTCTCATTATTACATCTGAACTGTGCTAATGAGTTTCTTTCCAGTTCGATTGACATTCTCCAGGGCACTGAAATGAAGACAAACTTTGACATAATTGCAACTCCTTAAACCATTTAATTCAATGCATTATCCTCTAACTCTTCACAAAGGAATATTACAAAGTGATACACATTGAATGTTATTTTTCATGTCCTTGATGTTATTGTTTAATTGGATTTGCTATGATTTGCATGTGAGGAAGTGTTATAAAACATTATGACTCTGTAAAAGATAATGAATAGTAAGACATGAACAAATTATAACTTCTGGACCTTAATCTACAGCACTGTGCAAAAGTAAGTACCCAGTGTTTTCCAACATTTCGTGAAAATTTCGCGAATCACGATGTACTGAATTTTGCACTGAATGGTAAATTTGGTAGTATGTTATGAATCTTACCTTTGTCTAGAATCCAGGGATACTTACTGACAAATGAACTTCATACATTGTGATACAAACATTGTAAATAAGATATGACCTTTTGAATCTGGAGAAAAAAATGAAAATACGTTGACAATCTTTTGGGGCCATAGGTTCACCAAAATTACAAGTCTTAACCGACATTAGCCTAGGAGTCTGAACACAAAACTTCAGCACTCTACAGTTCTTGGGAAGAAGTTGAAAAAGAATCAAAAGCTACTGACGGATATACTATGCTTAAAGGCCCATCAGGCCTTTCAGTCCAGTTGAGCTAAAATTTATTCTTTAATTTGTGTGGTCATGATTGACAGAAAAGGAACATTTTAACTTGATACGTTCATTTATCTAGATGTTTTGAAATTGATCCAATACTTTGATGACCACGACCTCATTTTCAAGGTAACGGAAACACTTTAACTACTTTCAAACTCTTGTTACCTCGAAATATGAACAGTTGCACATAAAGCTTTTAAATTTACACATTTTAAATTTATGAACTACGTCGACGTCAGTCGATTTGATTACTGTATAATTTGGGGAATACACACAAACACCACTTTTTAACTTTTGATTGTGCGATACCTCATAGAAACCGTTCATATGTTTTCTATTTTACAAACATTTTCATTGTCACTACCATTTTTTACTATAATTATAATGCAATATTTGAGGAACAAGCCTGTTCAAATGATAAAACAAGACAAAGCGTCATACTTGATTCATCATTAGTGCTGGGGACAATACACACAGCTGGGACAACGGCTTAATGAGTCGCTTCTTAACCTGATGTTGCTGACGTCAAAGTAATATAGTAAATATCCTGAACAAAGATATAATTAAATCAAAATAAAATATTATCTCGATCTAATATCCATAAATATATATAACAAAAGTGAACTATAATTTGAAAAATAATTTACGTTTTACACCTAAGTCTTATTGACATTTTTTTTATAATCCTCCACTTTCCCTTCACATTTCTCCCCTGGTCGTAGTTCATTAGGTTCAACAGTGACAGACACAGTTTACAAGACCCCAGGGGAATACGTGTCGTCATGTATCAATCATGAGACAAATTAAATATGACAATCTCTTTGGCATCGTCAAGGACATTCAGATAAAAATACACTGAAGTGAACGATCTCAGAGATTAGCAGACATTGAGGGCTTGTTCAACAAGTAAACACTTATATTTTGTTCATTATGGAGACTTTAACGCACTTAGAGAAAAAGCTAACCATTCGTTTCCGAACTTCAATATTGTCACGTTTCCAATCCTACTTTACACTTCCTGAAAGAAGAATGAAGAATTGTAAGAATCGTAATAGGTGTCCTCTAGATTGAAGTGCTCATTAAGACGGACCTTCTAAAACCTTCTTGAAAGCAGGCACTTTCACGTCTTTCAAAATCGTGATAAAATATCTTTTTATCAACATATAAACACTTGTTATCAACCAGGTTGCCAGCAATCGATATAAGATAGCCATGACGAAAATTTTAGATAACAACCACCTGGGTACTGGAGATTACGGGAAATATGATTAATTGAAATATTACTCACTTTTCTCATTATGTAATTGAAATGAATATTTACGGAAAGTTTAACTTTATGTTGTTCGTCTTCATTAGGTCGAATAGTCGATAGATACAATTTACATGAGTGCATGAATACTTAGCGTGTTGCCATGTAGTACAGGTCAAGGACATTCAGATAATGAAAAACAGTGAAGAGGCTGAATATCTCCGAGAACAGCAAATGGCAAGCACTTGTTCCACAAGTAAACACTTTTATTTTGAAACTCATTATGGAGACATTAACGCACCTAGCGAAAATAGTGTCACGTTTTTCATCTGACGTTCCGAATCCTATTTTAACTATTGTGAACGTAATAAGACAAAATTGTAGGTTGGTGGTCTTCAGATTGACGGCGATTGACCTTGGTACCTTTAGGTCTTTCCGAAATCGTGCTTAACCAAGAATAATATATTACAATATATGTTTTCATCAAAATATAATTACTATCAACAAGAAATGTAACATTGTAATCATTAAAAGTACGATAACCATGATGATATATTTAGAGGATAACCACACATATGTAATTATGGGTAAAGGCATGACCTATTCCCGAGTTGAAATAAAGTAAACACTATTTTGTTCATTTAATAAAGCGGCGTTAAAGGCGCTGTAGAACGCCGGTCTTCCTGAAATATAGTGATCTCACGAAAATATAAACACGTGTTACTAATGGCTAAATAGTACTCATGAAAAGAGTGCTCAAACGAATGTTCATAGTTCGGTTACACCATTCGAGTCAATTTCCCTTCGAGCGCCATTTTAATGTCTTCACATTAACATGGCCCATCAAATATAGTTCGAGTGATCTGACTTATATGGCGATATCTAAACAATCAGAGTAAAGTTTTAAGTATGGCACCATAATAGAATGGTCAATCATCTCGCTGTCTGAACTTTCAAAATCGCACGAAATCTACAAATCTACCTCTCACAATGAAGAATTTGACAAAATTGTAACTGTATTCCTCGCACCGTTTTCTTTCCAAATGGATAACCATTTTCAATGGATACGGCTCATCCGGTCGTGTAATGAGTTGTTTACCCTCTAACGTAACAATATATTGCATAAACTTTAATACTAAATGGCATATTTGAGAAACGTTTTATGCAAAAAAAAGTACAACAACGCCTTTTAACGCATCTAGGGAAATGCGATGCGATTTACATAACACTACCATTAATTCCATCTCCTGTTAATATTCGTGAACCAAATTCGGCAGCATTGTAAATATCGCCATCGGTAGTTTTCAGATTAAAGTGCTCGTTCAAATGGACCCTGTAAAGCCTTAATGAAAGTAGGTATCTGTACGGCTTTCCACAATCGTGCATTTACATTAAAATATAATTACTTGTTGTCAACAAGAAATTAACGTTGTTATCACTCAAAGTATGATGATCATGATGATACATTAAGATAATAATCACAAAGTACTGGATACTACGTGAAATATGCCGGAGTTTGAAATAAAGTTCACAACCACGAGCCTTGGCGAGTATTTGGACGAGGGCGCATTTCGCGTAATCCCTCGTACCTTGCGCAAGGGACTTTATTCAAAGTTTGCCTCTGTTCACACAGCAGTACGATTGAGTACGTGCTATTGAAGGGAAGGCAATATGATATATAACCTTAAAAAGCGCCGTAATTGGCCACTCGGTTGCGTACTCCCCGTGAGTTGAGATTGCAAAAAGGAACGAAGTTTGTCCTTATAATGTGTGTGCGCTTTGAGCATGTCACTTCGCGGCGTGGAGTTCAGCGCGGCATAAGAATTCTCATTATTATCTTAATTTAACAACATACATGTTCTTTCACAAAACGGGTAAGAACTTGTTTTCTTAAGAAAAACATCATAATAATGATTTTTAATTCATTAAAGTCGTATCCATATACTCTAAATGAACTCATACGCAGACAATATTAAAATGTTTAAATTTTATAATTTTTATAGTATACTGTACAGTATCCCTTACCTCAGGGAAATGAATATGGTTTCTTCGTGTTTCCAGAAATATGAATCATCACCTTTTTCAGATACAATAACATATTATTTTGCCTTTGGCAAAAATCTGTATTTAATCTTAACTTTTTTCAAATCTAAAAAACGGTTGATTCACGAAGAATACAAACGGGGTACGTTAAAAAAATAATAGACTAGTTGACATCGCTTGGAACATCAGAAGTCACAAGCAACTGTCATGAGATGAGAGATAAGTGATATTACACTGGAAACACAAAATATTCTGTTTATAAAATTTTCTAAGGTCGGGAATGTGGCATTTTAAGTCTGCCTCATGTCTATCAAAACAAAAACCAAAATGGCGATAACGTTGCCTCGATTGTGCACGTGACGTCACACATATGTTAAACACTACGTCATCTCCTTTGAGATATTATCGCTGAGTGGAGAAAGTGACGTCAAACTACAGTGATGCGAACATTTTTCTTGTGAGTCGTGTAAAGGGGATTAGAGGATTAATGAACTAACTTTTACTTAAAGGCGCTGTAGCACGTTTTTTGCATATTATCTTTTCTCAAATTTGTCATTGATAATTACATTTTTATACAATATATTAATACTTATATTGGCTTATCCGAATCGTTTCAGAACCCTTTTTATTGATTCAGGAGCTTTTTTAGCCATTGGCAACACTTAGTCGTACTACAGCGCTTTTAAGTCTCCGAATGTATGCAAACTGTCATTTGAAATCCAGGGGGGAAGAATGATAGGCTCGCCCAACTGATAACATGAAGACGAAAGAACGCGAGTTCGAATAGGTACGCCGTCGAAATGATAACTTTTAAAATTGAAAATTATTGTATTTTGAAACCTATTCAAAATTGGAAAAGTTAGGTCATGAAAAATAATGATTATGTAAACTCAAAGCAACATTTAAGGGGAATTATGTTGTGTCAATTTATCGAGATTAATCATTAACATTTGGAGAAAACTTTAAAGGGGCAGTAGCACGTTTTTTTTCGCTCAAATAAGTTGATGAAATGTATTTGAAATATAATGTCACCAATAGTGAAACACCCTTCTCTCTTCGGAAATCAAGTTCAAAATGAATTTACATGGTTCGGTAAAGTCATAGTAATCGTTTTCTTAATTCGAAATAATAAAATGTGTTCACATTAAAATGACCGCCATGCAATGTTTGCTTATACAGAACATCGTTATTACCACTGCGGATAATTGGTTTGTCTTATAAGATGATTAAGATCATTATAAATGGGAAATTTGAAAAAATAAAATTTGCAAAAAACGTGCTACAGCCCCTTTAAAGTTATTGTTGTCAAACATTTTAACGCAAAATGAATGAAGAATGACGTTGCATGATAAAGAAGTTATATCATGCTGGTTTGTTTGGCATGGCAAATATCCTGAATTATTTAGGAATGAACACGATGAATTTTAGTCCGCTAAGGCTCGCAAAATACAATGTTTATGCCAAAGCCAGGATGTTAACAATCACAAAACATACTGGCATTACTTGCAGGATTGTTAACCTCTCTGTCAACCTTTCGATTGTGTGTTTCACGCGAAAGTACAAATTCGCAACATGACACTCATGAAGTCCGTGCACCACGAGATGAAATGAACAACGTCCGTGCTCTGCGTGAAGTCACATGTTTTGCTTGAAACTGGTCGAAGCAACGACATGGACTGGATAGTGGTTAATTTACATTTAGTTGAAGAAACTTATTTGATTTCAAGCATAATATTACCAAAAAAGCATCTAATATTCAAAGTATTTATGTAGGTGTGACGTTAATGGCGAAGGCGATAGTCATTAACTCCGTCTGTCTGTCTCTTCGTCCGTAATGACAACGTTTCCGGAGAAACTTCAACGGATACAGCTTATGTTGGGCCGGGCGTAAGCCATCTTGATGGCTCTGTTTTTAATAAGTGACAAGTTTGTCAACTCTTTACAGTGGTATGTGAAGTTTCTCATTACACAAAGCTTCAAGTCATGTGGGGCCCGGAGATAAGCCATCTCTTGTGATAGCTCTGTTTTTTAGAAGTGATATTTTTTCAGGATTTTACAGGAGGATTTTAAGTTTCCCCATTTAAACAAAGCTTTTTTTTCTTTTGTCCCTATTTCACTACGAGCCGAATTAACACGAATAGCCACGAAGAGGTGATTGTATAAATTCGTAAACATTCGGCAAAATTCGTGAACAACACTTTCATGCTGAAACCCTACGAAACAGATACGAATTATTTGCGAATTATGTACGAACTGTACGAAATAATTAAGAAACAGTTGCGAATACACTACAAATTTTCGTCCTTTATTCTGGACATTCGTATATGATTCGTGAGTAATTCTGGGTGAGACCATCACAATTATCAACCACGAATTTCCAAGAATTGTTTACGAACGTGTTACGAACTACACGAATTAGTTACGAATAGTTTACGAAGCAACCACGAATTTAAAATTCGTAAAATTCGTAGTTGATTCGTGAAAATGTTTAGGCAAATACAAACTTTTTCACGAATGCCACGAATTGGAGGAATGTTGCCGAGTCAACTGCGAACCTTTTACGAATTCCAAGAATTACGAATTGTCTACGAATATTCAAGAATGTGAAACTTTTCTCTTTCGTGATGATTCGTGACAATTCGTCTCGTAGTGAAATAGGGGCATTAATTGTACGAAGGTCATCGGTCCCCTCATCAAGGGTTTTGTGTGGTGCTACCTTGACCTTGGACATGCTTAAAATTTGGAGAGAGACGCAATTCACGTGCAATAAGATTGGTATCCCATTGTTTTCGGGCTTGGTAACTGATTAACAGTTGGGTTGCTGCTGTTCGTGCATCGTGAACTGAAGGTTCAGATTCCACAGTTCACAGTGAAGGTTGTCTTGTTACAGTGTTCGTCCTTGTTACAGAGTAAGTTGTCCTATTTCAGACGTGTTTTTAAGTTTTTGAAGGAAATTTCAATTAAACATCTAGTTGGTTTGCCTAATTTCACATTGTATAATAACATTATTTTTATATTTAATTTTAATGTGCAAATAGTAATTTAGTAGTTTTGACATATTGTTGTGACTTTGGTAAGTATTATCAAAACATTAACTTATATACTTGATAAAAACTGATCGTTTTTAGATATATGTATATATATAATGTATTATTTCATTTAGTCGCCAATTTATTCAACGCGTTTATCCAAACAGGTGAAAAAAGAAGACGAAGTTTCACGAGCGGATTGTTCTGCTGTTCTGAGGAGCATCATACGTCCAAGAAAATATAGGTAAGGGAAGTTTTAATATATATCTACGTCAATATATACAATGTATTTGAGTACTTCTTGTGCCTTGTGATATATTCTTAACATAGTTTAGCCGGCTCATTCCAGCAATGGAGGGCGGGATAGCGCAGTGGTTAGCGCGTTCGTCTTCGGATCAAGAGGTCCGCGGTTCGAATCCTGCACGGCAACTTTGTCTGCAGTAGAGAACTGTTCTACACGCTGTAAGGTTTGGGTGCAATGCTACACTGAATTTCAGCGTAGTACCACCCATAATTCGCTAGTTCCAATGGCTGCAATACTGCCGAAGCGGCGTTAAACAATAACTCACTCACTCACTCACTCGCTATTTCCAGCCGATGCTCACCGTAATGCATAGCCACATGGCGTTGCGGGCTTTCTCCCTGCCATAATACTAGTAGCCGCGATATAAGTGAAATACTCTTGAAAGCAGCGTTTAACCCCAACTCACCTCACCTCCGGCAATGGAAACATATATGTTCGACTAAACTCGTTGCCTCTAGCAATTCAGTACTACCATAAATGCAGCTAATTATAACTACTAACACTCTTAGCAATAAATTCAATAAAGTGATTGTTATCCTAACATGCATAAGTTAGATGCACTAACCAAGTATACTGGACAAAAATAATAAGGGATATTTATTTTTTAAATATAGACACTGATGTATTTTTTACATGTACTGGACATACTAATGAAATATTAATCATAAAACATCTAATATCCCTTACTTATTTGGTCCAGTATAGGAACATAAATATTTCCTATACGTTTTGTTGATTTGCAGATTGTTCTTAAAGGCGCTGTAGCACGTTTTTTGCAAATTTTATTTTTTTAAATTTCTCATTTATAATGATAGTTTATGTCATTTATATTTACTTTAGAGGGTAAAACATCTTATTACACAAACCAAGTATCCGTAGTGGTAATAACAGTGTTGCGTATAAAGCCAAAATTGCATGGCGGCCATTTTATTGTGAACACAATTTATTATTTCGAATGACAAAAAACGATTCCCATGGCTTTACGAACCATGTACACTCATTTTTTAGATTGATTTTCCGAAGAGGGAAGGGTGTTTTACTGTTGGTGAGATTAATTTTCAATTACATTTCATCGACTTATTTCACGGGGAAAACGTGCTACTGCCCCTTTAAGTATTGGGCTACTATTCAAAACTAGAAATATGTCCTAATTCTATTAACACTAACATGAGGGACAGGGTAGCACAGAAGTTTGTCTTCGGCTCGGCAACTTTGCTGTAGAGAACTGTTCTATATGCCTAAAGTTTGGGGTGCAATGCTACACTGAATTTCAGTTCCATAGAACCCATGATTAGCAGATTAGTTGATATTAGCTTTCTCCCTGCAATAATACTAGCAGCCGTGATATAAGTGAAATTACTAGAAGGCAGGGTTAAATCTTAACTCACCTCACTTTAATACTAACACGGAAGATATTTGAAAAGTCAACAAGTCACTTTAGGCTCGATGATTTAAAGTGTGTCCAATTTGTGACTGCAATGAGATCAACTAATATGTTTTAACAAAAATAAGTGAACTGTGTTTGTATTTCCTTAACATGTACTAGGTAGTATAACTAACCAAATTTATAATTCTTAATTCTGTCAACACTGGTATAGAAGACTTATGAGTCAACATGATACTTAATCAGAAAATATGAGTATATTTAACACTACCATAGCATGCACTAGAAAGATCAACTTAACTATTTTCGCCAAAACTCTAAATTTTTTTGAACAGTATCATATCATGTTCTAGGCAGGTCGACATGATGTGAAAACTTTAAATCATGTAATGTTACCATAGCATGCACTAGCTTTGTCCATTTTATTTTAGCAATTAATGCGAAGATTGAACATTAGAATAGCATGCACTAGGTAGGTCAACTAACCAATTGTTACTGTCTTGAAGCATGCTTTAATATTTCATTCTTACCATTTGCTCTTGTTATATCGAGTTACCAATTTCAACAATGTTGTCACCCTGTGTTTGTATTTCCTTAACCTGCACTAGGTAGTTTAGCTCAACTAACCAAATTTATAATTCTTAATTCTTTTAACACTGATATAGAAAACATTAGATGAGTCAACACGACAATTTAATCACCAAAAATAAATATATTTAACAGTACCATAGCATGCACTAGAAAAATCAACTAAATTATTTTTGACAAAACTTTAAATTATTTGAATAGTATCATAGCATGCACTAGGCAGGTCGACAACATGTGACAACTTTAAAATCTTTAATGTTACCATAGCATGCACAAGCTTTGTCCATTGTGTTATTTTAGCAATAAATGCTAAGATTAAACATTAGAATAGCATGCACTAGAATGATCAACAAAATTATTTTCGCCAACACTTTAAATTGTTTGAACAGTATCATAGCATGCACTAGGCAGGTCAACAACATGTTGTGAAAACTTTAAATCAAGCAATAAATGCTAAGATTTAGAACTTTAGAATAGCATGCACTAGGTGGGTCAACTAACCAACTATATATTAGTCATTTTTCGCATTTCTGCTTTGTATAGATGGTTTTGTCTGCATGTGTGGTATGTTCCTTTTTTCCCTGCTTTAAAATATTAATTTTAACTTCTTCAATCGATAACAACTCTTTCATTTTACCATTTGCTCTAGTTAGATCGAATAACCCTGTAACAATATATTTATACATTTTTTTGTTTGGTATGTTGTGTTTTCATAATGGTTTGCAGTATGTTCATTTTGAATTTGTATAAAGAAGAACTTGCGTTTCTGGCATTAATTCAGATGTTTTTAGTTCTATCATAGTTTGAATTTGCTGGTTAGGTTTAACCAACCCTTTCGAACATTACTTTTTAATAAAGTTTGCTTGACATTTTTGTTGTTCATATCATACAGTGGGATATTAATTTCTTGGAAGTATTTTTGTCAACTAACCGTTTGCACTAACAATAAACTGTTTTCAGTATTACCAAACAGTGCACTTTATTGGTTAAATGACTAATTCAGTGAGTGAGTGAGTTGGGGTTTAATGCCGCTTTCAAGAGTATTTCACTTATAACACGGCTGCTAGTATTATGGCAGGGAGAAAGCCGACAACACCATGTGGCTATGCATTGCGGTGAAACCTGCGAGCATCGGCTGGAACAAGCGAACCATAGGTGGTACTACGCTAAAATTCAGTGTAGCATTGCACCCAAACCTTACTGCGTGTAGAACAGTTCTCTACTGCAGACAAAGTTGCCGTGCCCCTGGCGGGATTTGAACCCCGGACCTCTAGATCTGAAGCCGAAAGCGCGAGTAATTTTAGAATCCCTCGAGATATAGTTTGCTTAACATGTTCCATTTTCATGTCATTTTGCAGAATGTGACTTTTTGACTGCCTTCAATATGTCTTACTAACCCTTATATAATTAGCTTAATTAATTTAAGTATTTATTTAGATTTTTATATTAATATAATTTGCTACATTTGTCTTGTTTTATTTGGTATTTTAAGTGTCCCATTTTGTGACTGCATTGAGATCAACTAATATGTATTAACAAAATGTAAACTCTTTTTGTATTTCCTTAACTTTTACTAGGTAGTATAACTCAACTAACCAAATCTATAATTCTTAGTTTTTGTAACATCGATATAGAAGACATTAAATGAGTCAACACGAAAATTTAATCAGCAAAAATAAATATATTTCACAGTACCATAGCATGCACTAGAACGATCAACTAAATTATTTTCGCCAAAACTTTAAATTATTTGAACAGTATCATAGCATGCACTAGGCAGGTCGACAACATGTGACAACTTTATATCCTTTAATGTTACCATAGCATGCACTAGCTTTGTCCAATATTTTATTTTAGCAATAACTGCAAATATTGAACATTAGAATAGCATGCACTAGGTAGGTCAACCAACCAATTATTACTGTCTTGAAGCATGCTTTAATATTTCATTCTTACCATATGCTTTTGTTAGATCGAATAACCATGTTTAAGTCAATAAGCAAGTATGAATATATTTCACAGTACCATAGCATGCACTAGAAAGATCAACTAAGTCTTGTTTGCCAAATGGTTGAACAGCATCATAGCATGCACTAGGCAGGTCAACATGATGTTGTGAAAACTTTAGATGTATTTACTGTTACCATAGCATGCACTAGCGTTAACTATCGTACTTCAGCAATAAATGCAAAGATTAAACATTAGAATAACATGCACTAGGTAGGCCAACTAACCAATAAATATATTTAACAGTACCATAGCATGCACTAGAAAGATCAACAAAAATATTGCCATAAATGTTAATTGTTTGAACAGTATCATAGCATGCACTAGCTTTGTCAACTATTTTATTTTAGTAATACATCAATGCAAATATTGAACATTAGAATAGCATGCACTGGGTAGGTCAACTAACCAATTATCACTGTCTTGAAGCATGCTTTAATATTTCATTCTTACCATTTGCTCTTGTTTGATCGAGTTACCAATTGCAACTATGTTGTTACCCTGTGTTTGTATTTCCTTCACCTGCACTAGGCAGTATAGTTCAACTTACCAAATTTATAATTCTTAATTCTTTTAACACCGATATAGAAAACATTAGATGAGTCAACTAGACAATTTAATCAGCAAAAATAAATATATTTAACAGTACCATAGCATGCACTAGAAAAATCAACTAAATTATTTTTGACTAAACTTTAAATTATTTGAACAGTATCATAGCATGCACTAGGCAGGTCGACAACATGTGATAACTTACATTCTATAATGTTACCAAAGCATGCACTAGCTTTGTCCTCTACTAGCTAGATATTTTATTTTAGCAATAAATGCTAATATTATACATTTGAATAGCATGCACTAGGTAGGTCAACTAACCCAATACCTTTGAATTAAATTTGATTGACATGTTTGTTTTTCATATAAATTTTTGCGATAATTTCTTGGGTGCATTTAGGTCAACTAACCGTTTGCACTTACATAAACAGTTTTCAGTATTACCATACAATGCATCAATTTAGTAAAATAACCGATTTTAGCATTTAGATATATTCTGCTGAACATGTTCCGTTTTCCCTCTCATTTTGTAGAATGTGACTTTTTGATTGTATTCAATATGTCTACTAACTCTGTACATAATGAGCTTAATATGTTTTTACCATAACATGCACGTCATAGATCAAAACAACTATTTAGTTTTTTTACATTAATATCATATTTTGCAACATTTGTTTTGTTTTCTTGATGATTTTTGACTGCACTGAGATTAACAAATATGAATTAACAACAATAAGTGAACTGTGCTTGTATTTCCTTAACCTGTAAGAGGTAGTATGGCTCAATTGACCAAATCTATACTTCTTATTTCTGTCAACACTGATATAGAAGATATGTGAGTCAACATGATAATTAATCTGCAACTTTAAATACATGTAACATTACCATAGCATGCACTAGAAATATCAACTAAACTATTTTCGCCAAAACTTTAAATTGTGTGAACAGTATCATAGCATGCACTAGGCAGGTCGACAACATGTAACAACTTTAAATCCATTAATGTTAGTATAGCATGCACTAGTTTTGTCCACTATTTTATTTTAACAATACATGCAAAGATTGAACATTAGAATAGCATGCATTAGGTAGGCCAGCTAAACAATGGGTATATTTAACTGTACCATAGCATGCACTAGGCAAGTCGACAACATGTGACAACTTTATATCCAATTAGCATGCACGAATTTTATCCACTATTTGTTTTAGCAATAAATGCAAAGATTATGCATGAGAATAGCATGCACTAGGTAGGTTTTCTAACCAACTTGAAACACTCTCTGCCTCGTATAGTTAGTGTTTCTGTTGACTTTCAGCACGTAAACTTGATTGATTTAAATAGATTTCAATCAATAACTCGCATTCCCCACTATTACCATTTACTCTAGCTGGCTGAAAGTACCCTTTGCACTTGTAACAATGCGTTTTGATGCTTAATATTTCAGTTATTATTTGCATTTGTACTGTGTTAAACGTTGTGTTGCCTTGTTTCAAGCATTTCCAAATCATGCATAATATAAATGTTGTTAGCACTCATTAGTTTTATACATTGTAACATATAACCTCTGTTCATTTGAATTATCTAAAGACTTAGGTTGATTGACGCTTCGATTTTCTTCAAATTTCCTTTTGCAGGTTGAAGTATCCCCAAATTTAATTTGTGTTCACGCTTTTTATAGGTTGATCGATACACACAATATTAAAACACTTCAGTTACTGGGCATGGGTAATGCATTGTCCTTGCCCGTGGTCATGTGGGCTCCATTCTGAGAAAGTCACAGTTCGTTGGTCTGTCTTGTGAAGGGCCTGCCAGTAGATCAAGGGGGAAGATTTTGCTGGTAAGCGCGCTCCGAGTAGCTAGACAGAATATCCTTCCGCGGCTGTGATAAAGTGTAAGAATGATTTGTTGGTGATGCCCCACCAACAGACACCCCAGCTTACCGTAGAAAGATGAGGACAATGCGAACTGAAGTTGTCTCTTTTACTTCATTTGATTCGTGTTTCAGGTTGATCTGAAGTGAGTTCCCTGTCATCATTTGGTAACCATTTATTATTTTAGTATTACGCTCATTTCATATGTTTTTTTAGATTGATATCGAAAAAGTCAACAAGCTGACACCGTGATGTGTTGTTATTTTGGATTACTCCGAACGCTGAATGAATGTTCATTGCCTTCATCATCTTAAGGATTAACGTAACGAAATGAAACTATTATGTGAATTCTTTTTATCTTTTGTAGACTAAGAGCCATCAAGGAGCAGATATAGAAACAGGGGACAGAATACCAGGTCAAACAGATCCCGCCATTAACTGCCGTCTCGAGGAAGTGTCAGGATAACGATTGACCAACGACGCAATAAGCAACATCAGAGGACGTCTTAGGTATGCTATCAAAGCCACGAAGTCCCGCAAGAGAAGTTTAAAACAGAAACAGGAACACGAAGATGGGTCTTGCCTCTATTATTACAAACGACGTCGTGTTTGCCATGTTTATCAATGCATCCTGAATGCAGGGTATCTAACTGAGTATTAAGGGTCGACCCACGAGCTGCATGGTTGTTATCCAGGATGACCATCAGTCTCCAAATGTTTATGTATTCTGAGCCCGAACTGACGGTCACCAGACACGTGGACGAGCAGCACCTGATGTTGGACGACCCTCCATGTTGAACAGGACAATCATCAGTTGAATATTAATAAGTATTCATGTAATTTTGTGAGATGAAACATGAAATTAATATGGCATTTGAATCTTCTTCTTTTCTTTTTTGTTACTTTGCTTTTCATCCCACCAGTATGTAATACCGTGGGATATAGTCTATCTGTCCGTCCATCCGTAATCATTTCGTTTCCGGAGCAGAACTCGAAAACCATTCATTTCTGAAACTTCCAATGTGTATTACCCACCTACTGAAGTGGTGCCTTTTGATATTTTCAGATTTCTGATAATTTTTTTTTTTTTTCGTTTCCATAGAAATTGTACTTTGTTCAGGGACAGCTTCGTTACCGGAGCACAGCTCCAAAACTCTTCATCATATCTTCATGGAACTTTGCATGTTTATTACCCATTAATTAAAGTGGTGCCTTTTTATATTTTGAGATTTCTGGGGGAAAAATTGTTTTCGTTTCCATAGAAATTTGTTGAATTTGGACTTTGTTCAGAGATAGGTCTGCCTCCGGAGCAGAGCACCAAAACCCTTCATCTTATCTGAAACTCAGCAAAGGTATTACTCACTCAATCAATTTCAACCAATCTCGTTAAAACCAGATCAAACTTGTTAACCTTTGTTTTCCGATCTGATCTTTCTACAGCGGTCATGTATGTTTACCTTCCCAGTAGTTAGCGCGTTCGGCTTTGGATCAAGAGGTCCGGAGTTCGAATCCCGCCAGGGGCACGGCAACTTTGTCTGCTGTAGAGAATTGTTCTACACGCAGTGGAGCACAGTGGTGTAGTGGTTAGCATGTCTGCCTCTCACGCCAACGGCCCGGGTTCGAATCCCGGTGGAGACACCAAACATTTGTGACCTGGGTCTAATACTGTGTTGCGTCCACATTGCACTCAGTTCACCCAGCTGTACAAATGGGTACCTAGATATGGTAACGTATGGACCTTATCACAAAAACTTATCGGTCGCGCGGAGCGCTTCATAGGCAGCACTGAAAGTTCGATTCCTTCAGGGTAATAATTGTGTAGCGCCTTGAGCATGCATTGTGCATGGATATGTGCGCATTATAAATATACTATTATATATTATATATATAAGATTACGGTGCAACATACGCTGCATTTCAGCGTAGTACCACCCATGGTTCGCTAGTTCCAGCCGATCCTCGCAAGTTTCACCGCAATGCATAGCCACATGGCGTTGCCGGCTTTCTCCCTTCCATAATACTAGCAGCCGCGATATAAGTGAAATACTCTTGAAAGTGGCGTTGAACACCAACTCACCTCACCTCTAATGTATTGCTGTTGAACATTCTTGAAATATTCCTACATTTATGTAATTTCTGTCATTCTTGCAATATCATTAATTAGGTATAATTGATTAAGTTTGACAGGTGACAGGCAGGATGTTACTGGACAAGTTTTATCAACATTCTTGTATCACACAACCACTTTCGTCAATCAGTCAATTGTAATTTACATTTAGTACACATTGATACATATTGAAGTCAATATGCATACAAATTACCCATCCTAAAGTTTCTTCGTCCCTGAATAATTTACATATATTGTTAGAAATATCGATAAGAATAAGCGCTGCCCAATTAACACAGCCATTGACAATCCATTGATAACCAACTAAAAAAAGAATTCAGAGGACGAAAGCAAAAATGTTGTTAAGTTGACTTTTACACATCACAACATCTTTTATCATGCAAAATATGGAAGCAACTGGTGCTTGAAATTATTCCATCCCTTTTTTCAACAATATTGACAATTGGTGACAACAAGGTTAGCATGGGATTTTGGAATCAATCTGAGAGTTCAGTTCTTTAATAAAACACTTCTATATGATTTCGAAATGAGTCCTTTTCCAAAAAATCTGATTTTGAAGGGTAATACTGCTATAACTAGTGATTCTTGTCTTGATGGTTCATCAGTTGAACGAATGGAGTAACTCACTTTACAACAACAAATACTGACTTTAATTGTTCAGTATCTGGAACAGTTCCTGTTCATTGAGACCAACACGACCAAACGCAAGGCATAACTCTTGCCAGTCTTCATTACTGGCTGATTGAGGCATTGCAGTATTTCCTTTAAAAAGCTGTGCTTAGAAATCCAGGCCCGCTATGCATTTCGGGTGCAGCTATTCACTATCAAGGCACAACAAAGCGAGAGATGTACCGCAAGGGGGTTAAATCAGCCAGTAATGCAGACTGGCAAGAGTTATGCCTTGCGTTTGGAAGTTGGGGGACCAATAGCAGGATTTAATGAATGCAAATATTCCAAAGTAGTGAAACATTGCCTGAATGAAACTTGCTTTGTTAAAAGGCGCTGTAACACGTTTTTCTTACTATGATCTCACGAAAAGGTAAATAAATGTTAAATGATGGCTGAATAACACTCCTGAATCATGTTGTATATAGGGCCGATTGCCCACGCCATTTATGTGTCAGGGTAACATTTTAAAATGAAGCTTTCTTCAAATATTTTAAAATTAATTTTACTTTCGCTTTTCCAAAGACATAATGTTAATAGCTTTCTTTTGAATTACACCCTGACTTAAAGAAAACAAAATCGAAATATTTGAATTAAATTCAATTCAAAATTGTAAAACGGTAGATAATCCCTTTGTTATCCATACCTCTTCAATTGTAATTGCCCTTTGTTGTATATAGAGCCCACGCCATTGTACTGGATAACGAATATTGATATTTGAAGTATTCTTCAATTTACATCCCTCCCACTCCATCACAATTAGATCAAGAAATGTTTCCTTGTAATCAACACATCACAATTGGAGAACAAAGCGGTTACTTGTCATTTATTTCATTCCTAACTAAACATCAAACGCGCCGCTGTCGTGATGATGAAAGAACAAAACTATCATTTGGCATCCCTGAAAGAAGCCACAAAGGACAGAAAGATAAGTTTTGATAAATGTTGCAACAATTATAAAACTTGATAAAGGCAAGTGAAATGTGTTCAGCATCACGATCAAACTATACAATTGTGAAATGAGTCCCCAGACCTATGTGGGTGTGTATGTAGATAATATATAACTAGTTTCGTCTCCTGTTTGGTTTCGTATCTTTAACATTTTACAGAAAATGATAACGTGTTTTTAAAAAATTGTTCAATGTAGACACATAGAGAAAACTCGATAACAGAGTTCATAATGAACAGAATCTAGGATATTACAAGTAAAATGGGCAAACTATCAAACAAGTTTTTATGATACATGACAACATCAATGATTGCAGGAGAATAACTTTGTCCATAGCCTTTGAAACAGCACATGTGCGTCTGTTAACTGCCCGTTGAAGATACTACTATACAATATGTAAAAAGGTATTTCATCTGCCATTGAGGCCAATATGTATAGTATTTTCTGCCCAATTATTACATGACATCGCTACCGTTGCTATTAAACTCATGAATGGTATTGATATCTAAATCGCTTTCGCTCATTGTTACTTTACACTTCAGTTGTTTCATGATTTGCATCTAACGGAACTTTGTTTAGTGATTCATTCTCTTGTCTCAACGTAAGGAATATGTATTCTATATCATTATGCAATTATCGTTGTTGTTTTGTGGGTTTATTTAAAAATAATTTTATTTCTGTTCAGGTAGATAGACATATAACATATAACATTCATAGTACAAACGTTTTCTATAGAAATATCAACACATATTGGTACAGAACAACTGCAAAACAAAAATACAAGAATACAAGTTCATTTATACAGTTATCGTTGTTTTATAAAGCTGCGTGATCCGAATTACGTGACATTATAATGGTTAGATATATGACATCACATTTGTCCGATTGGCATGTACCGCCAAACATCATCACATGGATATTCTTACAACTTCGCTCCGAAATGGCGAGAAAATAAAACGACCATACAATCCCACTTTATGAAACTCGTTAAATATCAAACAGTTCACTTTCATGAAATTACATTACCAGCGAATCGTTTAGTAATCTAAATATGTAACATTCCTTCACAATATTTAACATTTAATTTCGAAGGGTACAGATAGCAGATACTGTCACTTTAAACTAATTCAGTTGACAATACGAGAAAGATGGTTGGAAAGATTTAGGTCACTGGGATCCGTGGAAATTAAAGAGGATGTGCTGAAAGAGATCCATATCCGATCGCAAGGATGTTGTTCATCTCTGTCTCTGTTATTGACGTCATATTTCCATTTGATACTGGTTAGGCATGGCAGTGTCGAGTCTAGTTCCTCAAAACTACAATCACGTGCACAAGCTTTGATTCACTAACTATCGTAAAAACTATTTCATTGACGTTTGTTAAAGCTATTTTAGGGGAATTGTTACTCAAACAATTGTAAAACTTGCGATCGAAAATTTTAATTGTGATTTTCTTGCTGATGGACCGAAAAAATATGTGTGTCACATTATTTTAAACAAGTTAGGTTGGTATTGTCTGTCTAAAACTTGTCCACCAGCTGACCAATTTCAATGCCAAATTCTCTGATGTGAAATTGAAAGTAATTTCGTCTGTGATGAAATTGAAGGATTTAAACAATATGTTTGTCACAGAGAACATTATTCTTAACAAGTCAGGCTATTGTTACGTATGTAGGTGAGGTCTGGTTAAAGTTGTTCACCAGCTGACCAATTTCAATGTCGACTCTCTGATGTGAAATTGGAAGTAATTTTGAATGTGTTGGAATTAAAGGATTTAAAAAATATGTGTGTCACAGAGAACATAATGTTTAAAAAGTCAGGCTATTGTTACATATGTAGGTGAGATGCGGTTAGACTTTTTATCTGCTGACCTATATCAATGCCAGACTGTTTGATGTGTCATCGGAAGTAATTTCATCAGTGTTGGAACTGAAGGGTTTAATTAACATTAAGCTACACCAATTTGAAAGTATTTACCCCTTTGTTGTTCGGTGAGAAGAACAGCAGTCGGAATTAAGATTAAAATCACCATTCAGCTGTAACAAACTGAAATGATGTACTTCTTTGTTGTTCGTTGAAAAGGGCAGTGGTTCAAATTTGAGAAACCTTATTTTCAGCTTACTATTGAAGAGTAGCGGATACAGAATCTTAAGATCCGTACAAATACCATGTCTCTAAGTGGTGACCTCCTTCCATTGACCTTCAATGATCACATCCTTGAACTTTCCAAGATGCGCTTATTCAAACGTGTTGAAACATTTTGAGGGCAAGTTTTATCTTTTTTCAAGTTTTGATAGTTTTAATACATATTATAAAATGTTTCTGTTTACACTTTGCCCTCTTGAATGTACTTATAATACACATTTCATACATGAACTTGTAAGCAATGTCATTAATATCAAATCGAACGTACCTCTGCTACGACGTCGTCAGGATAATCAGTGCCCCGCGGTTCCGTTTCCGGGCAACTCAAAATTCATTCTCTAATTTGCTTCCCTGTATGGTTGCGGTGTGCCTCGTTGAATAGCGGAGAGATCATACAAAAAAGGGAAGAGATAATACAAAATAGACAAAGTCATTCATTTTTTGAGAGTCCACTTCCCTTCTTTCTTCTATCATATATAAAGTTGAAGTTGGAACATCTAAATTTTGTTAAGGCAATTTTGATTATTTGGATCTCCACAATGAACAAGTATTGTTCATAGCCAAAAATAACTGTTACATTTCTATACAATTGAAGTTAAGAATGTTTTGAAATTACACATTTTGTAAATTGTAAAATCCACCCACTAATTTGGAAACATAAAAATGATTCGTTGCAACTTTAGAATGATTATTAGAAAATCTTAGTCATAAATTGTTTGTTCAACATAGATTTAAGTAAAAAAACATTCTATAATAAAAAGACATTTAACAAATTTAATTCAATACCATTCACATAAATGGACATTTGGTTTAAACAATATTTATTCAGGTACTTTCATGTACAGGGGGATTGACAAACAGGGTTTCCCCTATGTTAATGTCTCTCCCCAAATAAATACATTTCAACAGGATGATTACATCATAATACATACATAAACAGATTATCAAAATAGTGTCATCAAAATAAAATATTATGTTCAGTCGAAGCGTTTTGTAAGAGATATAAACTCATGTACAGACTGGATTATTTTTATATTTATAGTATTTGACAGGTTCTTGTTACCAAATAAGACAGTGTCCAGGTTATTATGCCCATTAATGTAAAAGAAACTTGCATGACGAATATTAGCATAATTTGGACAAGTGAATAGGTAGTGATGCGCATCTTCATACGCATGCCCACAGGAGCATCGCGACTCATCGTTAATAAATCTATCGAATTTATGACCGTTTAGGTTGCTACAACCCAATCTTATCCGCCAATGTAAAATTTGTTCGTTTCTCGATCCAAAATTTTGAAAAATGTCGTGAAGTTTAGTGTTATCTTTATATGGACATTTCGAAGGTGAATTTAAAGCAACTAAATGAGCGAACAAACCCACAGTTGAAGAAGCAATAACATTGATGTTATATATAATTGTTTCGTGTTACACCAATAAAAGAGGAGATAATGAGTGTTTAAGAATCCATTTCTGATTTTTATAAAACTGAATAGGATATTATGATATGTCGTGACTTCAGATGAAGTATCGTATCTGTTTACCACCTATCTTAACATGTGCTACATAGGGGCATCTCGATGGAAAAGTGAAAACAACACCATTGATATTTGAACAAATCCGTATAATTTGAATATGTATCTTTGGTTTATTGTGTATAGTTTCACATTACATCGATAAAAGAATAGAAAATTGCAATTTTGAATCTATTTAGGAAAATTTTATAACTGAATTGAAGAATGCATATCGTAATATTAAACTAAGTTCTGTGACTATTGTTGTAATGTTGTCAATTACTCTTGAGAAAAACTACCTTTAAAAACACCTGGCACACGTTAACTACTGTCATAAGCACACGGAATTTGTTCAATCATAGGCACATTGTAAACACTATATTAGCACATGGGAAATACTATCATAAGCATTTGGTAATTACTATCATTAGAACATGGTAACTTATATATATATCACAAACACATGGTAACTTATCACAAACACATGGTAACTACTACATATTGGTACATTACATCTACTATTAAAAGCACGTGATAACTATTATCATAAGCACATGATAACTACTCTCATAAGCACATGACAATTTCTATCATGTGCATACGATGACTATAATTATTAAGAATGCGGGATTCCCTCACGTGGAACTGAAAAAAGGTCCGATGGCCAACGGACATTCCCAAAGTAAAAATATTCTTGATGGTTGGTAATTCCCACCGATTTTTTTAAATTCATCTTATAAACCGAGTTCTAATTACAGTTTCGTGTATGTTCGACAAACAACATATTCAGAAAACATTCTGAAGCAGCAATAAAATCTCATTCACTAGCCTGTATCCTTGTGTGGTCTGATAACAAGTTAAATAGGCTTGTCAGATACAGGCTGATGGGATATATTTTACGAATGCTTCAAAGAATTTGGATTTTCCATTTGATTTTGTTGCCTATTTAACAATGCATTATATTACACTTTATTAACGTAAATATACTGATAGTGGCGCTACAATGTCCCTCATAAAACATTTTCTTAAAATTTTTAAAGACAAATAAAGAAATAGGGCGGCATTTATAAATCGATTCTCAGATGTAAGTTCGCACTGTCACTTAATGTATATATAGTTCATAATGAAAATACTTTTGTATACAAACTATTAGCGAACTTTCACTGACGAGGGCGGAACTTCAGATTTTTGGTTTAACAAAAACGTATTTTTTATACTCTTCTGCTTTTATCTGATTTACCAAGTCGGCAATGACTGCGTTAGGTAATTGTATATTTGAAGGTGCCACGTACTTCAACCGGGCGGTGTTTATTTACATCGACCTGCTCGCCATCATATCAAAATGATAATAATAATATAAAAAAAACGGATGATATTTCGTGTCGTCATTGACATCTCCGACGTTTCGAAAATTAGACTTTTCCAAAATCCACATTTTTTTTTCGTTGCGGTGATTAAACTTTGATCTGAAGACGAAAAAATAGGATACGTTTTTAGTGGAAATTCTTGTCAAACTACTATGCTGATGCAATATGGTAAGCACAAACCAAAAGTGTTTATATGCAGATATAAAACATAAAATTTAAATGATTTATTCTTCACAACAAAAGCTGAAATCCCGTTTCCATAGAATTCCTTGTTATCACAACTTCACTTGTACAACCATTGATGTCATTGTTACCTCATCTTGTTGTATTTGTTATCTCTTTTTCATACCAATATGTATCCTGTATATAATCTGCTGTTTCACCATCTCTTCCATAAGCTTGATAACGGTATAAGGAGCTATATACCGAAACGTCGCTATGGTTAATAAAGAAGTTGATCATCCATCAAATATTTGTCTTCTTCATCACACCAACTGCTAGAATGCATTATATATATATATACTTTTTTATTTGGCAAATCATGGCAATAGTTAACACACGTATACAAATCATCTGGAAAACATTCTTGTTTGCGAATTAACAGTCTGATCAAAATAGACCATTTTCTGAGAAATAAAAGTTGCAAAATAGTACGTCGATACCGGGTTACGAACTCATATCGTTCGGAGTTTTCTTCGCATGCCCAGTTCGGACCTCGATATGACCTAACAGGGTCGATTTTAATAAGACTGCGAATTAAAATCAATTTATCCATATAAACAATTGCTTAACGTAATTTGAGTGTAAGTTACAAAAGCAATCATTAATATTTTATTAATGAAAATACGAAAAAGCTTCCCGCTCCCTGTCGAGCGTATGAGACCCCCCGAGATTTCCCAATTGTATAATACAAGGGAGGCAACTCCTACTCACTTAGCTACGAGAAAGATGGCAGCCTCCATGAGAAAGTGTCTGACAATGTTGTCGTCTGCTATTTTGAGGTATTTGCTGTTTTCCGTTGCACTATATTATATATCCCATTTACATGTTTACTTTGTACACTTTATGCAAATTATAAAAGTGTTTATTTTGAAGATACACTTTCGGTTACTTTCTTTTGACGTTTTTTGGTCCACTTGTCAGAGAGATGAACTTTGGACTTTTTACCTGTGACTGTGAGTGTGACCGGTCATCTGGAAAGGTAGTTTCTATGACTCGCCAGTTTCAGCTAAGATTTATTTTAAGTCTTCTTATTAATCATGATGAAATATGATTTATTTTAAATGATTTTGAGACTTTGTGTGTACTGTATAGTATACTTGCAGCTGACTTGTAGATCTATCCTTTATAGAATTTCTAGGCCCAGTTAAAAAAATGTTCTCAAGTTTTATCGTCATCATCTTTTTCATGGTTATTGTCCTGTTTATAGGATAGACTGCATTTGTCATTTTACCTAGACCGAAACCTCTTTCGTCCAAATGTTCTATGAGCGAGACTCATAGGGCAAACTGACCCTCTGACTGACTTTCATGAAAGAAATTTGCGAAATATTTGTAAAAGTTGGCGCACAGTTCAGAACATCTAAGACGCTCCAGAATATATCAAATTGAATGAATAAAGAAAAAGAAACAATAATTTCTTACAATGACTTAAAATATTGGTACTTAAAATGCGATTCTGTGTCATCCTCGGTTACCCAGAGTTTTATATATGCTCCAGCGGAGAGTAAAGGAGCATATATAACCCTGGGTACCGCCGAGGATGGGAATGTGTAGGCCTTAAAACTAAGTACACAGTTGTAAATTATTTGTCATTGGCTAATAACTGTATTAGATTAATTTCAATTTAATATGGCCAACGTGGCAGCTCAAATGGCATTGTCAGACACTCACAAAATATTTCCTTGTTATAAATCATTTGAAAACTATAGTGATATTCGCCTATATTACACCCCACCACCCCCACTAACTAATCTTGCCCCAACTTTTGAACCCTTCCTACGTCTATGTTGGATCCTGTTTTTTTAATATATTTACTAAAAATGCATTTCCACTGATTGTATATGTTCACAATATCATAACAAATGATTATTGCAAAAATAATAAGTTTCAGTGTTCAATCCTTGTGGGTGCTTGGTTTGTGTGCTTGTGATAGGAGAACACGTAACTGTCTAGCAACTCAAGTTCAAATAATTACTGTCTGCAAGGCAGAACTACCGTAGTAGAAAGCACACGTAGAAAGTGACTCAAAGTGAAAGACCCCCTCCCCCCTCCTCCAGCTCGGTTAATAGTAAGCCCTGTTTATACGGCAAGCGTTTGCATTTGAGTAAATCATTACACATATGAAAATTTGCTCACATGAGCAAAATTCGCCGTATGGACGCATTTGCACAAATGTATATTTTACTACCGTAAGCAAATTTTCACCTAGTCAGCGACGGTTGCATATGGTATTTAACTATTCTAGTAACAGTTCGTCGTTTATGTTTACTTCTCATGGGTTGAGAAAATATTTTAGAGAACTTTAGAAATTCTTAATATTGTTTTTCAAATTCTTCTTGAACGCGATGAACTTCGAAATCTATCTGACTTTTCGATTTTCATTATAATTAGGGCGACAAAGTCAAACCAATGTTGACAGATTTAAATTAATGTCATTTATTTAGTTTACATCTAATACATATTAATTGACATATTTTAGAAATTCTCTAATCATATATTGGATTTGGAATCCCATATTCTTAGGCAGAAATTAAACACGCATGAACGCATAGTAAATTTACTTTTACCAACATGCGTATATTACTACCATAAGCAATATTGCATATGTGCACTGCAAAGTTCGCCGTATAAACAGGGCTTTACACTACGTTATTACAGGCTTCTAATATCGCGAGTTCCTTATTATCGTGTTAGTCGTGGCTACCAAATCTCTCACATAGCTATGTGTAGATCTTACTGTCTATCTTACTTGATTAGGATTGAACATTGGTTTGTACGTTAGATCTAAATAATTATAATATTTAATATCAATACGTTTTTAAAGCAAACATGATTTGAATAATCGTGAATCAAGATGGTTCATTTTGTCCTGTGCAACTGGTTACTTCAGCGGTACAGTATAATATATACGAATAAAGCAGTATAATTTGTAGTAACATATTTTAATTAACTACATATAAGTTGTTGACACCCATGCTATCTACATGTAGACAATAACTATTTAATGTACGGCATAATCCACTTATTGTGAAATTGTAACGTTAGAGTTTGCCAGTCCCTACGTACGAATCTGTATTTCCAACTCTCTCACTGTTTACTTCTGAAAGCTCATCCTCACTTGATTCCTGGTATTCAACTCAATGTTGATTCACAATAGGTTCATAACTGATAAGGACGGATGTTATTTATGTCAGATGGTTGAAAATCAACGCTGCCATCGCTATCCGAGAAAGCCATAACAACACTACGAACGTAGAAAATACACTGTCTCAGCGCGCGGGAGAGCATCTTTGACATCATATCACGTGACTGCTGCCAGCCTGATTAACTCTTGGGGATTTCCGGAAAACGACTCGCACCGAAAACGTTTTTTCAACGTTTCTACATAAAATATCGCATTTTAATAATTTTTTGGACACAATTTGTCTTAAACAATACTGTTAAACATGTTAAAACAAAGTTTTTTTCTAATATTCTCCTTTAAATATTGAGATTTATGGGGTGCCAAACGGGACTTTAATTGCTATTTAGTAAACTTACTAAATGAATTAGTAAGCTTACTAATTCATTTAGCAAGCTTACTAATGTGATCAATTTAGTAAGCTTACTAAATGAAAAAGAAAGCTTACTAATTCATTTCGTAAGCTTACTATTTCATTTAGTAAGCTTACTAATTCATTTAGTAAGCTTACTTATTCATTTAGTTAGTTTACTAATTCATTTAGTAAGCTTACTAATTCATTTAGTTAGTTTACTAATTCATTTAGTAAGCTTACTAAATAGAAACGAGAGCTAGCGTAAGGGTTGGTAATAAACTGTAGTTGATAATAACTAGCGCCCTGTAAAGTGCAGTAGTCCCACCTCGTTAATCAACTCTTAATTCACAAATGAACATAGTATAGTGTATTATGCCCCAATTTCACTACAAGCCGAATTGTCACAAATCTGATCACGAAAGAGAAAATGTTCACATTCTTAAACATTCGTAGACAATTCGTAATAAATTCTGGAATTCGTAAATGATTCGTAGTTGATTCTTCAAATTCAGGGCATTTGTGAGCAAATTTTGATTTGTCCTAAAATGTTCACGAATCAACTACAAATTTTGATTTCGTAGTTGCTTCGTAAACTATTCGTAACTTATTCGTGTAGTTCGTAAAAAGTTCGTAAACAGTTCTTGGAAGTTTGTGGTTGATAATTTTGATGGTTTCACCCCGAATTACTTACGTAGCATCTACGAATCATTTACGAATGTCCCGAATTAAGGACGAACATTTGTAGTGTAATTGCAACTGTTTCTTAATTATTTCATACAATTCGTACATTATTCGTTAACAATTTGTAAATAATTTGTATCTCTTTCGTAGAGTTTCAGCATGAAAATCTAAAAATTTTGGTAAACATTTCGTACAAGTGAAATTTCTATTCACGAATTTATACAATCACTTATTCGTGGGTATTGGTGATAATTTGACTCATAGTGAAATAGGGGCATTAGGCATTTTACTGCACTGTGTTCCGTTGTAAATTAAGAGCCAATTAATGAGGTGGATTAAGGTTTATGAGAAGCGTTTATGATCAATGCACATTATTTCAAACCATTGGATCTTTAAACTAAAGCATTAATTACTGTTGGACATGAATAATATGATTTATTCATTGATGTGTGTATGATATTAATGTCCAGTTTTCAATAAACCTGCAATATTTCTGTAATGAAACTTTTTATGATTAGTTTCACAAGGACTTGTACATTGTGAAAAAACATTTTGTCTTTCATAAATGGTATGTTTTTTAGGCAAGTAATGCCAGTGGGAGAGAGAGGCTTTCACAGAATGACGTTTCCCCTGATGGCAGCACATGACGCTGAGTTTGCAGAAGCAAAAGAGAAACTTAAGACTCTGTCAGAAGACCCAGGCAATGATGTCAAGCTGAAGATGTATGGCTTGTTCAAGCAGGTAATGTTGACATCATTTGTAATTTCTGAATTATCATCTTGAAATCTTTCAACTGTTCAAACTTTTAAAAAATTCATGAAACAGAGCTTTTTTAGTTTTAGGTAAAATCTATCCTGTCTCAGAGTATGATGTACGCTAATGCAACTTTCATACCCTGGGTGCAAAGGCAGCTCATAGCTTCGCGAGGTGACATTTTTGATCGAGGAACAATCTATATCGACAACCAATGACATCACTTGAAAGGCGAGTCGGGCCAGTCGGCGTTCTTTGTGGTTTATCATTGGGGAAATCATAATGATCTCTCAAAACCGAGTCATCAAACGTTTACCCCACCTTTCTCTGCGTGTCCTATTCTATAGTCTGCGTCTGAGACAATTTGGCAGGAAAAAACTCGCTAATCTAAGGAAGTGCTAAAAGCCAACTGCACTTTGAAAAGCTCTCTGTGATTGGCTAAATTTTATCGCCAATAGGGCGAGAAAACTATTTGATTGGCTGAACCATACGTCACCTCGGGAAGTTACGAGCTGCCTGTGCATCCAGGGTATGAAACATGAGGCAGGATGGGTAAAATCTCTCAAAGGACAACCTCTATTTTTTACCCTGCAGCAGTAAGATGCATTTTCTTGGTTTGACATATCTATCAATTTAAAGTCCTCATGTTTAAATTTATTTTATATCCAATATTAAACCCATTCTCTTTCAACGGAGGTTACACCCTTCAGATTTTCTATCATAACCTTTGTTACATGAAGGTGATATTTTATTCTCTCATAATCCCATGGCGGTGAACGATTGCAATGAAAGTCATAGGGATGACTATTGACCCAAAGAGACTATTGCGATAGTCTATTGCCACTTACTATTGCGAAAGCGATAGACTATTGTAACTCACTATTGCAATAACTATTGCAGTAGTTTGATTTTTAAATACGCAATAATCAGCTAGATTTCTTATAGGTTTTAGTAGAAATGTTTAATTAATGTAAGGACAATGGAACCAAAATCAGTAAAGAAATCGTAAATGAAAAGAGTTTTTGTTATCTTGCTATTTCCCAGTTCTTCCATCTTGACATTCTAAATGAAAAATCTTAAATTAAATACAGTAAGGCTTGTCTGAATTATTCATAATTAAGGGAACTTTAATAGTTTCGATAGTATCGATAGTTAACCTTACTATTGCGATCGTGATAGTGTTTTTGTATATACTATCGATATAGTACTATTGCCAAGCCAACTATTGCGATAGTTCGATGTATTGTTACACCCCTAGATAGTCATGTCCTTTTTTTGTCCACTCAAACATCATTTTACATCTGCGTAAATTCTGTATTATAGCAAAATGGATACACAGATGAAGCAACTCTAGTCATTTTGACAGTGATGGGATCCTCAGTTTGAAACAACATCGCATATTGCACAATTAATTTCTAATGCAATCAATCAGGATTTTCTATTTTTAGTCGAGAGTGCGCTTGATATGTAACAGAGGTTATGATAGATATTGTGAAGGGAGTAACCTCTGTTGCAAGAGAATGTCCTCCTCAACCAATAACTTGGCAATGACAGGTTGAAATATGATGTCATATGTTGATTTGTGTTGTGTTACTAGTTACTAGTAACTTTCTGCACCATTTTGCCATGAGTTCAAATACGAATGTGAGGTCATTTCTTCACATGAAACCTTTGTTAAAAGTGATCCACACAGTGATAAATTTACCTGCGAGTCCTCCATCAAATACTCATAAAATTAAAACTGCGAGGCCCCTAGACTCAAAGGGTTTTATCTGGTATTTGTTTACTCATTGAGGGACTTGCCTTTTATCTGTTGGGACTCCCAATAACTTGGGGTAGCGACTAGCGAGTCCTTGGACTCTGTATGGCATATTTGTAAATTTAACACTGTCCACATATCGCTCCTAGCAAAATATGCTAATAATGAAAATTTGAAACACAGATACTGTCCTTGTTTCTATCTTATCAAAAATATCCTCACATCTCTGACTGACTTCCTTCTTGTAAGAAGGGGTTCGAATCCCGCCAGGGGCACGGCAACTTTGTCTGCAGTAGAGAACTGTTCTGCACGCAGCAAGGTTTGGGTGCAATGCTACACTGAATTTCAGAGTAGTACCACCCATGGTTCGCTAGTTCCAGCCGATGCACGCAGGTTTCATCACAATGCATAGCCGCATGGCTTTGCAGGCTTTCTCTCTGCCATAATACTAACTGCCGTGATATAAGTGAAATATTCTTGAACGCGGCGTTGAACCCCAACTCACCTCACCTCTTGTAAGAAATATATGCACATCACAGAGGTGTAGGAATTCAAGTCTTCTCTATGGTTACAGGAACATACAGAATGCTTAGCCAAGAAAGCACTCCATTTGCAGGGCTCAAAATTAACACAGTCATGCAGTCTGAGGCTAGTAAAATTTGGATAGTAGGCAAAAACAAATTCTGAATCCCTTTGCAATATGCATCGTATGTTTGCAAGTAACAATGGCAAATAAGTTACAGTGTTGTTCAAACACAGAAGTTGAAGTTGGGTTAGGCAGAATAAGAACAACTAGCCCTGCAGACTACCATATGTTTCAAGTTAATTTCTACCCCTGATTTGTAACAGTTTCATTTGGGAAGAAAAGTCTTGAGAAAACCTCTGTAGAGGAGAATGATCATGAATCATCCACATGAAGCATAACACCAATAATTGTAATCTGTGATCTTATTGATAGCACAGGGGCTTGTATTGCTGAAAACAAACAGTTCCTAGGTCCAATACTATGATGCGATATATACCCTATACTAATAAATAAAGAAAGGGATGCAACACCAATTTTACCCCCTGCCAAAACAAGTCCACATTTCAAAATGTCAACACACATTTTACACATACTACATTCTACAGAATTAAAGCACAGTGATTTCCTGTTCAATTAAGACAAACATCAACAAAATTGGTGCATTATTTCTCAAGTTATGACACTTGAAACACGATTTTGTACCTGTCAAACTTTAGTGGGCAAAAATGGTGTCTCAGAAATACATTGAAAAAAATCGAGGAAAAAGTCAATATTTCAATCCTAGCAAAAGCAATCAATCTCGAAAAGAGTTTTCTACTATCACTTTACATCCCTGATACATTTGTCATACTTGAATAGTTCGGGTGTCTTACCGTAACAACTTTATTGCAACTTTATAGTAACTAGAGGCAAATATAGGTCACTTCCTCCAAGAAAGTCAGTGCTTTAAAAAACCCATTGATACCAGGAAAGGATTACTGATAAAACAAATACCTTAAAAACAGTTGCTACACATTAACATAGTGAGTCAGTGACTATGTTTACATCTGCTACTCTCATATTGTACACTGACAATATTGCTTTGATTTATGGTAATAAACCACACTGCAATGTCAGCTCGTCCTTTATTACTTTATAATGGTTATTTTGAAATCAATTTTCAGGCAACAGTTGGGACATGTAATGCACCAAAACCAGGAATGATGGATTTTGTTGGAAAAGCAAAATGGCAGAGCTGGAGTGACCTTGGGACCATGTCACAGGTAATGTTATTGATTTAGATTGTGAGAGGAGACAGACCCGCCATCAACCCAGTAGTTATCTGCAAAACACCCACAAAAGTGATGTAACATGTTTCAGATTCCATTATTCCAGCTGATGCTCACGTCACAGGTTTCACCACAATGCATAGCCACGCTTGGCATTGTGGGCTTTCTCACTGCAATGCCAATAATACTAGCAGTCATGATATAAATGAAATACTCTTGAAAGCGGCATTAAACCCAAATTCTCCTCATCTCACCTCAGAGTCTGTTGGCTCCTTCAGACTGACTCCGAAACATGTAACATCACTTTTCTGGCTGTTTTGCGGATAACTGTCTAACCTGGGTTGATGGTGGATCTATCCTCTCTCTAATGTTACCCAAGTCACATTGTATCAAGTTGCTGGACTTTACATGTCATATTTGTAAGTTAATCACTGGGTATACTGGGTGTACTCAGCAGTGATAAATATACACCCAGAGTTCTGCATAAAAAACTCAACAAATTTAGAAAAGACTAATACAAATTTAAGCTTTGGGTCCCAAGGTTTTTTATGTTGGATTTGCTTACTTATTGCGGGACTCGCTTATATCTGCTGGGACTCACAATAGCTTGTGGTAGCTACTTTACAGGTCATATTTGTAATTTTATCACTGGGTATAGTATAGTATACCCGATATACATATGCACTCATTCAGCCATCTTTCTTCTATAACAGGACGATGCCCAGAAAGAGTACATCAATGTGGTGCAGTCGCTGGTTGCAGCTGAATCCAGTTCATCCCCTGCAGCCGGAGATGGAGGTAAATACAAGGAGATCAAGGTGACCCGGGAGGGCAAGGTCTTCAAAATACTCCTCAACAGACCCACCAAGATGAATGCCATTAACCATCAGGTAATTTGAGAAGGAATAGATATTACCATATTTCCTCCAATAAGCGCCAGGTCTCCAATAAGTGCCAGGTATCCAATAAGCGCCAGGTCTCCAATAAGTGCCAGGTATATAATAACGCAGGGTATCCAATAAGCGCCAGGTATCCAATAAGCGCCAGGTATCCAATAAGCGCCAGGTATCCAATAAGCGCCGGGTATCTAATAAGCTCCGGGTATCCAATAAGCGCCGGGTATCTAATAATTTGATCAGAACTCAAAAACTATAAGACATATCTCAACGAAACTTGGTGTGTGGAACACTCATCATGTGTAGATGTACCTTTTGGGGTTTTTAACTTCTTAGAGTTATTTTTTTTTACCGTTTCCATGGAAATGTAACTTAGAATTTCGTTTCCAGATCAGAACTCAAAAACTATAAGACATATCTCAACGAAACTTGGTGTGTGAAACAATCATCATGTGTAGATGTGCCTTTTGGGGTTTTCAACTTCTTTACAATTTTTTATTTAATTTGTTTATTCTTTTTCAGAAGGGATCCTCCTTGGGGTACATATAGCATAAAAATCCTAATTTTTAACTTGATGACAGATTGTAACTTAATTTTTAAAAATAACAGTAAAAATAAGTTAAAAAAACACAAAATAAGTGTTTTCCGAACGTGTGACCACCCTGTGTAGAGCCCCATCCCAGCGCAAACCAAGGGATGTAACTCTAATCTCACCACTTATCAATCTGTCATTGACCAGACAAGACGTGTTTTTGTTTGAGAGACCTTTTGACTTGAGTTTCACAATTTGATGAAAATGGACAAGACTAAGAATACTGTATGTGTGGTAACCCCTTTTTATTCGTAGAGGCGAATGTTTAGGTTACTTATATGGTTTTTGTCGCGTTGTAACTTCGTTTTTCAATTCGCACGTGCTTCGTATGCTTCGAATAATGGCGGATGGAAAACGCTCAAAATGGCGGATCTCAAACAAAATGCAATGTGTTAGTACTTTGCTATTCTTGTATTGAGATTTGTTTGTTTTGGAGGTTCTTTATCATGCTTCGCATTTTAGGGCAGCACTTTACTGATGAGGATTTCTCCCTTTTTGAATTTTTTCATTCTCGGGGTTATCGTCTCAGTCGGCAAGATATACTAGGTATATTCATGCTCTATTTCTTTCAGTGGCTTACTATTTATTACTTGCCGAGTGCTTAGTTATTATAGTAGCGCCTCTGCGTTTGTTTGTATGATGCACTTTTATGAAACATAAACATTGCACTTGCACACATGCACACCCCTAAACATTCTGTGTTTGACTTGCAGTCTTTCACCGAATGTGTGGGGTGCAAGTCCCGCATCCCCCCTGCTGACAAGCACGACAGGTGCTTAGCATGCCTGGTAGAGGATGAGCACGACGACTCTACCTGCCAGCTGTGCCTCAACTTCACACCAAGGGCGAGGAAGGAGAGGGGCATTGACATGCTCTTCTTCCGTAACCTCCAGAAGGCAGGGCAGGAAATTAAAGGGGCCATCCCACCCTCTAAAGAGGGGATACGGCACACGAAGGTGCCCGAGTTGCCCGAGAAGGCGGAAGTCCTTCGTGCCGAGGTGCAGGCTTTGCTAGACAAAGCAGCCATCGAGGTAGTACCGAAGGGTCAGGAACAGAGCGGTTATTACTCGACCTACTTCCTGGTACCCAAGAAGGACGGAGGGTTCAGACCGATTCTCAATCTGAAATATTTGAATCGCAGTCTACAGGTTCCAACGTTCAAGATGGAAACCTTGAGAACGGTCATAGCGTCAGTAGAGAGGGGAGATTGGCTGTCGTCAATAGACCTCAAGGATGCTTATCTCCATGTTCCAATGCACCCCGACTTCAAGGAGTTTCTTCGGTTCTCCTTCGACGGGGCTTGTCACCAATTCCGGGTGTTACCCTTCGGCATTTCAACTGCTCCGAGGGTATTCACCAAGTTGATGTTGATACCGGCGCAGGCCGCCAGGTCGCAGGGCAGGTGTTGTCATCCGTACCTGGACGACTGGCTGATCAGAGCCTTGTCTCGAGAACTAAATCAGGAAGCCACCCAGCAGGTGTTAGACATCTTGCTCAAGCTGGGTTGGATCATCAACCTGAAGAAGTCAGACATAGCCCCCAGACAGGACCTGGTCTTTCTGGGCGCAAGGTTCGATACGGCCTCCGGTTCCGTGTCCCTGGCCCCGGATCGGGTGCCCAGAGTGATCGGGGCAGTCCACTTGTTCCTTCAATCGCCAACCCACACAGCCAGGACTTGGCTTCAGTTGTTGGGGCATATGGCGGCGACAGTGGACGTGGTTTGGAGAGCTCGCTTGAGTATGAGACCGGTTCAGCAAGCGCTGGCACGAATGTGGTCACACTCTGACAGCTTCGAGAAGGTTCTAACCACACCGGTTTGGGTGCTAGAGCATCTTCGGTGGTGGGTTTCTGAGAGCAACCTTCTCAAGGGTCTACCGCTAGAGCTTCCAACGCCTTCGGTCACCATCCAGACAGACGCCTCCCTATCAGGCTGGGGGGGAGTCCTGGAAGACCTGACAGCCTCGGGCCTTTGGTCACAGGAGGAGTCGAAATTGCACATCAACGTGCTAGAGCTCAGGGCAGTTCGACGTGTGTTCGAGTGCTTCAAAGAGCGGATCAGGGGGCTTGTGGTTCGTCTAGAGATGGACAACCAAACAGCCATATCCTACATTCTGAAACAGGGCGGCACAGTGTCTCCATCTCTCCTTCAGGAGTCGTGGCAGTTCCTACTGTGGTGCGACCAGTTCAGCATTCAGGTGGTCCCTGTTTATCTCCCGGTAGTGGACAACGTCCGTGCGGACGCTTTGTCTCGGCGCATCCTAACACCTCACGAGTGGATGCTCGACCGGGGGATATTCGGAACTATCTCCCTGTTGTTCGGGTCGTTCCAGGTGGATCTGTTTGCGTCAGGGATGACGAATCAGATACCTGTGTTCTGCTCAAGAATTCCAGATCCAAGGGCTCTATCCAGAGACGCCTTCGCGATCGACTGGACGGACAGAGTACTATGGGTGTTCCCGCCGGTACCTCTGATCCCCAGGGTTCTTTCTCAGTTGACCAATCAACCAGCTCGCCTCCTGGTGCTTATCGCACCACTTTGGACGGCTCAGAGTTGGTTCCCGTCCGTTCTCAGGTTTCTCGTACAGCCTCCTGTACTGTTACCCTCGAGACGAGACATACTATTTCAGGAAGGGGCGCCACACCCGAATCCCAGGATTCAGTGGGTGGCTTGGCCACTGTCCGGAATCGCCTCCAGGAGAGCGGTATTCCTGCACGAGTTGCAGACACAATACTGGCTTCGAGGAGGGATTCGACAAACCTTCAGTATGAAGATCGATGGGCCTGTTATGCGCGCTGGTGTGGCGATAGAGGGCTTCTCGATCCCTTTTCTACAGATCTAGTCGCTGTTTTGGAGTTCCTCCAGTCCAGGTTAGATGCTGGTTTAGCCGCATCGACTGTCAGGGGATACTCTACGGCTATTTCTGCTTTCCACATACCAGTGGACGGTGCTCTTTTGGGATCGCATCCACTGGTACAGCGTTTCTTAGCAGGCGTGGACAGGACAGGTCCGGTTGTCCGGCGTATCAGCCCCACTTGGGACCTTTCAATTGTTTTGGATTGGCTCTCAGGTCCGGGGTTCAAAGACTTGAACGCACTGTCACTGCAGCTTCTGACGTGGAAGGCCGCTTTTTTGGTGGCTTTGGCGTCGGGCAGGCGGGTAGGCGACATCCATGCGATGTCTGCTGATCCCGAACTGACTGTCTTTCATAAGGACAGAGTCAGTATCAGGCTGCCCGACAGCTATCGTCCCAAGGTCGACCACTCGTTCCATGTGACGGCTCCTATCGAACTGCCGACTCTTATGCAGCCGGCCTCTTCGGGGTCCACTGGAAACCATGCACACATTTTGGATGTGCGCAAGGTTCTTAAGACTTATATCAGACGTACCAGGGCTATCCGTAAGGATCAGCAACTGTTCTGTTGTTACGGAGGTAGCAAGCCTGGTTTGCCGGCGTCAAAGCAGTCAATATCCAGGTGGATAGTGTCTGCCATTGTCATGGGCTACGTTCACAAGGGCTTAGAGGCCCCAGGTCAGTTGAAAGCTCACTCGGTTAGAGCGGTTGCGACGTCTAAGGCGTTCGCTGCGGCTCTGCCCATCGAAGAGATCTGCTCCGCCGCTATCTGGAGCCGGCCGAGCACGTTCATTCGACACTACCAACTAGACAGGCACTCTAGAGAGCGCGCTCGGTTTGGTCAGTCGGTTCTCTCAGGTGGGCAGAGTTGACACTCTCTAGCTGATTGAGCTTTCGAGTTATTGTTCAGTTTGGTTCAGTTCAGTTTTCTAAGAAGACTAATAAACTAACCTTAATTGTTCATCCTAACCAGTTACACTGTTTTGGGCATTTATATCCTCCGCAGCAGGTGTCCCGGTGGCACTGCCTAGCGGGAAATACATACTCCTATTGCTCCCCAATAGTCTTTTGTAAAAAAAAAAGAGGGGGGGGGGGGGTATTTGGCTCGAATAACGGTAATCAGGCTGGTTAGCCGATTGGTTAGTCCCAAAGGGATCACCCATCCTCAGCCCTCGGCGCGGGAGGTCACGTGATCTGGTAAGTGTGACACATTTCTTGGATTGAGTAGAGAACTTTTAAGGGGTATTTAGTATACAGACAGAATCCACATCCTAAGTCTTCTTTGGGAGTCTGCCTTATGCTATATGTACCCCAAGGAGGATCCCTTCTGAAAAAGAATCGAACCAACCTGCAGAGGTTGCAGATTCTTTGAAGGGATCCTCCTTGGGGTACGGCCACCCACCTCCCCTTATTCTGTCTGACATGGTTAGATTGATAAGTGGTGAGATTAGAGTTACATCCCTTGGTTTGCGCTGGGATGGGGCTCTACACAGGGTGGTCACACGTTCGGAAAACACTTATTTTGTGTTTTTTGAACTTATTTTTACTGTTATTTTTAAAAATTAAGTTACAATCTGTCATCAAGTTAAAAATTAGGATTTTTATGCTATATGTACCCCAAGGAGGATCCCTTCAAAGAATCTGCAACCTCTGCAGGTTGGTTCGAATTTTTAGCTCATCAGGCCTGAAAGGCCCGTTGGGCTTATGGCATGGCATGGTGTCCGGCGTCCGTCCGTCCGTCCGTCCGTCCATCCGTACACTTTTCGCTTTTTCGACTTCTTCTCCAGAACCAATGACTCCACAGAGCTGAAATTTTATGTGCAGACTCCTTGGCCGATGGGGATTCTAAATTGTAGATTTCATGACCCCGTGACCCCAAATGGGGTCACAGGGGTCACATCCTTAAAAACCTATTTTCATCTTCTTCTCCAGTTCCAAAAGGTCTAGAGAGCTGAAAAGTTGTGTGCAAACTCATTGGCCAATGGGGATTCTAAATTGTAGATTTCGTGACCCCATGACCCCAAATGGGGTCACAGGGGTCACATCCTTAAAAACCTATTTTCATCTTCTTCTCCAGTTCCAAAAGGTCTAGAGAGCTGAAAAGTTGTGTGCATACTCCTTGGCCAATGGGGATTCTAAATTGTAGATTTCGTGACCCCATGACCCCAAATGGGGTCACAGGGGTCACATCCTTAAAAACCTATTTTCATCTTCTTCTCCAGTTCCAAAAGGTCTAGAGAGCTGAAAAGTTGTGTGCAGACTCCTTGGCAAATGGGGATTCTAAATTGTAGGTTTCGTGACCCCATGACCCCAAATGGGGTCACAGGGGTCACATCCTTAAAAACCTATTTTCGTCTTCTTCTCCAGTTCCAAAAGGTCTAGAGAGCTGAAAAGTTGTGTGCAGACTCCTTGGCAAATGGGGATTCTAAATTGTAGATTTCGTGACCCCATGACCCCAAATGGGGTCACAGGGGTCACATCCTTAAAAACCTATTTTCATCTTCTTCTCCAGTTCCAAAAGGTCTAGAGAGTTGAAAAGTGGTGTGCAGACTCATTGGCCAATGGGGATTCTAAATTGTAGATTTCGTGACCCCGTGGGGTCACAGGGGTCACCACCTTAAAAACCTATTTTCATCTTCTTCTCCAGTTCCAAAAGGTCTAGAGAGCTGAAAAGTTGTGTGCAGACTCCTTGGCCAATTGGGATTCTAAATTGTAGATTGTGTGACCCCGTGACCCCAAATGGGGTCACAGTGGTCATGATCTAAGAACTTATCTTTTGCTTGTAAACAATAACTTAAATAACTATTTAATATTCAACTTTAGATAGTAAATCAATGAAACCCTGATGAGATACAGAGCCCATGGCTCTATTTTTACCATTTCCATGGATACATAACTTAATAATTAATTTCCGGAGCAGAACTAAAAAACTGCCATGGATGTATTTTTAGCTAATGGCATGGCACGGTGTCCGGTGTCCGGCCGTCCATCCATCCGTCCGTCCGTAAACTTTTCGCATTTTGTCTTCTTCTCCAGAACTACTTGGTCTAAGGAGCTGAAATTTTGTGTGCAAACTCCTTGGCTTTGCTCACAACCTAAAAAACCTATTTTCATCTTGATCATCAGCAAACGATAACCATCAGTTGCAATGAACCTTATATTGGGTGGGCTAAGGTTGTTTTGATATGTTACAAACCTTACAGGGAGTGGCATCCCTGCCCTGTTGAGCCAACAAATCATCATCCATCCTGCTACATCAGACTATACGGAGAAGGTTCATAGTCACTGTTATTCAACAACTATTCTTCAATAAATTTTCCCAAAGGCGGGGGATATGGCCGACTCTGTCTGCTTGTTAGAAATTCTGATTACATTAATTACACCAGTAGTCAACCATTGACAGAATTAATTATATCTTGACATTGAAGAGCCATTTTAAAAATATACTTATATAAATTACAATTGAAAGTATGCTGATATATCCAAACTTAACCCTTACGTTGCGTATATATATTTTACCATTTTTAGCCCCTGTGGCGGAATTTACAGGCTCGCAGCTCGCAGCAGTAGTTTGGGCTTTGGCACTAACTAGCTCTGCTGGCGGAATTTCCAGGCGGCGATTCCGGTATCGTTTTTACAAAATATACCGCATCTACATGGCGAATAAGGACTATATACGGGCGTTCAATACAAATTCAAGTAGCGACACCCGTACACAAATGGCTAATTCACACTCGAAACTTTGAATGAATTTTCTATGTTTTTTCGTTTTTATTCTATTACTTTCGAAAGATTGTCTTTTATTCGGGCCTCGTAACATCATAAATACGAAACGAAAAAAATTCCATTTATATACGGAATTGAAGACAAGATGTCTAGCTTCACAATGATATAAAAATTATTAGAATGCGACCTTTGGTTATAATTCTATAGCTATGTAAAGTTTGTCTTTATTTCCACCTATAAAATCGTCAATACTTACAACATGTATGCGGCATTGCAAACGGTCGTTCATCGCACTTTTCCAAGAAATCATAATCTCGAACCAGTTGACAAATAAGCACATGTCAACCCAAATATGGTTATGTTGTTTGACTTTTCAAATAAACGCTAACCTCGAACCATAACTGATGAAAATATGTTGATTAGTTTGTGTGCCGTTTGGTTTCACATGCCTCTCAGAAAGGTAAAATTGTATCTTTATTTCTGTGAATAAATCTGCGCATTTTATATAGAATAAAAGATTATTCTTTTCGGTTTATTGTGATATAAAAATTATGAAAATGCATTCAGTATTTTAGCCTTGATAAATGTTTTAGAAGTTGTGAAAATCGCCGATTGTTTCAAAATTTATGAAGTGTAAACATGACCTTTTTCACGGCGCTTGCTGTGTCTTTATTATTTTTTTGAGATTTTCTAATTTTATATGGGAATGTAGTCCATTGTTTCCCCTTTATTTTGCCGTATTTTTTTTTGAAAACAAACAATTCGCTCACATGATATGAAGTGCGGGAGTAAGGCGAGTTAGCGATTTTTTTCCCCGTCTCGCGAGATGCGAGGCAGATAGCAGTCTCGGGCGAGGCAAACCCGAGGCAATACAAACACGTGGGTGAAAATAGCCTCAAGCGAATTAATGCTTCGGGGGCTAAGCCCGACATAATTGGCCTTTTGTAAAGCTAATTACCGATGCGTTACGGGTCAACAATGCACACGCAAATTGGTGTGAATTTTGCTTGATATTCCGACCACACACTGAACAAAGCTTTATTCTCATGTCGGGTCGCGATGCGTAAATACAGTCATTCTCATGGGTCGGGTCGCGGACACAATCGACTCGTGACCCGGTATGGGGTATAGAATATACTTAGACAGCCGTGAATTATTCTAAGTCTTGTATCCGGGATCCGTATTCAGACACCTAGGAATCGCTTATAGCCCGCCCGGATAATTCCGTCGCCCGCATGTTAAGGGTTAACTTATATTTACTTATATTGTCATATAACATGAAATGGATTCACAAACATGACAAAAAATGTGTTTGTTAATGATGCATGATTAGTTTTACATGATATTTATTTGGTTTTAAAGGGGCACTAGCACGTTTTTTTGCTCAAATAAGTCGATGAAATGTATTTGAAAAATAATTTCACCAATAGTAAAACAACCTTCCCTCTTCGGAAAATCAAGTTAAAAGTGAGTGTACATGGCTCAGTAAAGGCATGGGAATTGTTTTGTAATTCGAAATGATAAAATGTGTTCACAAAAAAATGCATGCAATTTTATCTTTACACTCAACTCCGTTATTACCACTACGGATAATTAGTTTGTGTAATAAGATGTTTTACCCTTTTAGGTCAAATGAAATGACACAATCCATCATTATAAATGGGAAAAAATAAAGTTTGCAAAAATGTGCTACAGCCCCTTTAAAATATCTTAAATATCTTCTTACTCGACTTTCATATTCATCCCCAAATCCTTGATATTTCAAATATATATATGTTTCAATGAAAACCAGTGTCGGTCTCATACATATCTAGTAGCCAACAATTATGGCTCTATCTCACGTATGTACTCGTTATAAGACCTATTAAACGCTATATAAGCAATTATAGCGTTATACTGAACTGATGACCTTAAACTAGTTATTTTCGGTTAAAGTTGATAATTCTCAATTAAATAACACACATCATAACATTGACATTTATATATGTGACCTCACCAACATGATGATGTCCCTTTAATGTTCACAAAACAATTGGAGGTTTGATTGACATTGCGTCATATGAGAATTGTAGACATAATAGGCTTACCAATTTGAACATATTTTATTGTAAACAACGGTGGATAATTTTGACAAAAAGGTTGCGAGGATTGGCTGGAACTAGCAAACCATGGGTGGTACTACGCTGAAATTCAGTGTAGCATTGCACCCAAATCTTACTGCGTGTAGAACAGTTCTCTACTGCAGACAGAGTTGCCGTGCCCCTGGTGGGATTTGAACCCCGGACCTCTTGATCTGAAGCTGAACGTGCTAACCTCTGCGCTATCCCGTCCCCACTTGCCCAATAGAGAAAAAATACCCAGACATCTGGAAAAAATGTTGAACCCCTGTTACAAATCTTTTTTCGCTTCCACCTGCAGATGTACAATGAATGGGTTGCAGCCTTGAAGGAAGCAGGGGAAGATAAAAGTGTCACGCTTGCTGTCGTAACTGGTGAGTTGTATTCATCATAACTTTATGAAATACATGAACTATTGTATCTTCAGCAATGTACACAATAAAAACATTTCGTGATGTCAGTTTGTGTTTAAAATTTTGTTCAGAGCAGATATTATGCTGCTTGGATTAAAAGTATACAGAAATGTAAATTATTTCCCCTGCACCAGTATGCTTATCCAATGTTTAAAATATATAATTCAATACCAAGAGGTATTTGAACCTGAGAAGTCTGGGCGAGATTCAGTAATTTCAGTTACTCTACAAGACCCAACATAACACTTGTACCGTGCTGCGTTCTTGAGCTGGGTACTGTTCAGCTTGTGTCATATCTTGTAACTTTTTAGCTCATCAGGCCTGATGGGCTAATGGTATGGCATGACGTCCGGTGTCTGTCTATAACTTTTCACTTTTTCGACTTCTTCTCCACAACCAGTTACTCTAAAGAACCAAAGCCTTGGCCAAAGGAGATTCCAAATTGTAGTTTTTGTGACCCTGTTACCCCAAAGAAGGGTCAAAAAGCATATTTCTATCATCTTCTCCAGAAACCTCAATGCCGAATGCTCTTCTTCAGGTGCTGGGGATTACTTCTGCAGTGGAAATGATTTGGCCAACTTTGCCAACATCAACCCCAGTGAAATTGGCAAGATGGCCACTGAGGCTAAACATCTTCTGTGGTAAGTGCACAGTCATTTTACATCAAAAGGTTTTCTACTATTTCAGGTGTAATTTCTTCAACTGAACACGACAATGAGAAATTTCATCATTGTTGGTATTGCAGTGTTTGGAATTATTTGATTGATAATAGGGGTCCAAAGACCTCATAACCACACCAATTTTACAATCCAAAAAAAACCCAAGGTATTTACTGTGCAGCACTGTTCCTGCATAATGTCTCCAGAATAAGATCACAACACAAATTATGACCACTGTTGCATGATCTGTCAATCTATTATATTTTGTAATAGGCCATGAGACCGATATTACAAAATAAACTTCTGTCTGTTTGTCTTATAATTGAATACTGAATATTTGGGACATAGAATTCTAAGAATGTAGCCATGTAATTTGCAAAACAAATTTAGCAGAAAAAATGTTAGATCATGTTTGTAAGATGTCATTTGAAATCAAATCAAGTGGTCGTTTCTGTAACGGACACAAAAAGCTGAACTTCTCACAAATTCAATTGTTATTCAGGCATACTTGTTTTTATGCATGTATACATTCATCTTTCATGTACAGTGGATTTGTTGACGCCTTCATCGAGTTCCCAAAGCCGCTGATAGGCCTGATAAACGGTCCAGCGGTCGGTATATCCGTCACCACTCTCGGACTCTACGATGCTGTGTATGCCACTGACAAGGTAGAACTCATTACCATTTCCTTGTTCGGTTTTATCATTCAAATGTAGATGTTACTCAGTTTTGTCAAGGAAGTCATTTCAGAATTTCTGATCAAATTGTTCCTTTAAAATTTTTTCGCTCAAATAAGTTGATGAAATGTATTTGAAAAATAATATCACCAATAGTAAAACACCCTTCTCTCTTTGGAAAATCAAGTTAAAAATGAGTGTAAAATGGTTCTGTAAAGCCATGTGAATAGTTGTTGTAGTTCGAAATAATAAAATGTGTTCACATAAAAATGGTCGCCATGCAATTTTTGCTTTATATGCAACACCGTTATTACCACTACTGATAATTTGTTTGTGTAATATGATGTTTTACACTCGAAAGGTAATTTAAATGACATTAACTATCATTATAATTTGGAAATTTAAAACAATGCATTTTGCCAAAAACATGCTACAGCTCCTTTTAAGCACAATTTTCTATTTGCAGGCATCATTCCACTGCCCTTTCACAAACCTTGGCCAGTCTCCTGAAGGTTGCTCATCCTACATCTTCCCCAAACTCATGGGATCAGCAAAAGTAAGTCAAAGCAACATATAGTAGTGAATTGAATGGTTGGGGGATAGTGATCAGCTTTGGATCAACAGCCTGCGGTCGAATCCTGATAGGGGATCTAATTTTGTCTGCTGTAAAGAACTGCTGCACATACAGTAAGGTTTGGATGCAATACTTCATTGAAGTTAAGTACAGTATCATCAATGGTTAGATCACTATCTCCAGCAGTCACTTGCTGGTTTCACTGCAATGCATAGCCACAATGTTATTGCAGGCAATTATACCACCAAGAGCAGTGAGTTCATGACACTGTGATTTCATCACATTGTGACATCTTACCATTGTTACATCATCAGCTTTGTGATGTCAATCTGTGTCCAAGTGATGTCAAAGAAGTGTCTTTTACTAATGATCATATCTGTGATTCAGTCCCAAGGTTAAGCTTTAACAATTTGGGGTGTTACTCATTCAAGATCTGACCGAATCTTTCGGAGTCCTGGGTCCGCTTTCAGAAATCTCAAAGCATACATTGTCAACGGGAAAGTAACAACTACAGAGCTCTACGGGATTCCGTCAGATCTTGGATGAGTGACAATCCAAATAGGTCTAGCCTTAGGAACGGATTGAGTTGAGAGATGAGTGATATTACACTGAAAGCAACAAATATTCTGTTTATTGTATGCTTCTGTGATCGGAAATGTGGTGTTATATGTCCAAAACTACTGCTATTGAGCAAGTTTTGGCGACGTCATACTATTGTTACACTGTCACTTTAAGCAATGGCTATTACGCTGCGTTGGTTGTTCACATGAGGTCATATCATTGTAAACATGATGTCATTCCTCTGTGATATTTTCACTGTGTTGCGAAAGTGATATCAAACTGCAGTGGTTAGAACTTTTTTTCACTAACTAGAAAATCTCCCTCACCATTTAGCATTCAATTAAGTAGAATACTCACCTCTGTAATAACTCAGTATACCACTCATGAAGAAAAACTTGTTGACTTCTATCAGTTAAAAAAAGGTTTTCTCATAAGTATAAAGACTGTTTTTTCATGAGTCTATTTAGATAAATCTGTTATCAATTTACTGAACTATCAAGCTGTGTGTCCTTGTTCTGTTGCAGGCAAATGAGATTCTGCTGTTCAACAGGAAGCTGACAGCTCAAGAAGCTAAGGAGAGGAATTTGATCACGAACATCATTCCTGACAATTCCTTTCAAGCAGAAACTGAAAAGATGGTACAGGCATATTCAAAACTACCCCCAAAGGTAAGATGGAATGAAAAAGTCACGGATAGGAAATCAGTCTGATTAAATCCTGTTACAAAGAATCAAAGTTGCAAAATATTGCATCTACCGGAACTCAAATTTAGACGATTCCTATCCACATGATCTGATTTGAAGGCATATGTTCTGACACCAACTTAACTTAGCTTATTGATCAATTCCCACTAAAGCTTTCAGTGTGAGAAGCTTGAAGCAAATAACTCAAAGACAGCTATCCTTTCGTCTATATCCATAACATGAAAAATGTGTTAACAAAGGAAGAATTAAAAAAGTGCCCTTCGTGGCATCTGATTATGATTAAAAATTAAAATCATTAGTTTAGGGATAAAGTGTTGCACCTTGCATATGATAATAACAATATACAAAATTTATATAGTACCTTATTTGAGACAGAAATAAATCACTCTAAGGCGCTATGTACATACATGTGTGTAACTTTCAGTGAGCTAGATTTATTCTTGAAGAAAGTGGAACACTGTTTTTGCAAGTATAGAGAGACCCAAGTACTAGCAACTAGTTGTGTTGTGTTTACAGAGTATGACGAGCGCGAAGCAGCTGATCCGCGAGACGGAGAAGGCGAAACTGCGTGAAGTGAACAGGAAGGAGTGTGACCTTCTCGAGGAGCGGTGGCAGTCCGACGAGTGCATCAACGCAATCATGGCCTTCTTCTCTCGCAAGTCTAAGATGTAGAACAATACCTTAACTTTGAACTCGGTCACAGTGGATCACAAACTTTGACAACGTCTGATTCATACAAACTCAACATAACATTAAAGATCATCCTAATTTCTAATATTTTATTTTTCAATTGTTCCTGTTCATGATCTACATATTTATAAGAAAACAAGATTTTCTGTTTAATAACTTCTAAGTGAGATTCACAATATTTCACAGTGGTCATTTCTTCAAATGGGGAACCCTGATACGAAACTGCGTCATAGGTGGCGCTGCGGAATTTCCGTCCTTGTTGATAGCTCTGTATGTTGCTTTTTACCGTCAAAAGCCTTGTGTTGCGTGATGCAGCTAAATACTTTGTCAATGGAATAATTTAAGCTGAAAATTCCAGTTGTATCAGCTCAAAAAGATAATTAAAAAATGGGTTTCCATGGAATAAAAGTATGTTTTCAATGAAAACGTTTGTCAATAATCATTTTTAATCGCGGGCACGATTGTTCCGAACCCGGAAGTAAATACCTTTTCACGTTTGCATTGACCATCATCTTCGACGCGGCGAAATATTGTTATAATTTAACTTTTTTTAATTTATGATTTTGGAATATTAGAATTGCCACTCTATGCTAATGAAATTTAAGCAGATTTTGGAAAATGATATACATGATGTTTACTAGTAATTTATATTGATCAATACAGTCATGTTTATTTTCTATCCGTGTGTTTACTAAATTTTAATTTCTGGCCTCCATTTACTTAGAACTTAATCTAGATCGTAATTTTTATATAATAAAATTATGATACTTAAAATATTATTTACTACAAAAATATTTCGATTGTTTAAATGTAGATAGATAATAAATTAAAATATATAATAACTATTATTAATTAATTATTAATGTACTATACAGCATATGAACTTGTTCGTTTTTAATATATATTAATTTGTACTTCTTATTCAATTACGTTCATTTAATATTTTAATATTCCTATAAATGAAACATTTTAAAATAAATGCAATATATATAGTATATGAAGTATATATTTAAAATTAAGATATATATATGTCTTAATTTTACATTCTTAGGTCAAATTTAGTTCCAGTAAAAATATGTAAATTAGGCAAATGATTTTTAAAACGTGAAACTAATTCATTGATTTTTTCCTCCATCAGATGTCCTTTGAAAAACTAATAATGCAAACAATTATAATAACAATTTATATAGCACAGCAGGCCATTTTTCTGTTGAAAGATTGCTTTTTTAAAAACCCTAATGCTGGTGTTTCCAAAAATATGGAGCCACTGTGAATATTCTAACAATAAATGCATATTTATTAAATTATGCATTATAATAATTATTCAAATCATGAGTTCTCATATTGTGATATATAAGTGAGCTATTGCAAATCCCAATCCTGTTTGTGATCAAATTAAAATTAATTTAAATTAAATTAAAGTGTTGGCCATAATTGAAATGTCATAGTTTAAAAATTCTAGAATTTCTTCAGCTTTGTGTTATATAATTTTATGAATTTTATAGTGCTCTTATGGCCCACACAAAATATTAAACCTTATTGTAGAGACTTTGTGAGTTTGAGCATACCTGAGCGTTTATTAGAGTCTTGTTAAACATGCATAACACAAGACAGTGAAATATTTTTTTGGCCTATAATTTCCATTGTGTTAAATCAAAGTCCCCATGATTTGAACTGGTGATGTAAGGCACCAACACATGTGCATACTTTTAAAGGTTAGTCAAACTAAGGTAGAGGTGTGCTCAATTTTTGTTTTCATTGATAAACTGGAAACTTTCATATAAGTGAAAGTTGCAAAAAAACATTAGGCAGATCATTTTTTTAAAGTATTTGACTACAATGTGGAGAAGTATTAGATTCCAGGGATCACTTTAGACAGGGATTTTGGGATATTTATCCATTGATGTACCAAGATATCCCATAATAATAATACTGACAAGGGGGGGAAATCTCATTGCAAAAATGTAAAATTCTTAAAATCATTATTATCATTTAGAAATATCCCAATACTTAATCTGAAAATCCTATTGTGTAAGGCAAAGAAGAGATTATTCTCCCTTTGACACTGTGCTCCAGCGTGATCCCTGAGATTCAAATTGATTAATTTAAAATCAAGTCATATGAGTCACACTATTTATTTAGTGCAATCATTGCTGTAAGCTAATAACAAATTTGAATGTATGCTTTTTATAATCACATTGGCAGTGTTGTTCCTGGATGCTCAGGAGTGGGGTTATTTTGGTCAATTCAAATTTGAAGTGACACAAAGCCAAAAGAGTAGGCAAATTTCGCCAGAACCCCCTGGAACAACACTGGAGTGGAACAAACAATCCTATAGTATGTAATGGATAATATGAATATTTTTCTTATTGAAAAAAAAAGTGAATGACACTAACACTTATAGTTATTTGCTAACTTTACTGTGAAATAAATGTTACAGTTGATTTAGGGAAATGAATTTCCAATTTTTATCAGCCAACTTGGTATCATCAACACCGGATGCATGACACCAGTAACCAGTAACCAGGTATCATTTTAATCAATACAAAGGGAGATTATATACAATGAAACAAAGACATCTTGTTATTTGATTTTATTATCTGCAAGACATTTTTCACATGTGTGATCTTTGTTTCTCTACATATTCTGCTGCTACATGAAGCTGTCTGTAGATTGAAATTGGATCTGAAACGAAAGACAGTTATTTTTACTACCTGTTGTTTCTTTAGGGGGAGAATAGTACATACCATGTCTATACAATAGAACTAAAAGCTTATTTGTCATTCTGATAACACACTTGTTGTTTTCATGTAAGTTCCCCCGAGTAATTAATTTCATTTCAATATTCTAATTTACCAATTATATATTAGTTTTTTGTCTTGAGAGTGAAAGTTCATATAAACCCCACTCATAAATATAACCTGCATGTGGAGACATAACTGGACAAAATTATGGAAGTCCTAATAATCTAACAAAAGTCCTACTATATAGTATTAAACAGGCCAAAATTCAGAAAAACATACCTCCCTGACCACTTAATGACAAATAAGGATGGATTATTAACCAATTTAACAAGCAAAGTGCTTGTTGAAGTGGTTTATCACCCCTGCATTCATATATAATTATAATGCACCAGATAAACAATTACAAATTTGATGGAAAACTTTCACAGGATATTGTCAAAGTCTTAATTAAATATTCTCAGGAAATTCAAGAAAATATTCCATTGCTGTCAAAATATTCATTGCTATGGTCTATAAATTATCATCAATGGAAAATAAAAATGTGGTCTCTTTTGTATGTAATTGTAATTGTTTGTTTTGAATAATTTATCTACAGTGCACTTAATTTTTTTAATTCTGTGTACATTTACAACAGCATAAAATAGAGAGGTGGGAATTTGTTGGCATTATTTTTTTTAAGGGATACAGTACAGTTCAAAATTCCAGTAGCATTTTATACAGTCATTTAACTGTTATTTTATTTGTGAACAATGGTGTGAACTGCCACATAGACACACTTGTATTTGCCAATTATTATTTGATTAATCTGGTTTTAAAATAAAATTCAATTTCGAGCTAAAAGGGAATTTCTAGTAGGCCTATAAGGCTTATATCAATATGGACTTAAATATTAACAAAATACATAGTGGAATTCTAGTGTCTAATACTGGTTTACACAAACCCATAAATATTTCATATGTAAAATTCACGTTTATCTTTATGTTCCATGATTTTTCTTAATGAGTTAATTTAGGAAACTATAAAAGATATGATTTCGAATGTCATACAAATGCTATCGATACGTGGTATTTTAATCCGTAATTATTAAATTAGCGCACTAGACAACAGTCAACAGAACTTCTGACGAGTGTCCGTGCATTTCGATTATCGTTGAGTTTTCCTACGTTTCTAACATAGTTACTGCTTGACAGTTTTACATGAGTAACGTAGATATTTAATTACCATTCCTGATGTCGTTGTCATGTGTTTTATTTCTCCTGCACCCTTGTTATTCTTGAATTTTCGTCGGTCAAAACTTCGCTCACAATGCCATTTTGTTTACGTTAGCGATACTTCCGGGACGGATATTCCGACGCGCCACCTGGCGGATTAGTACGTCACGGTTCCCCATTCATCAGGTGGAATTTGAAACATTGTTTCTCTACACAGTAAGAAATTTTTTCCAGAAATTTTTGTTGACTAAGTAATATAATATTATTGAATGTTTGGGTGTTGTACCACAAACTCATCTTTGCAGTGTAGTTAACCGGTACTTAATCAGTAGCTATTTTCTTGACATAAGTAGTTATTGATAAATTAATTGCTGCTAAAAGTGATCTGTGGTATAACACCTTGGATGTTAATGAACACAAAATTCTATTCTATTCAAATACTGACGCAAAACAATTAGTTTCCTGTACAGATTTCTTTGATAACGAGCTGCCTTGTTTCTTCAATTGAATGCATTTGGTAGAGTGAGAGATGAATTTAGTTGTAAGAGTGGAAGGACAATTGTAAATATACACATACATGTCTACATATACACATATGTTAATATATAAATGGAATTCTGGAGATATGAAATAATTGTCATCAGATAATGTTTTTTCAGAATAAAATTACAACTTATCAGTTTGAGTTTTGTTTTATCATGGACTCTGTCTGCTGTAGAGAAATGTTGTACATGTAGTTAGGTTTTCAGTGCAATGCAATTTTAGTGATTCATGGTTCTCTTTTAGGTATCACTGCAGTGCATAACAATAGTCACATTGGTGTTGCATTTTTAGCTAATCAGGCCTGAAAGGCTGGAAGGGCTTATGGCATGGCGTTCGGCCGTCTGTAAACTTTTCACCTTTTCGATTTCTTCTCCAGAACCAGTGACTCGAGAGAGCTGAAATTATATACAGACTCTATGGCCAATGACGATTCTAAATTGTAGATTTGCTGACTTTGTGACCCCACATATGGACCACAGAGCCGTGAGAGGTCTTGACCTAAAAGCCTTTTTTCATCTTTTCTCCTTCTCCAGTACAAAAAGCTCTAGAATGTTGTGTACCGTTTCCTTCGCCAACAGGTTTTCTAAATTGTAGATTTGAGGTGAGGTGAGTTGGGGTTTAACACGGCTTTCAAGACTATTTCACTTATATCGCGGCTCCTAGTATTATGGCAGGGAGAAAGCCCGCAACGCCATGTAGCTATGCACTGCGGTGACCTATTACGCTGAAATTCAGTGTATCATTGCACCCAGACATTACTGCGTGTAGAACAGTTCTCTACTGTTGACAAAGTTGCCGTGCCCCTGGCGGGATTCAAACCGCGGACCTATCTTAATCTTCTTCTTGGGTACTACAAGCTATGTTGTGTACAGACTGCTTGGTCAAAGGGGATTCTAAATTATAGTTACCCTGTTACCTGTTCTTTTTTCAATTCAATTCTTTATTTCAGTATTTGGGGCCTTAGGCCCAGGGTACAAACATACATTCTTTAAAGGTGAAAAGCTGTACAGGAATATACATAATTGATAATATATAAAACAGTAGATTTATAGATAATGATTTTGCATCTTCTCCAGATTGAAGGGCCAAGAAAGATTAAATCTTGTGTACAGACAGACTATCGCATGTGCCCTATGTATGATACAGGAATCGATGATGAGTTCCATTTTATATTGAAGAACCAATACCACATTTGTATTATGATAACCCATCTATCTATAAATTCATTCAATTAATGTCCCTACATCTGTAAAGTTACTGAACAATTTATGACATAATATTTATGTCTAAGTTTTTAATTAAAGAGCCATCAATGATGTTAATGAACATACCGGAAAATAGCCAAAAATCTATCTCCCTGAAATATATATACCGGTACAATTAATTTTCACAGATTTGTTCGACCCAAAATTGCACTAATTAGTACCGGTAAAGGTGTTTTCCAGTCTAAATATAGATCAAGTCTATTCTTTTCAGGCGCAAAGCATTGTGGTCCACCTCAACAAATTAAAGGGAAAGTTCTATCACCGATCTATCGGCAGCATCCGCCATCTTGGATTCTTGACATTTCGTGAAATGAAAACACGCTATATTTAACCCAATTTTAAATTTTTGTAGTAATAAAACATATACACTTATAGAATTTTCACACAGTAACACATAACGTATCATAAAACTAATAAACAATATGCTGTTAGGCCGTAGCGAAGTTTTCCCCACTCGCAGCGCCGATGAATGGCTTCAATTCTCATTGTTATTTTTCAACAAAAGTGAGATTGTCTTTATCAAGTTGTGAAATGTAAAGTCATCAAAGTATTAACTTCATTAATATCTTTCAATTTGACTATTTTAAGCTGATACTAGCATATATATGTGTAAACGAGAATATCCTCTCGAATTTCGTTTCCACAAAAAATACCCCGATAGAACCCTCCTTTTAAGGCACGAAAGAAAAACAAAGTTTAGTAATGAAAGAAATCGAAATATATAATTAATGGCGGTCATTTATTTACCATTTCATTTAATTATGTATTTGCTACATATATTGGAATAAATGTTTTACCCAACTAATCACACGTCTGTATATTGAATATACACTATTATACAATAGGAATATTGAACATCTCAATACAATACAACGACAATCGGTTATTTACATTTCTCTAAAATGTTTTTGAATATACGCTATTATGTTAGAACATCTCAGAAATTATACGATACATAACAAGTACCAGTAATTTACACTTCTCACTGTGAAAACACTTCATTATTTTTTCATGAGGATCTATCTCGCATGTCACTGGCTTCTATGTAGAATCTCATTGGTCCACGTGACATAATCGGGTCACTCGACTTACATCAAGGCTAGATATCGATCGATGTTTGTCAGGTAACAGTGTAGATAGGAAGTTGTTCGAAATATGTGACAATATATGGGAACTATCGATTCTTATTTTGGTAGCTTTCTTTACAATCTGGCGCTCATACATAAATGGAATGTTTTCGAATGGTACTCCACTGATTTTGCTCGCGGTATTAACAATTTTGAAAAGTTTATTTTTGTTGCGAACAGACAAACCTCCGTACAAACTAAAAAATGTACTTTGTATAAAAACTGTCATTATGACGAAGAAAATAGAGACGATGTTGACCTTTTTTGTAAATGTAATCCAATGTTTTGAAAAAGAGAGATTTGAAAAGGACGCCGAGATATTTGTAATGATCAACTCTTACAATGTCTTCATTATCTATTCTAATTTAGGCTGAAGAGGTACCTTATTTCTCCGAAAATCAACAATCATTTCCTTAGTTTTCTTTACATTCAAATGAAGAAAATTATCTCTACACCAGGACAAGAACATTTCAATGCCTTGATGATAATTAAGTTCTGAATCAGCAATTAGACCAGTAAGAGCATCATCATCATCATCTGCGAATTTCACCGTTAACATATAATTTAATGACACATGACAATCATTGGTGTACACAGTACACAGCCTTGTGGCGTTCCAGTATCATGTCAGAATAGAAGAACGACAACCATTGACACTGACATACTGAGGACGATTTACCATAAACTATTTAACCCATCTGATAAATAATGTTTTACGCCAAGATTTAATAGTTTACTCATCAAAAGGTGAGGTTGAATAGTACACGAAATGTAATCTGACTACTATCGTGTAGCATATGTTTAGAAAGGTATCGTCGAGACGAACTGAAATATGAATTCAATTCAGATATGTTTCAATACGATAAACCATTTACAATTACTAATCAGATTTAAGATTACTCTTAAACGATTTCAAGTCCAGCTTTGACTTGAAAACATGGGCAGAGAGAGATGGACATTAAAAGACAATCCTTTGTTGTGGACAGATGGTTCCAACTATACTGAGTCAACAACAACAACAACTAGATCGTGATGATGGCTATGAAGATTTTCTCCAGCACACCATAGAGGATTGGGAAAATATAACAATGAATAATACCCCAGTTGGGCATATTCAGAAGATGACACCAATATGAGAAAAACAGCATTTGAAAACTGAAATATAGAGAGGATATCATCCACACTCACCACGTACACAGAGATGGGGAGTTGAAGATTTCACACTCAAAAATAACTTACATGTTAGGAAGTGAACTGATTCTATTTCCTCAATATTATCTGATGTCCATATTTCGGCGCCGTATAGAAGAATAGGAAGAATTTTTTAATCAAATATCTTTAAAAATACATTATAATCTAACGGTTTAACATTATTGAGCGACCGTAAAACACAAAATAGTACCTTTTTAGCCTGTAACGAAATACTGGCAAGATGTTTACTCCAACTTAAGTACTTATATGCTGACACATTCTATAAATTCATTTCCATAATACCACGTGCACTTTTCATACCTAGATACAATTTCACCATTTTTTAAAACGACCACTTCAGTTTTCTCCAAATTAACCGAGAGTGAATAATTCTGAAAAAGTCGTGTAAAACATTGATCCTCTTTTGGAGGCCAAAACGGTATCAGCAATAACAGTTACTATTATCATTAGCAAAAAGCAGTTAAGGAACAACTGAACCAATTCGGCGTGAAACTGAATACCAGGGAAACATTCTATCTCTATTTCCTTCGCCAACTCATTAAAGGATAAGTTAAACAAAAGGGGACTCAACATGCAACCTTGGTGTACACCGAGTTTACACTCAAAGCTATCAGAAAACCGTTTTCAAATGTAACACAAGAGGAAACACGGTTATTGATGGAACGAATACAATTAAACATTTTAGGCGATATTCCATTTTCATTTAAAATAAACCACAGACGAGATCTATCAATACTGTAAAAGTTTTGCAAAATCTACATAAAGAATGTACATCTGACCCCTCTTCTTGCATAAATACCGTTGAATGAAAGCATTCAAAGTGAAAAGATTATCTGCAGTCGAATATCCTGAACAAAATCCTGCTTGCAATTCCACTATCTTATTAAAGCATCACACCAAAACCGCAATATTTTATTAACAATAGATATAAAAACCTTACTGAATATACTGAGAATAGTTATACCTCGATAGTTGGAAGGGGCGTTTACATCACCTTTTTGTGAATTGGAACAATAACACCCTGATACCACTGAGAAGGAAAGTATGCAGAGTTAAACAGATCATTGAACAACAGCGTCATTATTGGAGCTAAAATATCCTGACCACTTTTAAAAACTTCTTTGAGAGGCATTTTTACTTTTAAACTGCAGTGACTTTAAATCAAGGAAGATTTTGGAAGCAATCAGCATTAAGCGCTTTAATCCTGTTCTGAATAGAGATCAAGGCTATTATGTACCCCTAGCCTATCATGATCTAATTAATCCAATCACCAGTAATCCTCAATCTGCTCATCTGGCTTCCTCAGTATATTCATTGTCCATCTTCACATCAACCTAATATCTTGTGTATACCCATTCTCTCCTTAACAATGTTGTTACAACTATGTACATCAATCCAATCACATGTAAAAACATAATTACCATAATTGTATATATTCTCCTGGTTGTCATGATAATGTACCACTTGCTTGATAACGGTGCTAGTATCTGCATCGAAACGTCGCACTCATATCAATAAAGAAGTTGACTATCCATAGAACTTGTTCTTATTCACTTTTAAAAAGTCCGTCGTTCCCAGCTGATTTCCCGGTCTTTAAATCATTTATAGCAACAACCACCTCGCCCTGATGAATAGGAGAATAAAGAATAGACCTGGACACAAAATTTACAAGAATTCGCAGAAATACAGCAAACTTCAGAATCACAACATAAGCTTAACATTTCGATGAAATAACTATACCACTGATGCATACTAATATTTGGCTTAAAGATATTTCCCTTGTTAGTAACAGACGCTTCAAGGAAGTCCAAGATAACTTACCATTATCAATACTGTCTACTATGGTCCTGCGTAAATTCTGCTGAAAAAGATTTCACTTTTAATTATACATTTATATACTTATTTCTTGCATGTAGGTACATGCGTAAATTAACAGATTTTTATCCCACCGTATGTAATACCGTGGGATATAGTCATCAACCCGTCCGTCTGTCCGTCTGTCCGTCCGTAATCATTTCGTTTCCGGAGCAGAACTCGAAATCCATTTATCATATCTTTCTGAAACTTCACATATGTATTACACATTTACTGGAGTGGTGCCTTTTGATATTTTCAGATTTTAAATTTTATTTTTTTCGTATCCACGGAAACGTGTTGAAATTGAACTCTGTTCAGGGATATGTTCGTTTCCGGAGCAGAACTAAAAAAACACTCATCGTATCTTTCTGAAACTTTGCACATGCTTTACCTATTTACTGGAGTGGTGCCTTTTGATATTTTCAGGTTTTTGAAAATTTTCTTTTTTTTTCTTTTCCATCGAAACGTGTCGAAAATGCAGGGTTAGGTTTGTTGCCGCAGTAGAACTCAAAAACCGCTCAAGGTATCTTTCTGAAACTTCACATGTGTATCCCCCACCTTCTGAAGAGGTGCCTTTTGATATTTATACATTTCTGATTTTTTTTTTCACGGAAATGTGTTGGATTTGGACTCTGTTCTACGATAGCTTACTTTCCGAAGCAGATGGGTCATATATTTCTCAAACTTTGTATGTGTATTATCCATTCTTTGTGTATTATCCATACTGTATTGGTATCTTTTCAGATTTAAGATATGCAGATTTATTATCCCACCGGTATGTAATACCGTGGGATATAGTCGTCACCCTGTCCGTCTGTCCATCCGTAATCATTTCGTTTCCGGAGCAGAACTCGAAAACTGTTCATGATATCTTTCTGAAACTTCCCATGTGTATGACCCACCTACTGAAGTGGTGCCTTTTGATATTTCTGAAAATTTAATTTGTGTTGAATTTGGATTTTGTTCAGAAACAGGTTCATTTCCGGAGCACAGATCCAAAACTCTTCATCATATCTTCCTGAAACTTTGCATGTGTATTACCCACTAACTGAAGTTGTGCCTTTTGATATTTCAGATTTTTTCTGAAAAATTAATGTTTTTCTGTTTCCATAGAAACATGAGAGGGATGTTGATAGTTGTTGATTTTGACTGCTTCTGGAGCAGAAGTCTAAAACCCTTAACATACCTGAAGCATCTGTAATACCAACTAACTGAAGTACGGTAGTAGATACACAAGTATCTGTCAAAGATGCGTTTTACAAATTTTGTGGAACCAGTGGGATATGTCATCTTCTGATGACTCTTGTTTATAAGCTAAGTATTCTCACATTATCAGTATTCTGAAATGTTTTTTATTACCGTTTTCATAGAAATGTGTTTGATTTGGACTTTGTTCAGAGATAGGTCTGCTCAGGAGCAGAACTCCAAAACCCTTTATCATATCTGAACTCAGCATGTGTTATCTGTCAATTATCTGTCAAAGATGTGTTTTACAAATTATGTGGGACCGGTGGGATATGTCATCTTCTGATGACTCTTGTTTACAATGTCTGAAAACCTTCAATAAACGCTGACTCTCACTCCTATACTATCTACATGTTTTATCAAACCAAGGTTGTTTGCGAGCATTCGGGGAATAATGTTTCTTCTTCATACAGTCAGCAGCGTTAAATAGCAAGGCTGTAATATTACCCACGGCAGTATCAGGATGACCTGCATGAATAAGGTTAATGCATTTTTCAAATACAGATGCAGTGTCAAATGACAATAAAACTTCTCTAAAATAGTCTCTTTGTTTACATTCCACACCAGTTCAAGTAATGTTAGGTTTACACTACGCACACGTTCTCCAAGGTCGCCACGTTTTTTTTCTTTTCTGGTTTCCTGCAAGGTTGTTTCTGTCCCCGGTCTTCTTCACAGGGACACTCAAAAACAAGCTACTGAAGAAAAAGTCATATGTAGTAGACGATGAAACTACTTATACTGCAAAATGGATGTTGGATGGGCGTGGTCCTTGCTGTGGCTCTTATAAATCAGGGAACAGATCCAGTCACCAAATTTACAGTTAATACTTTATAGTTGTATTATATACAGTTAAAAATTCCCCACTGGCTAAGGATGCTGTACAGAAGATTTTAGTCTTCTGTGGCTTTTAATTCTGGAAAAGAAAATATGTTTTAGGTTGGAGCTCCAAAATACGAGTAGTTGTAACTGGGCTACATATGGCCTTTCAATTTCTGTTATATGGAAAATGGAAGATTATAAATTCATTCTTTCCAAGTATTAATTTTACATAGTTACACTTAAAAAAACCCATTTATATTTGTTAGTTTTGCATACGCCGGAACTCATAAATAAAGCTTGGCCTATAATAATGGAAGACTGCAGACTTGTTTTTCTTTGTGTCAAAATTCATTATTTTCATCCAGTGTCGGTAAATACATGAAACAATATCAAATTAACGTGTACTATTACACGATTAATCCAAAATTAAAAAGTGGGTACGTTTTCTTCGAACTTTGTAGACCCGTACGAATTCGTTTTATGTACGAATTCGCCGCATCGCATTTAATTCTACCGGACACCGGATTGGCGGATATTTTGCGACATCTCTATAACCTAATAACATACTGAAAATATTACATATTAAATGATAATTAACAAAATCATAGTTATTAATAAAATGGTAATAATGTCAAAAGAATATAAATAACTGTTTGTTATAAGTTATAAGAGAATATTAATTGCCGCAAAATCGGACATTGAAAGTTTTCGGCATAAACAAAAATGGACATGTGTGGCAACGATGTTAAAATGTTCTTTCGTCATGTTTTGGCATGTTTTTCGGACTATTCGCATTCTTATCAATAATAATATCAATATGTTAGAGTTAAAATAGGTATTGATAAGTAGGTGATCTAAGGCGTGTTTGTTTTTAATCACGCATGAATGAGGTGGAAACAAAAATGATCACATTTTTCCATTTCACTATGAAAATGTTTATTTCGTGATTATTTTTCTAAATTTGAACATTTTGTTGATAGATAAGTGATATTAATAAATTAATTGTCAAAATGATGTCCAGGCAAGCCAGTTCTAATAGTAAGGTGAGTTGTGTTGATTTTTAATATGTAATTCAATTGTCGATAATCGCTTAGGGTCTCAAATTTTGGCTGATCGAGGTACAACTTTTGGTGAAATATGACAGCTGTGTAATTCTTACAGCATAGTCCAGCATAGATGAGAAAGTGCAGATGAGCAAAATCGTGTAAGTGAATTTCCACGATATAAACAGAAACACACTTATATGAATCTTAAATTTTTTTCTTTTATTCCTCTGACTCTGTATTATAATTTTCTGTTTCAATTCAAGGAACACAGATCAAATTTATCTACTGATTTTGATATTGTGGACCACAGCATCACTACTTTTGCCTTGGGGTTGATGCATCTTTGCTCATACTGATCATAATCATAAAAATAACAATATCACAAATCAATTTCAAATTGACAGTGTTTTTGTTATACCAATACAAATTCTGGTTGTACTGTCTCATTAGGAGAAACCAATTTTGCAAAGATTAACCTGTTGTAGGTTTTATTCTTCAGCAATTCTTATGTGACTGATGCATATGATTCAAAGAAGACAATATGTTTTATTTGCAATTAGATTACGTAACCATAAACAACCTTATGGGGGTGCAGTGAATTATTCGGCAAAGGCGTCACACAACTGAGCTTGAGGTGTTGTCTTTGAGCCCACCTATGACCATGTGCAAAATAATTGGAGTCAGCATTGTGTGCTGTCTCTTTCAGTGTTGTCACAACCTCAGAAGTGTCAGAAGTGTACAGTACACAATCCTGTGCACTTCAAAGAACCCACGAATCCGTTGTTAAATTACCAGATGGTGGCCACATGAATATATGCAGACAGCTAGTTGCAGGTATACCAACGAGACAAAATACTATGACTATATGTCCCAGTTCTCCCAGCTGTGAATTGGTACCTCAGATTGTCAGGTGACGTTAACTTGACAATGGCTCAGCACAAGTTGTATGCACCAATGGAAAAGGGGCCGGGGACGGTTCCAAAAATGTTTTTCCCATACCTGCCATTGCAAAATGTTTTGAAGGGGTGGGGGGGGCAGAAAACATGTAGAACTTTATTAACGGTGCTGCCTAAGACCCCGTGAAATGATGTTTTTTTTTTGCAAAACACATTGGCCAGGTTTCAGAACAGAAACATATAAGATAATTGTTGATTAGGAAATAATTTAACATTAACATTCCATCGCGATATTAAACAATGGCACATTCTCTCTTCGCGTGCGGCTTTTGAACAATGCCGGGGACGGTTCCAAAAATGTTTTTCCCATACCTGCCAATGCAAAATGTTTTGAGGGGGGGGGGGGGGGGGGGGGGAGGGGGAGGAGGAGGATTCACCACTGTAAATGATATGCAATGCACAATATATCCTATCTTTTGACCTCAAAGCGAATCAGGAGTAAATCCTGTACATCACAGCTAACATGTCGTCAACTCTGTCTATCAGTGAAACCAATATGGAGTATCAAACACAAGTACATTGGTTTTGACAATGTCTGCCATCAAAAGGAATATCCAAGTAAGCGTTCTCTTTCGGGTCTTTGAATATTTTTTATTTTTTATCAAAGGATCCATGATAGATCACTTATTTACAGTAGAACACAGATATAACAAACTCCAAGGGACAAAAGAATTCAGGTCGCTCTATCTGCTGTTCGCTATTCGCGTTTGGCATATTATATAGGGCTTTTGAGGAGACTTATAAATTTGTTCGCTATATCTGCTGTAATTATGAGGTGTGATCAATGACTTGCATTTGAACTTATTTCAGTATCTTGGACCAACAAGATTCCCAAGACCACGGGCAGTAATAAGGTAAGTTAGAACTATTGTAAATTGCTAAACACTGATGAATTTTGAAAGTTTAAATAGAAATTGAAACCTTCAACAAAACATTATAAATCATAAAAAAAAGTTCAACACAACATGCCAAGATTTTGAATATTTATTACAACTTTGACTTAAATATTTAAATTACATTATTACAAGCTTATTTGAAAGTAAGGTAAAAAATTTGACAACAAAGCCAAATTGAAACAGACAATATCAAGCACTATAAAAAGTATTTTGCTCTCTGCAAACATAATTCAATGAGAATACTTTGCTTGATATTCTACAGTATTAGTTGATTGTTTTGCATTTTTCTTGACAGTGATCGTGAGATCAGATACAAATGCTCACTACAGAATACTATTAGTGATGTACTCCGAGACAGACAGGGTTGGCAAGAGGTTGTTGGGTAGGTGACTTACATTTTATATCCAAAATTATTCTTTATCATTTATCAATAAAAAATGTGATCTTTGAGGTTATCAATTTTGTAGTCATAGCATTATGATGTCATTATTTGAAATCATAACATTGTGATGATGTCATTATTTGAGTTAATATTGTGATGTCATTTTTTTTCAAAGTGATATCATTGTGATGTCATCAGTATTTGAAGTAATAATCTGATGTCATTTTTTGAAGTAATATCATTGTGATGTTATCATTATTTGAAGTAATAGCATCGAAAATTTGTGGTATCATTATTTGAAGTCAATGTACTGTGATGTCATCATTATCAAAGCATTTTACTGCATATCTTTTATGATGTGAAAGCAGTGGTACGCCATTTTCATGTTGACTTCATTGATTCCATCTGGATGTCATGTACTTCAAGATGTCATGCTTCTATGCAAATTTCGCCTATAAAGCAATATAACTCTAGAAGGCATAATATGGTCTCACAAACTTTATCTCACAGTTTTTGATGTTTATACCTTCATTGCTTTTCAAAATTAACTGCCTTCCATTATGAACAATATTTTTGCTGACCATTTCTTGTTATGAGTTGTCATGTATGTAGTGTACAAATTTTGTTTTTAGATGGTCCGTTATGTGTCATAATATTTAACAAAATGATTGAAAGTTGCATTAGTTTTTATAAAATTCTATTTATCTTTCAATTTCAACTTCAGAAAGAAATGGATTCACAAATATGATATTGATATAATTTGCAGGGAAGGTGATTGGGATTTCTACTGGTGTGATCGTGAATGGTTACATCAAAACTACGATACAACATTTCTTCATGAACATCAGAAAATACTCCATTTTAGAAACCATTATGAGGTGAGAAAAATGTTTATTATTTATAAAACTATCCATTCTTTATGCAAATGCTATGTCTTGAAAAAATATGAAAACCATTAGGGGTGAAAACGGTTCACAACTACATTAGTTAACTTGACATATAGTATGATTTTGATTCAGTGCACTGTGCATCAAAGAGAATATTCTTCAATTATTCTTTACTGAGATACAAATGGATCTGATGCTTAACCCTTTCACACTAAGAACCCTGAATGCTAATATGTTTTCCTGGCCTCTGTAGAGGCCTGTAGGGGTGAAAGGGTTAAGTGCACTGTTTCCTCCAAAAAACATATGTCCAAATAATTATTATAAGGTAAGGTAAGATAAATGAATATCTAAACAATTTAGATGTATTCACTGAATGTTGTAGTTGTTATTGATAATATTTTCCTGACCTTTTGAAATAACAAATGAGGTTGAAAAATAAATTGTCTTGACTTGATAAAGAAGGTATGTTTTTTCTCATGTTTTTTTTATTTATTTCAGCTAACAAGGAAAAATTTAATGGTTAAAAATCTCAAAAGATTGAGAAAACTGGTTGAGAGAGAACAAGGGAAGCTTGAAGCTCAAAGGTAAATTTTACCCCCCAAAATTTCAAAAAATATTTGCTGCCAACCTCTCGAACTGGAAAGTCAAAATGATTTAACTTTAGTTTTCTTTCTATTGCTACTTAACTGTTATGTTAAGAGCTGAGATACCACTGCTCTCAAGACAATTTTCTTTTTTCTGACAATGATGAAAAGAATAATCTTGCTTCGTTCACGAATCATTCATCATGATTCTATAAAAATTTCATCTTAATTCTCACTTTCAGAAATTAATACTTGCTCTTGGTGTCTAGTTGTACATTTTATGAGTGCTTCGATTTATTTAGGCATATTTATAAATTAAAATGATACCGTAACTTAAGTTATGCCCTAGGACTAAATTCTTTATTAATGGAGTCACATGGCGGAGTACCTTGGGATGGCTGCTGACATTTTGAATTTGGCTTGACGCACGTAATTGACAGTCAGATAGCATATTTTAACACAAAATACAGTACTTATTAAGTTTACAATATAGTCAAGCCGCGATAGTCCGGCCACCGATAATCCGAATCTCGCAGTGTCCGAACGGTAGCAAGCTGTAACCAAACTAATCTCTATATAAACTCATTAAATGTTGATTCATTAAAACATTGATTCCGTTTCCGAATCCGAACACCAATTAGCCGTAACGGATTAGTTAATTACAACTATTTCTGCTTCATTAATCCGGTGACAAGCGATCTTTACAAGCGATCGGTAAATTCAATGACTGTGGATTGACACTCGAGTTGAGCGTGTCAGTAGTTCGTGATTTAAATAAAGTGTAATGTTTTACATTGTGTGTCCGTATTTTGTGATTGTAATATATTGAAATTTCTCATTTTGTGTTAAAGTTATAAATATTCAGCGTGTCAAAGTCATTTGATATTCTAAATACGTTCTCGTCTGTCTGTAAATTCAAAGATAATCGACTCCATCTTGTTTGGTTCATTTCAGTAGTCCGAACATTTCACTATCTGAACGTTTTTTATGAAAAGCGGAAGTGTTCGGATTATCGAGGCCTGACTGTATTGTAAATGTTGGAGTAGATATTTGAAGTTTTATCAAAACATGTTTAAACCTTTATGACTTTATGTGATTTGCTGTTTAATATTTTTGCTCTATTCCAGTTTCGACTTTTATCCAACAACGTATGAATTGCCAGTAAGTAAACAATTCAATGATTATTTATATTTAACTTAAACATTGTAGCAACATCTACAAAGAGAAGTGCATAGTATTTCTCTTAATAAATTTATTCTGTGCAGTATTTCTGTCTCATAGCCCTTTGTGTACTGATGGGTTTTATGGTCTGTTTTCCTGTGTACAGGTATTTTGTGTGTATCAACCGACACATCCTGCTCCTAAATAGGGTATTTGTATCATTTCCTCTGATCGCTGCTCCAAGTTCTTGTTTGAGGGAATAACCCACAGTTTGGGAGAGCCTAGTGGTTACCTTGTTTGGTTTCAGATGAAAAGGTCTGTGTCTCGGCAATTTTTGTCTGCTGCAGCTAACTGTTCAACACGAGATAAGGTTTTGGTGCAATGCTACACTGAACTTCAGTGCAGTACCACGGTCGCAAAAATTTTGCAGGCTTTCCCCCTTCAGTAATATTCGCATATAATTGAAATATTTTGAAAATGGGGTGAAACCCAAAATACCTCACCTTAGATGATGTTGCCTCTGTTGTTCAAAATTCATTTCTTATTCCTAGTCCGAGTACCACATATTTGTGGAAGAGTTCAAGAGAAGTCCGGGAGTCGTGTGGATAATGAAACCGGCGGCCAAGTCTCAAGGCAAGGGAATCTTCCTCTTTCGTCGTCTCAAGGATATCATGGACTGGAGGAAGGTACTTTTTGTAAACTTACATATAACCACATATATATTCTGAGAATACAAGAAAGAAATTTAAAATCTACGAATTGTCACTGAACATACATGAAACTATTGGTATAAACAATGAGAAAGTTCGAGAACATGGAGGCATATTTTTTGTGTGTAGTCAGCCTGAGGTCGAACAGACATTTTTTTCTTTTGTTCTGGTAATTCAATTTCATGATAAGGTAGTAAATAAGTAACTGGAAGTAAGGTTGCCTGACTTTGACCTGGTAATTTCATGTTTAGATCATCAATGCAGAGAGTCCGTCTGTCCTTGTAACCTTTGCAGATTGGGATTATAATTTGTAGATAAGGTAGCCCCATGATCTCCCTGAGGGTCAAGAAGCAACTTTTTTAGTGGCAGTGGGGGGGGGGGGGGGGGGGGGGGTGCAGAGGGTGCAGAGGGTACGACCTCCCCATCCCCGGCTGATCTTGTAATCATTTCAATGAATATATCCCCAACCCCCCTCCCTTTGAAAATTTCTGGATCAGCCTATGCTATGTTTGTCTTTTCAAGAGCTAAAAGCACTAGAAAACTGAAATCTTGTGATCAGTCCTGTATGGCCAGATGGGCTTGGTAAAATTGAATTGACTTCATCCAATACATAAAGAACTAAACATATACCAGGGTGAGTACCAGCCTGTCGGGGAGCCCGGAGTGAAGGAGGGACCGGAGCTCTATGTGGTGCAGCGCTATATCGAGGACCCATACCTCATCGGGGGGCGCAAGTTTGACATCAGGGTCTATGTTCTCGTCTTGTCAGTAAGTATGTAATATGTGTGTAGTATGTGACGATAATAGTGAACGTATTGTTTTCTGATTGAAAACCCGACAATGCACTGCATCGGGTGTGTGTTAATTAGTCAAACATAATTTTGGAAATTTAATCTCAAAAGACAAAAAGACAAATTTGGGTTGATGATGTTTAGAATAGGTCATATCTATTGGGCATGTAAATGGAAAGTGTAATTGTGGTTTCTGCACATGGATGACGATGTTGCCTGATTTTCATTGAAGACAAGTAATTATCATATATTTGGCGATTTGGGATGAATATATGCAAGTTGAGTGAAATTATATTAACTGAAATTTGGCATGTATGAAAACCAAATAAAATATATATAGAGATTATAACCCGAGGAAGTGTGTCATATGACTTTTACCAAACGAGTGAGAATTTTTGTATTGCCCGAGCGAGAGCGAGGGATATACACAAATTTGCATGAGTTTCGTAAAAGTCATATGACACACTTTCAAGTGTAATAATTTCTTTATTACCCATTCTATTCCATGTGATTCGCGTAAAAATAGTCAGAAAGCGGCCCTATTCTCTTGGGTTGGCAAGCCACAGTGACGTCACGATCAATCGTTTTATGACGTCACAGATGACAAAATACGGGAAGCTGCAGTGTGCACATGTGCTCATATCAATAATATTAACTCGGTTATTTGCAACCAAATGGGTAATATAAATGTATATAAACACTCTGTATGTCACCGTAACTAAAATTTTACTGCATTACCAAGCAAGGGTTAATCCAGTCATGACTGCATGATCTTCAAACTTTTATAATTCTGAACATGTATACAAATATTTTCAGTTCCTAATCCTGTAACAAAAGTGTGAAGTATATTTCCCGCTCTGTTTCAGTATAATCCCCTAAAGGTATGGGTCTACAGAGACGGGTTTGCTCGCTTCTCCAACACAAGGTTTTCTTTGGACTCAATAGAAGACACATGTATCTTTTTCTTCCGTTTAAATCAGTTTTTAGCCCTTGGGTAAAACCAAAGGGGGTTTCTGTCTAAGCAGTCTGTCTGTCTGGCCGTCCAACTCCTCCCAGTTTTTGATTCATCTTTTCGAATCTTTACTCATGCCATGGATATAAACTACGTATTTTTGGGACCAATTGGACGAACATTTTCAGAGTTTTGGCCCTCGACTTAGACTGCTGGTCTTGTCTATTTCAGACTGACTGTACCTGTGTTCTGAATTCGACTCTTAATACAGTCTTTGATCAATCTTTCTGAAACTTAATACATGCTTTTTATATACATCGGTGATATATATGCATGTGCATTTTTGGAACCAATTGGACTAATGTTTTCAGAGTTATGGCACTTGACTTAGAGCGCTCGGCTTTCTGATTTCATTCTGACAGTACCTTTTAATCAAACAATATTTTGCAACTTTTATTTCCTCAGAACCTGGTAGATTTTAATCAGATTGCTTGGTTGAAATTGTGTAACTACTCATCTGATTCAATTGCAAGAAGAACAGTTGACTAAAGCTGGTTGTAATAAGAATTTTCATTGGTTCACAGGTCACACTAATGGAGCATTCCCATTGGATAATATCAGTGATAGGCAGATTTTCCTCATGCAATTTTACTGGTTAATTTATGCCTTGTAGTATTTCCTTAAGATTTCTGTGCTAAGAAATCAGAGTCCACTATGCATTTCTGGTGCAGCGCTCGACTGTCTTAGCACAGAAAGTGAGGGAAATACTGCAAGGCTAAAATCAGTCAGTAATGGAGACTGGCAAGAATTATATGCCTTGCATAGGGAAGTTGCTCGTAGGGGTGATATGTGTGTAGAAGTATTGAACATTCAGTCCTGGGTAACCGAGAAGGGTTTTCCCATTGGCAGTGTTCCAATCATTGGTGGTTAGTTTCAAACCAGTGAAGTTGCTTCCTTTATTATGGGGGGCGGGATAGCGCAGTGGTTAGGGCATTCGCTTTGGATCAAGAGGTTCGGGGTTCGAATCCCGCCAGGGGCATGGCAACTTTGTCTGCAGTAGAGAACTGTTCTACACGCAGTAAGGTTTGGGTGCAATGCTACACTGAATCTCAGCGTAGTACCACCCATGGCTAGTTCCAGCCAATGCTCGCAGGTTCCACTGCAATGTATAGCCACATGGCATTGCGGGCTTTCTCCCTGCCATAATACTAGCAGCCGCGATATAAGTGAAATATTCTTGAAAGCGGCGTTAAACCCAACTCACCTCACCTTTATTATGCCCAGTGGTCAGACCTTACTTTCACACATTCCTTGAAGGCATGATATATCCTTTACCTATTTGCCTTAACCTCTTGAAGATGTTCATTTGACGAATGTTGCGGTACAGAAGACAGCACCCGATTATGATCCAGAGAGAGGCTGTAAATGGTCGACACGGCAACTGAGGAAATTCCTAACTGCAAAACATGGAATCGAGCCAGTGAGTTGCAATCAACAATGATTGAACTAGAAATTTATTTTCTAAAACTTGATCTTCAACATCATACACATGGTGCGTTGAAAAGCACATTAGACTGTTTAGATGACCCCATGTCAGAAAATTTACAACACAAGACCAAATTTGAACACAAGTTGATTGTTTAGTTGTAGCAAACCAGAGTTCACTAGAATCAGCTTAAAGGGGCAGTAGCACGTTTTTTGCAAAATTTATTTTTTTCAAATTTCTTATTTATAATGATAGTTTGTGACATTTAAATTTACTTTAGAGGGAATAACATCTATTACACAAAGCAATTATACGTAGTAGTAATAATGGTGTTACGTATAAAGCAAAAATTGCATGGCGGCAATTTTATTGTGAACACATTTTATTATTTCGAATGACAAAAACAATTCCAATGGCTTTTCTTAGCCATGTTCACTCATTTATTACTTGGTTTTACGAAAAGAAAAGGGTGTTTTACGATTGGTGAAATTATTTTTCAAATACATTTCATCGACTTATTTGAGTGAAAAAACGTGTTACTGCCCCTTTAAAATAAGGTGAAATATGTATGCCTGCCAGAGTCATTACAAAAGATACACAAGCTGGACCTTACCAACTCCATAACTGACTGATTTAAGTTTTGCAGTATTTCCCTTGCTTTTCCGTGCCAAGATAGTGGATTGCTGCATTTGAACTGCAAAGTTGGCTCTGATTTTCTAGCACCAAAACTTTAAGGAAATGCGACAAGGCTTTCATCAGCCAGTTATAGAGTTGGTAAGGTCCACAATGACTTACTAACTCAGTAATTTGTGTAACTGCTTCACATTTGAATGACATTTTCCAAAAAACATGTCTTTAAAAGTTTACCCACAAAAAGTGTGCCAAAAATGAAACATTTTTTGTAAACAAATTATCATTTTGACATATCGCTTGTTTGCTTATGTAATAGAATAATACAAATAAAATTTGGCAACTTTGTCTGCAGTAGAGAACTGTTCTACACACAGTAAGGTTTGGTAGCAATGCTACACTGAAGTTGACATGGTTCGCTAGTTCCAGCCAATGCTCGCAGGTTTCACTGAAATGCATAGCCACATTGCGTTGCGTGCTTTCTCCCTGCCATAATACTAGCATCCGCGATATAAGCGAAATACTCTTGAAAGGGGCGTTAAACCCCAACTCACCTCACCTCACCAAAAAAAATGTATATTTTTTCCAGATGAAGAAATTATTCAAGAATATTGATGAGATGATTATCAAATGCCTGCAGAGTGTACAAAAGATCGTTATCAACGACAAACATTGTTTTGAGATGTATGGATACGATGTCTTACTCGACTCCCAACTAAAACCGTAAGTGCTTTTAGAAAACTCCTCTCAGACTTGTTTTAATGATTTTCATTTTCCATCATAGAATACATTAAGATAAAAATACAAAAAGATAAAATAAGCCTTCCCTCCTACATTTTAAGACTATTGACGACTAGGGGTGCAACCATGCAGGTAGGTCACGATACGATACATATCTTGATACAGCTGTCACGATTCAACAGGTATTGCGATAAACAAAGTTTTATTAAAACCTGGGCCTCAAAGTTCAGAAAGTTTGGATCATTGAGTTTTATGTTTCATCAGACAGTTTATTTAAAAAATTCACAATGTCTTCATGTTGAAATATAATAATACTTTAATGAGAAAGCATTTACTGTATTTGACAATATAACAAGGTCACATTTGGGATATAACACTACCTTCAATAGTACAAATTCGAAGGCGAAATGGTCGTGTGGTAAGCTGTTGGTACAGTCAGTGCTGGCGATGGTTGCCTTACTCTGAGGGCGTAGGTTCAAATTCCGCATGGGACTCGGCCCGAAAAAGTACAAGAATTTGTACTCTTGAAGGTAGTGTAATCCCAAATGTAACAAAAAATTTGTTTCACTATCTAAACAGCATGTATTTTTAATGTATTTGAAAAGATAAGAAATAAAATTGAAAAATAATTTTTTATCATATCGTATCGTTTCACTGGCAAATTGTATTGTGTATCGTATCGTACGCCAATGAACGCGATGCACCGGTGTATCGTTGCACTTTTGACGACATCACTCGGAAAAAGGACACTGTTCCCTTCATTTGGATATAAATCTTTTAATCACCGAAAATATGACATTGCACACACAAGGAAAATGTGGTATTGGAACAAAATATCTATTTAATGTAAGAAAATAAATCCAGGAAAACTTTGAGAATGATTAAGCTTTCAGTGAATTTACAAAAAGGGAAGTAACTCTGTTATGCTTCAGTGTCTTTTCTGCCTTTCAAGTGAAAAACATGAATTTCAAAATATTGCAGAAATTCTGTTCATGATTTTGTAGGCACGATTTTTGCAGCTATATATTGGATAAAAATTAATCTTAAACCAGAGAAATAACTCTATTGTTTTTCTTTTATGAGCTGTTTCTTCATGTGAATAACAGGTACCGTATTTAAAACCAGCAAAGATTCTGACGTTTGATTTGTGGTGTTCAATGATATATTTATTATGAATTAACCCTATGGTTGCATCTTATTATAATTGAACCTAGTCAATCTTCTGAGATTCAAGGTTAAACATGATCTATTGAATTATTTCAATTGGGGCGCTAATGAGGATATGCCTTATGAGGCAGGATAGTGAGATCAAGGATCAAGAGATCGAGTTTGAATCCTACCATGGTCTTGGCAGCTCTGTCTGCTGTAGAGAACTGTTCTACATGCAATAAGGTTTGAGTGCAATTGTACACTGAATTTTAGCACAGTTCCACTGAATGGCACCCATAGTACACTAGTTCCAGCCGATTCTCAACTTCCCTACACAAGAGTTGTGGTTCTCCATTATTGGCTGATTTAAGCCTTGTGGTATTTCCCTTGATATTCCGTGATAGTGGATTGCTGCATCTGAAAAGCATAGTTGGCTCTGATTTCCTGGCACTGATATATACGGCAAGACTCAGCCAGTAATGGAGACTGACAAGAGTTATGTCTTGCATAGGGAAGTTGGTCGACGCTTGGCTTGCAGGTTTCACTGTAATGCATACCCACAATTGTGTTGCAGGCTTTCTCCCTTTAAGTTGATCATCCATTAACATCCTTGTCTTCTCTATAAGAGGGGGGATGCAGGGGTGCACATCCGCCCCCCTTTTTTTTAAAAAAATGACCATTGAAACCGTAGTCAAAACAATGGTGCAACCCCACTACCCCCTCTTTTACAAGAGAGATGGTGCACACTGTACAAGTACTGTAGTGTCTCACTGTTTTTGTCTTTCCCCCCTCCCCCCCCCCACTTTGAAAAAAAGCTGTTTCCCCCCCCTGCTATAATACCAAATGCACCATGACTAAAACACGATGTGATACTATTTTCAGATGGCTAATTGAGATCAACGCATCACCGTCGCTAACTGCCAGTGGGAAAGAAGACTACAACCTTAAATACGGATTGTTGACAGATTTGCTGAATGTTCTAGATCTTGAAGACAGGTTACTTATATATTGTTTTATTTATCATCGGGTTATGTTATTACATCATTTTCACAAAATGTACATAAATGTCCAACACTCTGTTATCTGATGACATTTCCTGCAGAATTTTAACTTTCTTCAGTTTTTTGTTTAATTTTGCAATTGACATTTCCCATTTTAAGCTTATCAGGTCTCGAAGGCCAGTTGAGCTTATGGCATGAGCCGGTGTCCGGTGTCTGTCATGCCTAGTCCATTGGGCGTCATCTAAATACTTTTCAATTTTTAGCTCATCTGGCCTAAAATATTCATCTTCTTCTCCAGAACCACTTGGTCTAAAGTTAAAATTTTTGCTGTACAGACTTTTGTGTACAAATTTTAGATTTGGTGACCTGATGACGCCATATAGGGTCACAGGGGTCACGACTTTAAAAATATATTTTCGTCTTCTTCTCCAGAACCAAAAGGTCTAGAAAGCTGAAAAGTTGTGTGCAGACTCCTTGGCCAATGGGGATTCTAATTTGTAGATTTCGTGACCCTGTGACTCCTAAATGTGAGTCACAGGGGTCGTGACCTAAAAACCTATTTTCATCTTCTTCCCAAGTATTAAAAGCTCTAGAGAATGAAGTGTTGTGTGCAGACTCCTTGGCAAATGGGGATTCTAAATCGTAGATTTGGTGACCCCGTGACACCAAAAAGGGTCTAAACAGGGGTCATGACCTGAAAACCTAGTTTTTTCTTCTTCTCAAGTATGAAAAGCTCTAGTAAGCTGAAATGTTGTGTGCAGAGTCATAAGGCATTGGGGATTCTAAATTGTATATTTGTTTATCCTATATTCCCAAATAGGGTCACAGGGGTGACTTTAAAAACTTATCAGGGTTCGAAAATAGTTAAAGGTGCATCCATTGTGTTTCATAAAAATTGATTTGGCTTTAATACGTTCCAACACACCATATGTGCTGTTTACAATGAAAAGAAATTCACTCAGCTTGCATATTCATCCCCAATCGCCAAATATATCATTATTACTAGTTTCCAATTAAAATCGGGTAACATCATTATGCATGTGCAGAAACCGAAAGTACGCGTTCTATTTACGTGCACAGTAGTTATATGACCTATTGAACATTTTCAACCCAAATTTGTTATTTTGTCTGGTTTAAATAAGATTCCAAAATTACGTTTGACTCATTGGCGCGCGCCACACGCAGTGCATTGTCCGGTTTTCGATCAGAAATTGATACTTTTACCTTCATATCATCAATATACTAAGTCGAGTATCATCAAAATGGTAGTTTTCGGTAACAGTTAGTACTTCTCGATAAAATAAGACCATTTATAACGTTTGGCATATTTGACCCCCAACAACACAATGGATGTACCTTTAAAATCTGCACTTGCCCTGCAGGGCAAGTGATAAATAATTTCTACTCGTCCTTCTGCATTTGTCAAAATCAAACAATAACGAACAATGACTGCAAATTGAACTTATATTTAGTCTAAAATATGTGTTTGTCATAATAAAATTGAAATCGCTGAAACTGACTTTGATATAAATCTGAATTTTATATCTCTGCCATATCTAGCCCTAGACCCAAGTGTTTGTGACCATACAGTGTACCAATTGAAAGGTAGTGGCACTGTTCACCAGTTGTTACAGTATACAGTATACTATTGACAAGAATGATTCATTGCTGTATGGTATCCGATCAAGATGTCACATTAGACTAACTTAAACTCACAAGTTCAACAGACAGTCCATAATCATCTTCGTATATTTTGAAATAAATATTTTGTCACACGACAGTTTGTTGAATTTAGCCTAAATTTTCACATTTTCTTGTTTTATTCCATGTGCAGATGTGGTGAATACTGTAATAATACGTACACGATATAGGAAATGAGCAAAATTGACAATAAATTTACTATCATCTTCAAGTCACACTCAAATCAAAACCAAGAGAAACTTGTCTATTGTTGTCAAAATGAATTTTGGATATTTTATCCTGTCAAAATATTGAATAATATGATTTTTAGTGTTTTCAAAAATATCAGAATTAAAATGCTATGAAGAGATCAAAGATTTAGATATCAAAAACATTGGAAGAGATGAAAGATCGTGTATGAGTGACCTACATTCATGTTACGACAATGGCTGAAAAGGATGATATTAAAAACATAACACAATATAACAACTGTCATAATAACCCAAATTGATAATTCAATTGAAATACCAACACAAATCCTCGTCAAATATGTGTATTTATGTCAGTCTTCATGAAAACTCAAACGTATTCTTCAGTAGTCAACTGTACAGTAAACAGCTGAGCAGGGAATTCCCTGATGACCTGTCAATCGCTGATTGTTCAAGTTCTTGGGGATGCCTGTTCTGATTGGCTGATGGATAAATAAGAGCATGTGATTATCAGATGAAAATAAAGAGCCAACACTCGCAATATCTAGACATTTATAAAGACTTGTGTGGTTTCTAAAAGAGTTTTGAGTGAATCTGAAACAAGTATATGACCTTAAAGATTGATAATCTCAAACATTCAAGTCAGAAAATGCACTCGTCCTACAGGACGAGCAATATTACATTTTCCACTTGCCTGAGTAAAAATGTCACTTGTCAATACGAGCGGACGAGTGTTATTTTCGACCCCTGCTTATTTTCATCTTCTTCTCTTCTTCTTAAGCTCTAGCAAGCTAAAAAGTTGTGTAAAGACTCCTTGGCCAAAGGAGATTCAAAATTGTAGATTTAGTAAATGTATTTCTTGAGATAACTTAGATATTCAATCCTAGATAATAAATCAATGAAGTCCTGAGGATCTATAGAGCCCATGGCTCTATTTTTCCACTACTCCAGAAGAACTGCTACACCCACAAGCTGAAATTGTGTGGGGTCGTATCTTGCACCGTGGGGATCAAAATGTGTTCGTTAGTTCCTCACCCCACCTCAGATATGGGCTAGGGGAGCATTATTAGTGAAAGTTGTAAATGACTTTTTCTCCGAAACTGATTGTGATAAGAAGCTGAAATTTACAGAATAGCATCTTTCTTAGATGGAGACTAAAGTTTGTACGTTTGCTCTTGCCCCTGCCACGACCATATTTGAGGGGGATCAGTTCAAACACTTATGTCCTGAGCAGAAACATTAAGTGCAATGTAATTTATTCCTTTTTCAGTCAAATTATCCTGGGTCTATTGGAAGCTTACCTATTACTCTAGTTTTAACACACCAGTAACAGCTGTTAATAGCCCAGAGAGGGGTGCTATGGTTGGGGTTGGGCCCAAAAGGTTTCTGGTTATTGGGGAGTCATATTTCACTGGTCCCTTGAGAGTTACAAGCTTCTAATATACAAAACTATAGAGGTCACAACTTCAAAATACACTGTCGCCGCAAATGGTTGCGATACTGCCGAAGCGGCGTTAAGCAATAACTCACTCACTCAAAATATACTTGTGAAGCTTAGCACACCTTGACCAGTGAAGATTTTTAATTGAAAATTTGTTGACTGAGCAATGAATTATTATTGTATCTTTCAATCTTTACCTCAGAGATATACTGATGAGCTACAGAGCCAATGGCTCTATTTTGATACTTCCCACAGATATGTTTTATCCATAACATCAATATGATTAAAACAATATTTATTCTTGAAAAGATGAATGGATTGGTAAACAGGCCTATATAAGTACCGCATCCTCTCCAGATAGCATCCATATCCCTTTGAAATGCTATTGTAAAAACAAACCAAAGATTTTCATTTTCGAAAATGGCGTAAAAATATTTTTTGGCACAGGTTGACAGGTGCTGAGAAAAGAGTCGGAGGCTGGGACCTGTTGTGGGACGACGGACCGATTCTTGCTGATGACGGCAACATGGATTGCAGTGGCGTCAACGCAACAGCTGTCTCAAACTCATTTCTTGGTAAGGCTTTCTATATTGTTTTGGGTGATTCTCATCTCTAGTACAATGGTACAGTGTTTGCTCAGCATCTAGGTCTGGTTTCAAATCCTGATCACAGACAATGGCAGTTGTTGCTTGGCTCTTTCTGAATTGTGCAACACATCAAATGATTGAGTATCCTTCTAAAACCTTGTGTCTGCTATAGGCAGATGAAGGATTTTCAAAGGGTGAACAGGGCTCATATATTAAGGGACACCGTGTCGAGGATAATTATGAGTTTATGAATTAGTTCAACCATACATGTAAAATAATTCAAAAGGAATTGATTGGGGAAGGGGAAGGGGTTATTTTTGTTATGTTGTTTACATTCATCAAGCAAGCAGCATGTATATGGTCTTTTGCTCTCAAGAAAATTTCTAAAATTTGCTTTGTTGTCATGGATTCATGGTAGGCTTGGATCAAACCAGAGTAGATCAGAAATCTAGAACACTGTAGAATATAATACGAAACTTGGTATGATGTGAAAATATTAGGGTTGGGTACCACAAACATTTCAGTACCGCGGTATACCTATTTTTTTGACGAAGTACCACGGAATTTACCGGTACCATGATATACCGTGCTTGAAATGAATAGGATCAGATTATGTATAATATACAGGTAGAATTGTTCCTGATGTCTTTTTTCAGAACTCAGTATAATAGAATACCAAAGATGAAGAATTCAAACGAAGATAAAATCATAATAATCGTTTCAAGTTTTTCTTAAGGATTAAGGAATATCAGCATATCAACATGCAACCAATCAGTTAGCAAATTGCAGACACTTTCATTAGAGATGTATTACATTCAAACTACATCAAATAACAACAGTATAAAGAACCATTTAAAGAATAGGACTACTAAAGAGATTAGTTTGGTTACATCTTCCTACCGTTCGGAAACTGCGAGATTCGGATTATCGGAGGCTGGATTATCGCGGCTTGACTGTATACATCTCCACAACACTGTCCTCTTGTAGACTTTTGATTGATCGATATTAAAGTCATCCAATTTCATATAATGTCTATGTTTACGTTGTTTTATTAGTGTTCTGATTGCTATATCACGTTACAATAATGTTGCTAATGAGAATTTGCTATCATTAGTTTCTGATGATGGATTGTTAATATCGGAGCTGACATTTGATGCAAATAGCAATTCCACTTTTCATCTGGGAGCGGAATAGTGCAATATGAGTGGTTAGCCACGGGCAAATTTGAGTGCCAATGGGTTTAGCAACAGAGAAAAAAGATCAGGATCCCTTTGTACGAAAATCTCAGGTGACCTTAAAAGGAGGGTTCTATCGGGGTATTTTTTATGGAAATGAAATTCAAGAGGATATTCCCGTTTACATATATACTCTATTAATACATGATTCATACGAGGTCAAATTGAAAGATATTAATTAATTCAATACTTTGACGACTTTACATTTCACAACTTGATAAAGATAAGTGCATATTTGTTGAAAAATAAAAACAATGAAAATTGAAGCCATTCATCGGCGTAATTAGTGGGGAAAACTTCGCTACGGCCTAATATTACATTGTTTATTAGTTTTATGATACGTTATGTGTTACTATGTGAATATCCTATAAGTGTATATGTTTTTTTAATACAACCTTTTTAAATTGCGTTAAATATAGCGTGTCTTCATTTCATGAAATGCCAAGAAACCAAGATGGCGGAAGCTGCCGATAAATCGTCGATAGAACTTTCCCTTTAAAAGGAGGGTTCTATCGTTTTTTTTTGTGGAAATGATATTCTAGAGGATATTTCTGTTTACAAATATTAATACACAGTTAAATTCTAAAGATATTAATGGAGTTGATATTTTGCTGACTTTAAATTTCAAAACTTTATAAAGACAAGCGCACATTTGGTGAAAAATGAAGCCATTCATTGGCAATGTGTGAAAAAAACTTTGCTATGGCCTAAAAGCATATTGGTTATTAGTTTTATTATATATTATGTGGTATTATGGGAATAAAATATATCAGGGTACATGCATATTTTCATGTCAAGTAATGCCAGGAAACCAAGATGGCAGATGCTTTCAATAGATCGGTGATAGAATTTTCCCTTTAAGTCACTAAGGTAGCCTTAGTGCAATGTCAAAAGATGGCACTAACAAATATGACATGTTTTATTTGCCAGGGTGTATTGTTTAACAAATATGACATGTTTTATTTACCATGGTGCATCGTTTAACACATATGACAAAATTAATATATCATATTTTATTTGCCAGGTTGTATTGTTGACCAATAATCACATGGTTTATTTGCCAGGGTGTATTGTTTAACAAAATTAATATGTCATATTTTATTTGACACGGTTATTGTTTAACAAAATTATTATGTCATATTCTATTTGCCAGGTTGTATTGTTTAACATATATATATGACATGGTTTATATGCCAGGATGTATTGTTAAACAAGTATGACATGTTTTATTTGCCAGGTTGTATTGTTTAACATATATGACATGTTTTCTCTGCCATGGTGTATTGTTTAACAAAATTAATATGTCATTTTATTTGCCAGGGTGATTGTTTAACAGATATGACATATTTTATTTGCCAGGTTGTACCAATGACAGAAAACCACAACTCAGGGAGATGTACAAGATGGCTCAGATGGCTAAAAAAGCTCAATGATAACAAAACCATTCCTCAATGACTGCACTACTGGAATCAGAACTCATCAACAAAAGGAATAATTGTCTCCTGGCCAGGGGCTATGAAACTTTCCCCACAAGTCATAAAATGTGCCAGTCTGGTTGGGGTGATTTATGGGGCTTTTGAACAATTTTGATGGATTTTGGATGAGGCCCCTGAGTGGGTACCCCTTTAAACTTCCTTGATCAGCCTATGCTGATGTATATAGCATTTAAAGGGGCTGTAGCACATTTTTTGCACATTAGTTTTTATGTCATTTATTTTAACTTAAAGATTTAGATTAATTTAGAGGGTAAAACATCTTATTACACAAACCAATTATCCTTAGTGGTAATAACGGTGTTGCGTATAAAGCAAACATTGCATGGCGGCCATTTTAATGTGAACACATTTTATTATTTCGAATTACAAAAACAATTCCCATGGCTTTACCGAACTCAACTTCCCAATGCATGGCATAACTCTTGCCAGTCTCTATTACTGGCTGATTTAGGCCTTGCCTTGTACACTAATTTTTCTGAAAAGAGAAGGGTGTTTTACCTTTAGTGACATTATTTTTCAAATACATCTCATCAACTTATTTAAAAACAATGCTACTGCCCCTTTCAGCGATGTTGGTAAAAGCAGCACCTGGATTGATAAACTGTGTGATTATTTCACATTTCTAGTTTGTCAAGATGGCTAAAATTCCAGTCGAAATTATTGACTGCAGACATCAGTGTTTATCAAAATACATATAGTATATTTATGTATACAGAGACACTTTAATTGAAAAATATTGGTTATTCAATATTCATGTTGTCAATACAATTTTACACTTTTATTTTCATGTGCTTCCAAAGTTGAATGTTCAATGTGAAATATTAAACATGAAATATATTTTGAATATGAACATAACACTCCAAGTAGAAATACATCCAATTTGTCAAATTATGGATTGTCCATTAATGACTATAATATATATTATAATACTGTAATATATCATTGATATAGAGAAAGGAAGATAGCATAATGTTTTCACTGCCACTTATGTGTCATAAAAAAATATTTTTTGCAATGACATTAGATATAGCTACCATAGCAATGTTTTATGCTAAAAGCAATAAGATAATTGCCAAAGCCAGTTTCCAGATTTATTATACCCCTTGGAATCAAAGATTATTTTTGCCCTGTCCGTCTGTGTGTTTTCAGTGTCATTTACCTTAGAAAGTGATGGCCTGAAATATTTGACGAATATAATATCCAGACGAAGAAATAACTATTGACCTTGTGACCTTGGCATTGTACCAAGTTTTAAAATATCGAGCAGTACTCAGATTACGAACAGCGAGGAAGGATCTGATTTTAATGAGATTGCAATAGGACCTTGTTGCTTTTGTATTTCGATGACAGGATGCTGTTAATCTTGCCAAAATGGAAATATGTGATAGAAATAAAAACTTTGCTTCCTTTTTGTGAAGGATGAATTGTGATTATTATAAATCATGTTTTTTTGCATTACATCTGTGATTTGTGATTTGCTGTTTTATTCAATCATGTATGGTTGCTTATTTTCACTTTGATTTTACTGATTGTTACATTTGATTTTATTAAAGATTTTTCATTTCTACCTGTAAATGCAAAAATCTACTTTTGTTTTTGGGGGATAAATTATGAGATATAGAAACCAGATGGATCTCACAAGTGATATAAGTGAAGTGACAGCAACCATAAATCCTATATTTTCTCTCCATTATCTCTTGTTATATCTTGTTAATTAAAAAAATATTCAACCATTCCAAACATTTATTTTTGTATGTCCCCGAATCGGAGATTCCGGGGGTATATTGTTTTTCACCTGTCCATCTGTCCGTCCGTCTGTCTGTCCGTCTGTGTGTTTGTCCACAAAAACTTTAACCTTGGCCATAACTTTAGATTGCTCAGAGCTAGGACTTTCATACTTGGCATGTGCATACCTTGTTACGAGACCTTTCAGATGAGGTTATCATATTTGACCTTGTGACCTTGACCTTGCCGCAATGAACATTTTCAGAAAACTTTAACCGTGGCCATAACTTTGGATTGCTCAGAGCTGGGGTTTTCATACTTGGCATGTGCATACTTTGTGATGAGACCTTTCAGATGAGGTCATCATATTTGACCTTGTGACCTTGACCTTGCCGCAAAGGACAATATTTAGAAAACGTTTACCTTGGCCATAACTTTGGATTGCTCAGAGCTACGGCTTTCACACTTGGCATGTGCATACCTGATGATGAGACCTTCAGGTGAGGTCATCATATTTGACCTTGTGACCTTGACCTTGCTGCAGTGGACATCTTCAGAAAACTTTAACCTTGGCCATAACTTTGGTATACCCGGGGGCATCCGTGTTTAACAAACACATCTTGTTAAATCAAGAAAATATATTTCTATTTTTTATGTAATAAGTAATTCCAACATTCTTCAATTACGACTAACAACTGTAAAGCCATTATCTGGTGTCAATAATGTATGCTTCATGTATGTTTTTAATATATGTTTGTTGTCAAGAATATTTTATTGTTTAGGTCAAGTTTTCAAAGATATATTTAAATAACTTGGTGTCACTGTCTCTGGTTTTTTGGGGTTTTTTTTCATTATTTTATTTTCAAATACTTAATGTAAACCACAATATATTATACTGTTTGATGTTTTATTATTTATCAATGTCCAATGATAAGACATATACATGTACATATGTATTTATATAAACTATTGCCAATAACAATTGTTCCTGTTTTATTTTGAATGTATATATATATGCACAAAAGGTCAAATGTCCAGGTGTATGGCAGCTTCAAGTTATCAAAAAATTAAAAACATAACTCTGAGAGAGAAACAGTATCTCTCTCCTACCGGTTTCCTACCGGTAATAGTTCGATCTCCACAGAACAATTATAAAATTATATATAATTCATTGTAACATCTTGTGACATTCTTCCACATTCGGAATCAAACTTATGAAAAAGACGTCCGGCAGATGAATTGACATTATCGCGCTGAATAACCCGTCTGTCATCTGACAAGCTTAAGACTGCACGTGATACACGCTTTTCGCATGCTACCCGAGAGGTCTATATCGTTGTTAGGTCGTCCCAGAAGGTACTTTGTCGAAAAGCTCCGTCATTTTCACTTATGTCTATAATGTGATGATTTAAATATAAAAACAAAAATATTTCACCTTCTTAAAAGAGGCTATTACAATCAAATCGTTTTCTGTTAATTTGAATTAAGTCTTTTCAACACATAGGAATAATCATAAACAATACAAGTATTTCCGTATCATGGCATATTTTGGAATAAAAATTTTATTATGCGAGCCATATTATTTGTATATAACTAATATTCCAGAAAAAAATGACATTTCAAATAGAAGTATATAAAAGTTACGAAGGAAAGAAAACCTGACCAGTTCCCGAATACATATTTGGTTGTTCATGAGATAAGTTCCGGCCAATGCAGAGCGAACACAGCAAGTGTGATTGACGTGTTTTCAGTTATGTATTGCATCGTGTGCACGTGTTACACGACTTTCCCGTGCTTTCTACTGCAGGAATGAAACTGTCTGTCATCCAGACGCTAGAGCAAAATATTCAATTGACGACCAGACGAGTCTAGAAAATAATAGCAAGTCTAGATTACTCAGAAATTAAGGCATCTTTAGGGCTCCATTTGTATTACTGTTTGAATTGTTTGTAAAATGTTGTTAGTAAGAAAACATATTGCTGAGACTAAATGTTTGTCTAAAATGAAACAGTTTGACGTTCGTTCATCTTAAAGTTGTTAATAGCTCGAAAAAAATCCATTTTTTCACTTGTAGAGTATTATGAATTCATTACCATGTTGACAATATAGTTCATTTGCATCCTATACCATGCATCAGAAACGTTCATTTTGACTTCGATTTTTTTCAAAGAACATAAAATTTACGAATTTGCTCTTCTGAAAACTAAGGGACCGGTCATTTATTACAGGGGGGGGGGGGGGGGGGGGGGGTTCAGGGGAGGGTCATGAAAAAATATACAGCCACAAGGGAGGGTCATGAAAAAAATTACAAGGGTTTGGGGAGGGTCATGTAAAAATAGACCGTAATAAAACAATCTCTGTTACATACTTGAAAGAGGATCTTCAAAATGATTGTAAAGCAGTTGATAAACAAGCAAAAAAGTGAGCGTGGCTCACTAATACCCCCGACTGTTTCAGTTTGACATTTTTATTTTACTTAAAGAGAGAGGTGTCTGCACACCTAATGGTAGGGGAGGGTCATGAAAAAATATACAGCCACAAGGGGAGGGTCATGAAAAAAATTACAAGGGGTTGGGGAGGGTCATGTAAAAATAGACCGTAATAAAACAATCTCTGTTACATACTTGAAAGAGGATCTTCAAAATGATTGTAAAGCAGTTGATAAACAAGCAAAAAAGTGAGCGTGGCTCACTAATACCCCCGACTGTTTCAGTTTGACATTTTTATTTTACTTAAAGAGAGAGGTGTCTGCACACCTAATGGTAGGACAAGTCTCGATCTTCATGTGAAAAAGGTGGTTTAAGTCAAAATAGGAATAAAAGTAACTTGAAAAGGTATTGGTAATATAATACACTACTGCTATTACCACTGATTTCAACTTTATTTTGGAAATTAATCCATCATAATGATTCATTCGAGTGACTTTAAACAACAGGTACATGGAAGCACACCCCTGAAGGCACAGTGAGAGATATACAGCAGTTTATATGGCTGAAAGGAAAGAAAATTTAACTTTTCCCAAAATATAACCAGTGGAAATATAAAATAGTAAAATCAACGAGAACACAGAAGTAGCTTTTGATGAAAGTTACATGAAAAAGAAAATGATGAAGTCAACACATCACAATACAGAAGTAGCTTCATTCATTCTAGCTATGATAAAGTAAAATAATATAAAAAATCGCCAAAAATTCAAAAATTCACCAAATCGTGTTACATTTTGCAATGCACCTCTCCTAGTGGTGAAGGAGACATGTGCCAAATTTGAAAAGGATGAGATGAATAGTTTTTCTGTAATCGATCGGACAAAAATGCTCAGAATTTGACTAGGTTAAAAAATATAAAAAATCGCCAAAAATTCTAAAATTCACCAATTCGGTTTAAACTTCGCACTGCACCTCTCCTAGTGGTGAAGGAGACATCTGCCAAATTAGAAATGGATGAGATGAATAGTTTTTCTGTAATCGATTGGACAAAAAATGCTCAGAATTTGACTAAGTTAAAAAATAAAAAAAAATCGCCAAAAATTCAAAATTCACCAATTCGGTTTAAACTTCGCACTGCACCTCTCCTAGTGGTGAAGAAGACATGTACCAAATTTAAAAAGGATGAGACGAATAATTTGTCTGTAATCGATCGGACAAAAATTGTCTTCGGACGGAAGGACGGACGGAAGGAAGGACGGACGGACGGAAGGGCGGACGGACGGAATCGTTGGTATAACTATATACCCCCAACCGTTGGTCGGGGGTATAAAAAGCATAGACAGCTGGATATTCAAAACTGATGCTAGTATTAAAAAAAACAACCCATGAGTTCTCTCCTTTGTTCGCGGAAACAAAAGTAGAAAAGTAAAACTGACACTTTTTTCGATGCAGGTAGTTTATTTTCAAGGCTTTTGTTTCTGTTTGATATTTTGATAGATACGTATTAAAAGTCACTATATAAGATAATAAAGTCAGTCAAATTCATAATCTCAATGATGCAGTTATAGATATGATACAAATGAAATATGATACCTATTAAAACTCCTGAAACCTTTGAAAATTCCTTGATTTTTGCAAATATCTGACAACAGACACACATTAAAAATATATTAAACAGGTACCGGTATATGTAAATGAATTTCAATGTCGATATTCCTATGAGGAATATTTGCCGTATTTTGAGCATATATATTTGGGAATATTGTATGGACCATCGTCCAACATCCGTTCATATTTGACATTTTTAACTTCTCCTCCAAAACCGTTGCACCCCAAAACTGAATTTCTGTTGGGAGATACCCTTTACTTTAAGTAAGGGATCATTTGGTCCTGACCCCCCTCAAATATTGAAGTGGCAGGCATTTTACCTAAAACAATCTTCTCAGAAACCACTTTACATAGGAAGCTGAAATTTTCTGAATGACATCTTTGTAACATAGAGACTTAAGTTTGTTCATTTGGTCTTGATCCCCCTCGAATATGGGCATGGCAGAGTGTCCAAACTGAAATGTTCTTTCGACAACTAGTAAGTTAAGAAGCTAAAATTTTGAGAATATTAACTTTGTTGGATAGAGACTAAGATTTGTAACTTTTGTTGCCCTGTTCCAATAACATTTGGTCACTATACCAATTGTCTGCAAAGATTAATCCAAAAAGTGAATCAAATCTTATTGTCAAAAGTACACTTGTTTTCGAAATACAATATATTATTTGGGTGGCAGTTGTTCTTCAAAATCAGTTCTCAATATAGCAATCAATTTTGGAGCATTTGCTTCCTGTAATTTTGAGTAAGGAAAACAAAAATTCAGGGTCAGCTTGAAAATTCATATCTGAATGTAAAATAACCCACCTTTCTTCAAAATGGTATTGACTATTAGCTACCTAAAATATTTTCCTGCTTTTATTCATAAACAGAGGTATTTTTAGCAAAATTTTTTAGTGCTCCTTGAAATTTTATTTTGCTCTTAACAATGATATTTACCTTTTTTACTGCTATAAGATGTGCTATGTAGAGGTGTATATTGACTCATATTGGAGGGAAGGTGGGAGAAGGGTCATACCAGGAGGGCTGGAAAGTAGGGTTAACAGTAGTTCAGGGAAGCAGCGATATATTTACCAAATACACATACATTTGGAAAGGACTCATAAAACTTGAAGCTGCGAGTCACCAGGACACAAGGGTTTTTTTGGGTTGTATTTGCCTAATTATTGAGGGACTGACTTTAGTGACTGCTGAGACTCCCACTAGTTTGAAGTTGCAAGTTCTTGGACTATGCAGTCATATTTGTAAATTTATCACTAGGGAGGGTGTGAGCAGTGGGGGAACTTAGAGATTATTCTGGTACCATTGTACAAACCTCTCACAGACAAAACAATAGAGGTCACACCTTTTAAATTTATGTGAAATACAAATTATTATGAATCTCAATTTCTGGTTCCTTTCCCCTTTATCAGGAAAATGGTGAACTTTAGAAATATATATTTGTTACTTCTTCAAAATTGTGTGTTGACAGTGGGGATTATAAATTTGGTGACTCGGTAATGCCTTAACATTTAAGATGTTAATAGTTTTTACCTAAGAGAGATAATGTAATACCTGTAATAATGTGTACCTGATGAGCTACATAGCCAATGAATCTGTTGTTCTACAGATACTTTTAACCCTAGATGTTACACATGTTAAACCCATAACTTGTATATATTCTATAACCGTTTTTTTTTCGAGAGAGAACCTTTCTTTAAAGTGTCAAAAGAAAAATATTTCCAATGTAGAACCGAATATATCATCAGGAGTCCAATTTCAAGACCATTTATAGATGTATGTTGGGGGAGGGTCATGAAAAAAATACACTAAAATGGGGAGGGCCATTAAAAAATTTACGACAAGCCGGGGAGGGTCATATTTTTATGTACAAACCCAAGTAAAAATCCCCCGGCCCACCCCCCCTGTAATAAATGACCAGTCCCTAACCGTTTTAGGATAAGTTTTACGAAAGTGTCAGAAACAAAACAAAACATTTCGCAATCAAATCTGTATTGCTTTCAAAATTACGAAATACACGCAAAATAAATATATTTCCTTTTCCGTGAGCATTACAGATTAAGAACGCTTTGAATTCTGTGCAGACATTGTCAAAATGTGCATATCTGTGATTCTAAACAGTTTAGAAAATGCATTCAGTGCTGTCGACGGTATCAACGGTCCAGTCTACTTACCGCTTTTCTAGCTGAAAATGGTTAGGTTTATTTCATGTATTCTGCCAGTCAAAAGAATTAATTAGGAAGACATATTCCACTGAACAAGTAAACTAACGGGCAAAAAAAAGTATACACTTGTTTTTGATTAATTTGATATTTTAAAGAAATTAAATGCATTTGATTATGACACGATACAAATACACCTTTCGGCAGTAGTTTTAATGACTTAATTGGTGACTGTTTTATTTTTTAACTTAGATATTATCATTTAAGTAGACGGGATAAGAAATGAAATTTAGACCAACATGACTCCTACCATGTTGAAAATGTAAATGTGTGCAGGACGAGGCACACTTATTGATTTTCACAAAGAGTATGTCGATGAACAGTTGTGTTTTATCAAAATTATCTTGGGGAATTTTAAAATTAAAATTTTTAAATTTCAAAAACACGTAGAGGTTTTCTTTGACTAATTTAATGTTTTGACTAATTTCCCAAACAAATCATAATTGAATACGACGTCGAAAACTCGAGAAATTTGACTTTGAAAATTATAATATGATAAACACAACTGAGTACTATACTTTCTTTTGTGCGTCAGTTTACATGCGCGATGTTCGACATTACATACATGGTGTTTTTTTACTGTAAAAAGCCTGATGAGAATGACCTTTTCCAATTTCAATATAGTCATTAGGTCCTTAATAAAAATGTACTCTCTGACCCCCAAGTCCACCAGCTAATGCTAAAGTCACGTTTCGGCCAAATCCATTACCGCATTTAGCAATACAAGTGTCTTGTTAAAATTTGAAAACCATTAGTTTAAATATCTTTCGGGGAGTACGTGCGATGCACAAAGGCTACGACTAAAATTCCAACAGCTCGTTGTGCGAATATATTCACACCAGACGCCTCTATGGTTAAATTCCCGGCGGGCGAATTTCTTCTGAATACTTCGTCACAATTCTATCTTCATCAAAGAGCGAAAACCAGCTTGAAGAGTTAAACTTCATCACGTAATCGCTAAGTGAGATTCCATATGTCTTTAATAAAATGGCTCGCCAGGGACGTATTTCTTACGTTTCCGCGTAATGTAATGTTTTTTCAGATGTACTTAAATTTCTTTGAAAACTTTTGAAACTTTACTTATCTAATTGACACGATTTTTAGTTTGTGTGTTTTATGAAATAAAATGGATTATACATTGTTTTGTTGACAGTTCTTGTTAAGAATCAAACTGAATTAATTAATTATCCGAGAAGCACTTGACATTGCGATTGGCAAGCCGTTTTCATAAAAATGATTTGCAGTCACGCCAATGTCGGTATTCTCTTCCGACAGAGGTTGGTCCCTTCAGATTTTCAATTCTAACTTCTGTTCGACATCGCCTGAATTTCAAAGCTCCAGCAAAATCCTCCTGCGGGGTTTTGCTCATTAGCTTATGTCCTTCGAATATGTCTGATCTGAATAACACTAATGAACTATGTTTTTGTATTTGTCTCTGAGTTGGTCTTCTTTATTTATCAGTATGTCTATGATCAATTGTTTTCACGAAATCAAATAGCTTATTTCGAAGAAAACGTATTAAAACATATTAAACGAGAAAGTTTTTCCTACGTTTATTTTATCATTATGACATGTCACTGGCAAATGCCACTTTTACAACGGCGTCGCTGATTGCACAACTAGATGCAATTACAACCAATCAGGCCAACCATTCTGCCCTCGGATTCAGACGATGTAGAACAGAGGTTAGGGTCGGAAAACTGAAGGGAGTAACCTCTGTGGGAAGAGAATGTAATGCCAGAGGACTGTCATGAGAAAGACAGAATTCACGTGCAGGACAAAGAAAGCATAACACCCGTGCAAGAGGATGATTGTGACACATGAAGGATGTGAATTTCAAAAAGCTCGTGCAACACGGTGAAATTTACAATACATTCGGAGTGCGATGTTTGACAGTGCGAATAGATGTTGTTTATCTTTAGAAATAGGTAAATAACACTACTCTCTACAATATTACTGAATATAAAAAGTAGTACATATGCATTTGTCAGATAATCACGCATTTCAACAAATATAAACTAGAAATATGTGCATGTGATACACTGTGATGTTCCCCGTTCCAACTTTCAGTCTAACCTGATAATCTTAAAGAGCCATCAAGGATGTTGATGAACATATCGGAAACTTGCCAAAAATCAATCTCCGTGAAATATATACACTTAATTTTCCCGAGAAATTGCACTAATAAGTAAAGGTGTTTTCCAGTCTAAATATAGATTATTATTATTATTTTCAAGCGCAAAACATTGTGGTCTAACTCACATACTGTATGCAAAGACAGATACTTTTTGGCGGTTATTTATTTACCATTTCATTTAATTATGTATTTGCTACATGTATTGGAATAATTGTCGTAATTTGCCGGTCTTATCTCAATAAAAAGTACATTAAACAGGCAATAATTTGTATATTTTCAGGACATTTAGAAACATTGTTTATAAAACAATCGTTACATTCAGTACTGTGTGACAAAGGTAACTTGCAAGAGAAGCACGTGCATCACGTGGGTTGTGTAGTACGTTTTATGCAATGAAGGGAATTCTGTTTATATGACGTCAGATACCCTTAACGCGCGTTACTCGAAGTGTAATTCTCTTTGAAACCAAATTGCATTACATTGTCGTGATATGAAAATAATTTATCACATGTCATGTGTAGATAAAAGATTTCTCTGGCGATTGACGTTTTAAGTATATTTTCAACAAGAACTTTTTTATTTAAAACACTAACATCCTTTATGCCTCTTTAATCTTATTTGCCACTTATGACAGAGACAATCCAAAAAGGACAATCTAAAATGGTTCATCTTTCAGAATAAATGAACTTGTTCAATATATTTGCCTCTTAGTTCAAATTGTGTCCCTTTTCTGGCCTCTTTGTTAAAATTGTTGCCATGGAAACGAGAAAAGAATTCATAATAATTTAAGTAGCTGGCGCCATTTCATCTTTGAGTCAAAACACATACCAAGTCTTATTAAATAATACTGAATACACTTTGAGATTGAGGTCGGCAAAGGTCCCCAACCTCAATATGCACTTAGTTCAACTTGTTTCCATGGAAACCAGAAACAAATAAAATTTCAGGATAATATAACTAGCAAAAGCACCCACCACGAGGCCAAGTCTCAAAGTACGTTTTGAATAGAAGCATTTTATCAAGTATGTATGAAATGTATATTCGACCCATTTTAGAATATGCTTCTGCTGTCTGTGATAACTGTTCGGATGTTTTGTGTGACAAACTTGAAAAGGTGCAATTTGAAGATGCAAGAATTGTAATTGGTTTGCCTAAGTTTGCTTTAAGATACAGCTGATGAGTCATTCTAAAAAAGTGGACTATTCCGGACACACAAATATGAAAAACAATTACGCCTTTTTTTTCTCACAAATATGAAGCCATATAATTAAGATATGAGAAATATATAAACACAGGGGTGGCCAATTAATTTAATTAGCTAGTGTGACCATGAGTAACAGTTATATTTTGTGGTAACATAATGATTATTTCAAAATATTCAAAAGCATGTTAAAACCTTGTCTTTTAAGAAGTAAGTATATCACAAAATGTGCTAATGATTTACTTAGGATTAAAAAATAATAGCGACCAATTGTTTGCCTAGGAAAACAGAATGATGGAGTAAATTTTCAAAACCTTTAGATTTCAAAATGATTGACTTTGTAATAAAAGATTTTACTGACATTGTCACATACAGATCAATGTATTCTTTCAAGTTATTGTCCACATTATATCATAAATATTTACGTAACTAATAAAGAAATAAATGATGGTACAGGAAAGAATGACTGTTATTGTAAAGACACCCTTTGTTACTGGACAGACAAACAGGGAGAGTATCCCGGAATTCTACTGATATCTCAAGACATTGCCAAATTTTATTGGTTGAGACACATACAGTATTGAAGGAATGACTCACAATACCACTTTAAGTAATGTGACTTTAACGACTTCAATCATATTTAATATAATGTTACAGTAAAGACATAAAATGTTACGGAAAGGACAATTCAATATCATTTAGCTATTTTCGATGAGATTGGACTGGTCATTTAGATCAAGCCAAGCAAAAACGATAAATTTCAATAATAGCTTCACATCTAAAATGAACTAGTTCATGACACGTTGTATTTATGTTCGGTATAGATTACTTAAATATTTTGTTACAGTAAAGACAAATCGGTGTTACTGGAAAGACATTAAAGAACAAGTTTGAAAATTATCGTGGAAAGAATGACTAGAAGTTGAAATGTAACTGAAGCTATGGTTAAAATAACATCTGGATAACGTCTTCTCTTGCCATATACATACTTTTTGGTAAAATAAAGTAGATACGTTATGTCAAAGATTTGTTACAAGACAGACAATAATGTTACAGACTGAAAGGTGTTTGAAGAATATCTAAGGAATGTGTATATTGTTATTTGCAACACTAACAAAATATCTACAAAATAAACCGAAGCAAATTCATTTGAACAATGCAGGGACTAAATGATTGGGCAATCAAACTTGATAAACACTTTGAAATAACAAACTTTGCAAAGAGCATAATATAACTCCATTTTAATGGTTAAACCAGTATAGCCTGCCTGTAGTTTTCAGTGACCTGTTTCCTTAGCAATTAGGATCATCATCCTATTTAACTGGTAAACATAAATTGAAGATACCAAATATCTTAATGTGATATAAAAGTATCTATCCCTCACTCCCTCACCAAAACAAGGGAGAGAGGGGTATAGATACTTTCATAAAGTACGTTGTTTGCAGTATGATGTTGAGTATCCTTAATTTCATGTGAATGGTACTGGTCCACGAGATGGTTGATCATACGTTGCAGATGTATCAATAGCATCAGGACCAATTAGACTATCACAGCATGATTTCTCATTTGAAATCCAAATATAATCAATTCAAGAGTTATCTTGGGTACTACTGAATCCTATCACGTTTGACAACATTTTTATGAAATTTAATAATTATTCTACCTTCATCAATGTTATTTTATTTCAGCTTCAGTACTGTGTATTCAGTTTGTCTAGATTTGTTAAAATAAAGATCTGCACTATATTATAGGCTCCAATTTTAAACACAGTCATGGGGTAGTTTAGAAGTTTTATCCATTGCAAAAGATTCAGTAAAAATGTTAGGTCTTTACTGTAACAATGAAGGTCTTTGCTACAACTCTTTGTATAATGCTTTGCTGCTTTTAGATAATAGAAATTAATGCACCTATCTGCTTAGATTCCCCCTGAGGTTGTTTCTACAATCAATAATCGTATTCATAATTTGAACATTTAATTTCTTTCTATTTTAGTTGTAATAATCTTCTGCATTATTTTGATTATGATTATGATTATGCATTATGATTATTTGCTATTACAATACCATGTCTTTACAATAACACTTTCTAGTGTAAACGTGTGATGCTTTGATATTTGTGGTTTCCTTTAGAATTTGAAGTATTGCATAAGAGGATGATATGTTATGTTTAATACATCTTTCATTTTTAACTTAAATATAAGCTTATTGTAATAAGAATTTACACAAATAGAGATGAAATGTTTTTGCTGTAACAGCTCTGATCTTTCCTGTAACAAGTCTTTTGTTACAGGGAAAGACTGTTACATGACAGACAATGTCTCTTCAAAGGTGCAATTAAAAACAATGACTGATCCGAAATGCGCCTCTGTTCACTCAGCAGTACAATTCAGTACCTGGTTTGGAAGTGCAGGCAATGTGACAGATAACCTTCGAGCACCTTAATTGGCAGCCCAGGTTGCATACTCCAAAGGGAGTTGAGAATGAAAAAGGAACCATGTTGGTCCTTATACCAGGGTAATAATGTTTGTAGCGCTTTGAGCATGCACTTGGTGTATGGAGGCTAGCGCGATATAAGTACACAGTATTATTATTATTATTATTATCCCTCCAGTTGACAAGACCTATAGTCTTTCAACAACCCAGATTAAATTACAGACTCCTACTTCTTTCAAAATAGTCAGATTATGGGAAATAAGTGTTACAGGAATTACATCGATAAAAAAAATACTCTCTTAATCCATACCTTGAAGTTAACTTTTTACAAAAAGTATCTGATTGAATTTCAGAGCACAAGGCTAGTTTTGTGAAGCAAAATATAACACTGACCATGACAGGACATTTTTTCTGGCAGAAACTTGGGGATCATCTACATGTATTTGTACAAGATAATATGGCACTGTATATTAGATATAAGCCTAGATTGAGTTGATACACACAAGAAGTGCTTAAATTGTTGTTACTTTCAACCACATGTGGAAATAATAATATTTAGACATTTATTTTCAACTTGCAGACGTTTGAAATTGCATTTCTCTATGCTACATAGCAAATTAACCAATTACAAATCTTATTAATCAAATTAAACATTAATAGGGTATATGTTTACAAATGGAAGTGTTGTTTTAGTCATAATAGATGTTTAGATTTATATTAAACATAAAACAGCTCAATCCTGACTATTCGCGCTTATTTAGACACCTTAGAATATGGAGGACAGGAACTTTTCACATTTTTTAGAATGACTCTTATACAAGGACACTGGTCAGTTGCTTTAAAAAATTAGACGTGAACATAAGAACATTTGTACTTTTTACTAAATTATTAATATGCAAGCTCCATATTATCTGATTAATTTACCACCATTGAAACTATTTCTCAATACAACTTAAATTAAATTCATCTATTCCAAAATGTCGAACTGCAGTCCTTCACATGTCTTTTATGTATCGTTTATCTTTGAAATAATATTTCCTCGACAATAACATGTTCAATTCATTATCATCATTTAAAGCAAAATTAGCTAGAAAATGTGTAAAATCCCAAAATATTTTCTATTCGGTGATGAAAATGAACAGTATACACAGTTAGGTAAGAAATTCCCTAAACGCTGATCTATATCGTGTCAATTTATCTGAAAGAAAATATTGCATTTGTGGTGCTATGGTTGAAGATGTCTATCATTGCTTCTTAAAATGTCCAAGATGTGCTAATTTTTGTTTAGAATTAAAGCAAAGATTTCAAAATCTAAAGGCAATCCTAGATCTAAATACAATCCTGTATGGCAATCCAAATCTACCACAACCAGTCAATGAAAACATGTTTCGCCATTTTCATAAATTAATTTGAAAGAGTCAGCGGTTCAATTGATACATAAATACAAATATCTGTATTAGCCATATTCAAAGTTTATTTGTCATAACAATAATATTTCTAACTGTATAATTAACTTCATAATGTGTATTGCATGTTTACCCATTGAAACCCATTGATGTTTACTTCACAATGCATGTAGATTTTTAAATTCTCTTCTGCATGTGTTATGTATTTTAGCCTTGTCGATTTTATTGAGAGGGCTTCTTCAAAGGTGCATCCATTGTGTTACATACAATTTTATTTGGCTTTAATACGTTCCAACACACCATACGTGCTGTTAACAGTACAAATAAATCCACCCAGCTTGCATATTCATCCCCAATCGCCAAATATATCATAATTACTACTGTAGTAGAAACGGAAACTGCACGTCCCATTTACAAGCACAGTAGTTATATGACCTATTAAACATTATCAACTCAAATTTGGCATTTTATCTTTTTGTAAATAAGATTCCAAAATTACGTTTGACTCATAAATCGCGACGCATTGTCTGGTTTTCGATCAGAAATCACTAGTTTTACCTTCATATCGTCAATATACTCCGTCCACTATCATCAATATTGCAGTTTTCAGTAACAGTCGGTATTTCTCAATAAAGTAACATCATTCTTAACGTTTGGCATAAACGCAATGGATGTACCTTTAAGTATTATAACTTGTGTCCAATTCATTTCTTAAATCAATAAAATATGTTTTCAATCAAAATGAATATCATAACATAATACTGCATAGATTTGGATAGAGGGTAGAAAAGTTATCTTCCCCTAATATGCATCTGCCAATAAAGTCTATCTTGGTTCAATGGACACCAGACACAAATCAGAATAATCCAAGTAGCAATAATCCAAGTAGCAAATGGCACCACTATGACATTGAGTCTAAGCATGTATCGAGTCTCGTAAAATAAAAATACTGCATAGATTTTGAGATAGAGGCCAGGAAAAGTCCGTACCTCAATTTGAACTAAGTTAAAATCGTTTCCGTGGAAACCAGATTTTTTTTATATAAAATTCAGTATAACTTTAGTACCGAAAGGCACCACTTCAACACTTTGTCTAACCACATACCAAATTTCGTAAAATACTGCATAGATTTTGAGTTAGAGGCCAGAAAAGGTCCATACCCCCCTTATGCACTAATTTCAAATTGTTTCCATGGAAACCACCACAAAATACCACTTAGAAATAGTGTTTGTAAGACCTATACAGTCCCTACCCTATTGCCAAAAGTGCGAGTGCGCATGCTCAGACTCACATTGGCCCAGTTTTTCCTGTATTGGCCCAGTTTCCGCGTATTGGCCCAGATGACGAATCATATAGTCAGGGCCGTAAACACTGTATACGTGCCATAAAATTGATAGTTAATTAAAAAATATGTAATCGGTTAGGGTCTATGTAGTATTTACGAAATAGAAGACGAGTTGGCGTGCTTTATCGTTGAACAAAACATAGCAGGGAGCATAAAACACGAAGGGCGCAGCCCTGAGTGTTTTATGCTCTCAGCTATGTTTTATTCTACGATAAAGCACAACAACGAGTCATCTATTTCTTATATGAGATACCCTTAAATAGTTACTCGCTTTTATATAAAAGCCGTGCAGATATTATGTTGTTTGTATATATTATTGTTTTGAAATATTAATGCCTCCCGTCGTAGAACACGTTCACGTCATTTGCTAAGCGACGCTCAAACTGACGTCTAAAGTCACGAGCATGTTTTATTGTCTCATAAAGCACGCTGTCGGTCCCATTGACTGCCTGTATTTTATTGCCGTGGGTATCTTATATATGTCTTTCAAACGCTATTTATAAGCGATACACGCTCCTGTGGCTTTGATATCAAATAATCATATTTATCAAATACAACAACATACATGAGATATTTATTTATTTGCAAGGCTCAGCAGTTGTTAATCAATTCCGATTGATGGGACGGAATTTCATCTCGACATTCTTGAGAGAGTATCTGTCTCTCTTCCACGTCCACCACTCCTCTCCGTCGTGAATCTGGAGAATACAAGTTAATAATGATAATAATCATGATGATATTGATGATATTTATGGTGATATTGATGATGATATTGATGATCATATTTATGATGATGATTATTTAAGAAATAAATTTCATAATGTGTTTGCTCACTGGCTTATAAACGGTTTGAAAGGTGCAAGTTAAACTGGTATAAATGCCGGAGCTTGTAAATCCAGACTTTGAAATTTAAGAGATATGCTCTCTGCTGATTAGATTAAACAAGGTCATGTGACCGGTATACCTTCTCATAAACAAAAGATTGACAGTTGTAAAGGATAACCATCATAATCTGACGTTTACATAAAATAACCTGCGGTACTACTTTATCACTGTATCGTTGCGCAATTATGACACTGCTATCACATGCTCTATTCTTGATTAAACGTTTGAAAAACCTTACAACGTATATCTAATTGTAGTTTGATTGAATGTTTGATTAAAACAGCATGTTAGAACCAAAGATTAAATACCTCAATCATATTACTTGTGAACTACCTTGTGCACGTGGTGACACGTAAGTGATGCGGTTCTATTGTGGGCGGAGCCTAGCGCATGATCTAAGACAATACTAATACTTTTCATGCAGTGTACATTTTTTGCAGAGATTTTTTTATTTTCAAAAGTTTACTTGCTGATAAGAAATCAGTATGTACTCCGAAACGTCGTGTATTTTCACATTAAAGAAGATGTTATCCACAATATCTTCCTGTTCTGATTAGAAATCGCTTAAATTGAAAAATTTACAAGATATATTATATTTAATAATGTGTTTGTTCACTGGCTTATAAACAGTTTGAAAGTTCAAGTTTAACTGTAGTATAAATGCTGTCGACGATGATGATGTTATTATTATTGATGATGATGATGATGATGATAATAATGATGATGATAAAAAGACAGTATGATCGGAGTATGTTTTGTGGAGGTAAAATACGAGGGATGCATTCACCGATGCGTATGCACCATTCTCGCTTCACAGAGTTATACTCAATCCATGTCTGATTTAAACATATTTGTTTAATGAATATTCATACATGAATACAATCTCATATAAATCACACCGAACGTCAAACTCGTACATCGTTCGTCGAAATACCAAAACCCAACGAGGTTTGAATTGACTTGAATTGGCCGTCGGCTTATATAAGTGCCGCTCAATCAAATTTAACAAAATGCAGTCAATAATAACTTACTAAAGAACTACAAAATCCAACTATTTTCGTAAAGACGAAAGGTAGATTGTAATAAGAAAATGTCGAAAACATCAAAGGTGTTTAAGATTATATTTGTGAAAGCTGAATAAATCCATGGACAGATTCAAGGGAAGGCATATTTATCATTTTATCACTGCAAAAAAAATTAGGACAATTTGGAATAGTCATTTAATAAAATGGCAAATTACTAATCAGCTGTTTATCATCACAGTTTAAACCGGTACGAGGTAACACACATCAAACCAAAGTGTTTGAAATATACACCATTTGATCTTGCACGTGCCGCATGCTTTCTCATAGGCGTTTACCTAACACCCGTGCTGTATAATTTGTGGCAATCCGACACCATGCTTGATGAAAATGATCAAAGTTTGTGCAATTAATTTACTGAAATTACCATCAATAAGAAAATTATGCATTGTGCTGGTGGAAGAAATACATTCATGGATTATGGTGACTTTGGTGAAAAATGAACAGATGTGAAAACAAGTGAAGGATTCAAATTTACCACGGAAACAATTCACCTTGGAACATACTTTGGGTAAGTGACGTTTTGAAAGTTATGATATAGTAAATTATTACTATGTCTTTATAGTCATATCTTTATATCATATTTTTTATATCAATGTTCCTGTGTACTAGTCGGAATCCAAAATGTCACTGTTTTTAAGCATATCCACGCACACATTAGCATACACTTTAATACTATTTGATTACATACTCAACCCTGTATTAGTAGGCAATTGTCAGTTCATTTTCATCATGAGTGAAATCGCACACATCTTGACACATCCGTCTCATCATGCACTCATAAAAATCAATTCTTGCCACCTAACTTCCGTAACACTTGGGCCTTATTTCTTTGTTTCCCTCAACATCCCCAAGCGGTGAACATTTGCACAATATATGCCATCCTTATTTGAACCAATAACAAAATCCTCGCCGCTAATGGCTGCAATACTGCCGAAGCGGCGTTAAACAATAACTCACTCACTCTCTCCAATCAAACATCGTTTTACATCTCCGAAAGAATTATACTGTCTTGTATTACATGGAGTGAGGTATACGGTTCTATCAGTGAAATAAACCCTCTATCAAGCTACAGTGGCGATAACCTTTATCACCATTCTACTGAGTGGCGATAAACTTTATCGCCACTCGCATGACGTCATCGGGACAATGTTGTGACGTCATATTGTCAGCTAGCGAAGGTTGTACGTTTCCACGTATTCATAAAACACAGAAATAATGATAGAATAATTAGAATAATTAGAATACCTGTTTTTCCTTAACACATGCCATGTTTATCTCATCTCGTGAGGTAGAAAAGTTAATATATTTCACTCGTTGTTTTGACTATTCATTTAGTAAAATATATTGATACGTAGTGATGAGTCATAAATAAAATACTAAACTCTTGGTAATGCGATAACATTTTATGCACCTCGGGAATATAATTTGTTATCAGACTCACTTACGTTCGCCTGACACCAAATTCTATTCACTCGTTGCAAAAAACGTTACCAAAGTACCATGAGTTTAAAGGGGCAGTAGCACGTTTTTCCCGTGAAATAAGTCGATGAAATGTAATTGAAAAATAATCTCACCAACAGAAAAACACCCTTCCCTCTTCTGAAAGTCAATCTAAAAAATTGAGTGTACATGGTTCGTAAAGCCATGGGAATCGTTTTTTGTCATTCGAAATAATAAATTGTGTTCACAATAAAATGGCCGCCATGCAATTTTTGCTTTTTACGCAACACTGTTTTTACCACTACGGGAAATTGGATTGTGAAATAATATATTTTACCCTCTAAAGTAAATATAAATGACATAAACTATCATTATAAATGGGAAATTTGAAAAAATAAAATGTGCAGAAAACGTGCTACTGCCCCTTTAATACTCTATATTGTTGACGTGGGGAGAAATGACTCGAGTAATCTCCGTAAGTCGAAAATGGAAGACGTATGTCTGATTAACAACACTCGTCATCTGCTGCCAGTGGCAATATATTAAACTTTAATAAGTCTACCTACAACAGTTTTAATGCGTCAGTACCAACTAATAACAATAAGAAATCTCGTAATTATATTTCGAAGAACGCCGGAATAGATTTATTTTGTCTAATCGGGACCTTTTTGCCCATTAAGGTTGGTTTGACATTTAAGACATATCTTATATGACTCAATTATTAATATCCTGTGGGCATTTTGGACATTATTAGTCACATTACTTATTACTTTTGTTATTAATTAAATATAGATTATAGGGCCGTTGTCTGCGTCGCGTTCAAGATATCTCATCTGGCCATTCCTGTTTTTGACAGAATTATTTTTTTACGGTAGTGGCAACCTAATTTAATCAAAACAAAACCTTAAAGGGCATAAGAAATTAAATTAAAAGAAATGACGAATTCGGATTGGCATTTTCTTGGAATTTGTAAAATCAGAAATCCTCGCCGCAAATGGCTGCGACATTGCCCGGGCGGCATTTAACAATAACTCACATAGGCGCCAGACCCTAAATATACATAAACCTATGCCTACCTACGTATGTAACATATATTATCTTCAAATCAGTAGCTAACCATAGGAGCCAGGCCCTAAGTGTATATTTTAAGCAACCTACCAATATATGTAACGTATAATGAAAGGTATGACACGGTGGATCCTGCCGTAGGACCGGAAATGGTTAAACTGGTTTCCTGGCTCAAACACGCTTTGTAAAATTAGTAGACTAATCCAAGTTTCCATTTCCGGTCCTATGCCAGAATCAACCGTGTCATGTCTTCTTAACTAACCTGAGGCTTACAAGTTTTGGAGGAAGAAATAACAAAGAAAATTTGTAGTAAAGACCCGCATTAAGTGAATGATGTTCTTAACTTTCAACAAATTTGGTAAATGTCGCTTTCAAGTCGTACCGGTCATGTTATTATAATATGATCATTAATTTTCCATTATTACGTAGTATTTCTCTTTATCAAAGGTGGGGGTTTAATAGCGTCTTGACCTATGCCTACTTAGACTTCACTAAAGTAACAAATGACGAGACTGGGTTGGAAGTTTTATTCCCCCAAATTTACAAGCGTCTTTTTGACCGAGGTTCGATCACCTTGCTCGAGCCGATGACACCATTTATTTTACGTCATGGTTAACGCACTACAATTTTTGCGCGCTGGGTTGCAATCCTCCGATAACAAAACTACGTTATTTTCGTATAAAAACTTTTCAAAGGTGTAAAACTGTATTCAAATCATAAATATGCCTCTTGGATTAGCTTTCAATTTAAAATACTCACAGCTGCCGTGTAGTAGCCTTGGCTGTAGTGTTTACCAGTGGGGTTAGCAGACCAACATTGGTTGTACCAGAAGCCACTACCGTACATTAAAGCGCAGCTCTGGGTATGTTTGTCGTTGTCGCGGTCCCAAGTTGAGAACTCCATGTTGTTCTGGGCGAATCGGGACCTGTAAGATGGGATATTTTGTAAGCTTAACCGTGAGCTAAATTTTCTCAATGGAAATATATTTGTTAGGGCGTTAACAACTTCCAAACGCAGGGCATAACTCTTGCAAGTCTCCATTACTGGCTGATTTAAGCCTTGCAGTATTTCCCTCGCTTTGTTGTGCCAAGATAGTGGATCGCTGCACCTGAAATGCATAGTGGGCCCGGATTTCTAAACACAGAGATCTTAAGGAAATACTGCAAGGCCTAAATCAGCCAGTAATGGATACTGGCAAGAGTTATGCATTGCATTGGGAGGTCGGGGTGTTAATTGGATTTGTGGACCCCGCAGTGAAACACAGAGGGTTTATGACGTGGATCACTGCGTTTGTCCGTCCCGAAAGGGTTACCTGTCTTCTGAAAATAACTCCTGTCAGTTTTTAATCTTTCTGAAAGTTTACATATGCTTTTGATATTTATCAGCGATACGCTGAGGGAAAATTCAAGCCAGTTCGATGAATATTTTGTTAAGAGAGTTATAACCCTGGACTTAAACCGCTTGGCTTCCTATTTCAGACGGAGAGTACAAATGTCTTCTGAAATCAACTCTTCGCACAGTTTGTGAGCAATCTCTCTGAAACTTCACATATGTTTTGGATATATCTGCAATACGCATAAGGAAAATTCAAGCCAATTGGATGGACTTTTTATTGTAGAATTATAGCCCTAAGACGTGGCTTTCCTATTTCAGACTGATTGTACCTATCTTCTGAATCATTTACGAATATACATCAGGAATATGGATATAGAAAGTTAACGCCAATTCGATGACTTAGACCGCTTGACTTTACCATTTGAGACTAACGGTACTTGTGAAGTGTCTGATTTTACAATATCTAATCATTCTTAAATTACTTAAAAAGCACCCTTGTTTATTATCCCCCGCCACGAAGTTTTTTTCAGAAACTATTTAAGATAGGATAACCAAATTTAGTGTGTTACTTAAGGGCATAAATACCTTGATGGAGTTCGACAATTAGAAGCGTGCAATTATATTTCCGGAGTTATTGCCCTTGTTCCGTATTTTTGGACTTTGTTCATTGTATTTCCAAAGGGGACAGCTTTTATCAGAAACTGTTTCAGATAGGATAACCAAATTTGGTATGTTGCGTGAGGGCATACATACCTTGCTAGAAAGAAAATGAGTAGTGCACAATTATTTATTCTCGAATTATTGCTCTTGTTCCAAGTTCTTGGGTCTGGCGGGGGATGTTGATGACTATGTCTTCTTGTTATAATTAATAATCAAAAGTGAAGTTGTGGTGCGCCCGTTAATCACCTAAAAATCCCGGTTCGATTCCGGGCGTAATACCAAAAGGATGACCTTTCCAAGTTTCCAAGCCTGACACGATTCATTATGCGGGTAGAAGGGTAATTGAACAATAGTGAAGTCACATATAAGTGAACAAACCGAATGTCAAACGTCATTTGACAACAGAGAATACCGTATTTCCTCCATTAGACGCCGGGTCTCGAATTAAAGCCGGGTGATAAGATGAGCAAATTTTTTAAAACATGCAATGTATATATGTTAACGTATGCCCATTGTTCCGGTTCGTGGGTGAATAAATATTCACCAGAAGAAATCCACATTCTAGAAGGTTTATCATAATTGCATTTCATGATTCATATGCCAGAACACGAATAAACGCCGGTCTCGAATAGAAGTGGGAGGTGAAGGAGGTTTGAAAAAAATAAACGACAAGGGCGTCTATTAGAAGAAATACGGTATTTATAATAATCAAATAATAACATAAGACTTACGATGGGAAGTTAAAGGGATCTCCTGCATCACCAGTGTAGTTGCCCACGGCAATGGCGAAGTTGCCAGCCTCATCGGTCATAGAGAAGGTATCGTAGAAGGCATAGGCGGTGCTACCCTCCCAATCCCACATATCCACCCTCAGCTCCATCGGTTCTCGGGCTATGAACGTGTTGGTGAGCTCATTCCCCCACCAAAAGTCATTGGACAGTATACCGAACCCGAACTTGTACTCGTTCCATGTTCGGTTGAAGTCGACCATGTTGCTGTCGTGTCTGAAATATTTTGCAAAGGGTAAAGTACGACCCGTGGAAATCCTGTACAAGTAAGCATATTTTACCAGGGGAAATATTTTCAATACTTCAATATTTGAAGACGGATATTCCAGGATATTGTCACATAACGTTCCTTTACATTAGGGATATACATATATTTGTTTGTCACTAGAGAACATACAACATCAATATGCATAAACAAATATGCACCAAAAAAAGGTAATCATAGAACTCAGTTTTCACATATTAAAATGTATTGGATGATATTACATATTTATTTATCCGCTGTTCTCAAAATATAGTTTGAACACTAAAACTTATCAAAATGAAGTCTCAATAGCTCTGGTATTTCTTGCTTACCTCGGCCTCGGCTTAAGTTTTTTCCTTAGAATATAATTAATGTATACTTCAACTTCTTGAAAGTCTCCATCACTGGCTGATATAAACCTTGCCGCATTTCTTTAAGGTTTCCGTGCTAGAAGACCAGAACCTACTACGCATTTCAAGTGCAGTGCTTTGCTATCTTGCACGGAAAAGTGAGGGGATTACTGCAAGGCGTAAATCAGCCAGTTATGGAAATTGGCAAGATATATGCCTTAAGTATATATATGATTACGTATGGAAGTTGAGTCATGATGTCAGGGGTTAACACTGACCAGTGTTCCATGCAAGGTATGACGCTACCCAGGAAATAAGAATTCATGGGTTGCTTACTTCAGAAGAGTCATCCATCCCCCTCCGTCAGTTGTCATATCACAGAGGGCCAGAACCTCCCCTCCCCCAGGCGCCCTCACCGAATATACTCCGTCATACGTCATGTTCTGGTACTTCCTCAGGTCCCAGCAGGTGTTCTCAGGAGCTGAAGGAACATGCCCGTGGATTTTAACATGAATTTATATTGCCTCAGTGATGCGTGAACCTACCCGAGTAGTGTACGATGCCTTGAAGTTTATACTGCCTCGGGTTGTAAAATAACATACTTGAGTCTTAAAATGACTAGTTTTCATATTGCCTTAGGTTATTTATTACGTTTCTTGGCCGAGAGAACCCGAAATTTTGACTCGCCTTTATATTGCCTCAGTTTGATGAGTGATCTTTGTTAGCTAAGGGCAGATACCCGAAGCTTAGACTTATATGTTGCTTCAGTTTTTTAAATGACGCTTAAGGGTTGAGAGAACATACCTGAGGATTGTGACTTCTGTTCTATTGCCTCAGTTTAAGAAGTGATCTTTGTTAGCATAGGGAAGATGAAGAAATGAAGTTTAATATTGCCTCGGTTTAAGAAATGAGGTTTAATATTGCCTCAGTTTAAGAAATGAGGTTTAATATTGCCCCAGTTTAAGAAATGAAGTTAAATATTGCCTCAGTTTAAGAAATGAAGTTTAATATTGCCTCAGTTTAAGAAATGAAGTTTAATATTGCCTCAGTTAAAGAAATGAAGTTTAATAACTTTGGGATATTTTCCGGAGGTAACTTCTGAATTTATTTATTAAATGAATGCACTTTGATAGGTTAGAGAACATATCCTGCCATTATTAGATGACTATATCGTTACAAGTTATTACATTCATATCCAAGGATTATAACACGTCTTAATATTGCCTCACATTATAAGCGATTTTAACATGCAAATACATACCTATGGGTTATCATGTGGATATACGAATTTACATTTCCATAGATTTTAGATTTTTATCGAGGATTAATTTTATTACTGTGTATGTAAGTGAATAGGAATTATGAACATAGAAATGCTAACCTACTGAAATCCTGCTCCCTTCCTTCATTTAGTACTTATTAAGTTCGCTGTACTTTTATGTGTGAATGCATGTTTGTAAATGTTTGATTTTTTAACAAAATAAAATCTCTATAATTTCGCCACAATGTTATTAAGGATGTTCGCTCCTCAAATTTATAGTATTAAACTGTTTTTCTAACTTATATTTTCTTAAAGATCAAAGTATATGATTGAAAAATCAGCATTAAAAAATAGGAGGAAGTGTTTTTTTTTCGAGATATGACGCCTGTAAGATAGTGGGGTGAAGTAGAATTTTAACATGGGAGTCTATAGGAAGATGAGAAAAAAACTGCTTAAAACTTAAAATACTACATTTGTAGTATTAAACTTTTTTTTTTCTCCTTTCTGTATATGTTGCAAAGTTCATGTTCCCCTACCGAAATCGATGAAATAATATAAATGGTAGTGTGGGTTTTATTGAGCTTTGACACAAAATGTACCTGAAAACCCCTCTTTTTTTATTTTAGGCCATTTATGCTGTTTAAGCCCTTTTTAGAGGTTCTAAAGTCACATTTTTTTAATTTGTTTTTTAAAAGTATGTAGATGATGTAGAATATCATGGAGTAAATACAAATTACAAAAAATCTTTACTTTATCATATTTCAATTTTGAAGTTCAACAGGAAGGAGCGAACATCATTAAAGAATAAAACTAAAAGACGCTCTTTTGTGATATTGAAATATATTTCAACTCGTATATACTTACTCTCCTCGCAGAAGTTACCAGTGATCTCTGGGTAATAGCAATCACAGCTATAGCTTCCGTGTGAGTTGAGACAGGTTCCGTACACACATGGTTCGGCAGCCAAACACTCATCAAAATCTGAAAATAATTAATAAAAATCATTTACCAATCACATCCAGTTATCCAATCAATTAAGTTAACCCGTTTCGCGAAATTTTCGCGCGAGTGTCGCGAAATTTCGCGAAACCTGGTATTTTCTTTTTGGACAACTGTAAGGTATTTTCACAATCGTCATTCACCTCGGAAATATCTTCTTTAACCAGAATATACATATGTGTCTTCAAACTCTTTTGCTCTCACTTTGATTCCGAGCTGTTCATGTGAGCGCCTCTAGCTCTGGACTTGTTGTAAGCATTTTCTATCTTTTCAGTTACATTTGTTCAATTAGATTTTCTGTATTTGAAAACGAAACTTGTGTCCACTTCTCCATGACAGTGTTTTGTCGGCAGTTTATGGAGGTGTACCTTTTCCTTTCCGACAAGTTGATTGGTTTGAAACATTTCTGTTTAAATACAATCCTTCAGGTTGGAAACTATACCGGGGGCCGATTTTTTATTGTCTCAGGTGATAGGTCGTGTAATGCTGCAATCAAAAGATTGTCCTTATATCACTGCGTGTTATATATAAGGCAACTTCCAAACGCAAGACCTAACTCTTGCCAGTCTGTATTACTGGCTGATTTAAGCCTTGCGGTATTTCCCTCGCTTTGTTGTGCCTAGATAGTGAATCGCTGCACCAGAAATGCATAGTGGCCCTGGATTTCTCAGCACAGATTTCTTAAGGAAATACTGCAAGGCCTAAATCAGCCAGTAATGGAGACTGGCAAGAGTTAAGCCTTGCATTGGGAAGTTAGGGTGAACGCTAACAACCAACTACTGTTGTGGTTATGTATGAGGTGAAACCATAGGATTTTCGCTGGAACTTGAAACCCTATAACTATTTAGTTTTGGTACTTTTGGTTTTTAACCAGTAGTTTCCTCGAAATAACAATTACTTCTATGAAATAGTTGTGTGAAATAGTTGTGTGAATTGGTTCTGTGACATTGTTGTGTGAAATAGTTGTGTAGAATAGTTGTGTGAAAAAGTTTTGTGGAATTGTAGTGTGGAATAGTTGTGTGACATAGTTGTGTGATTAGGTGTGTTACATAGCTGTGTGAAATAGTTGTGTGACATAGTTGTGTTACATAGTTGTGTGATATAGTTGTGTGAAACAGTCGTGTGACATCGTTGTGTGGAATAGTTGTGTGACATAATTTTAGTTGTGTGGAATAGTTGTGTGACATAGTTGTGTGATTAGGTGTGTTACATAGCTGTGTGAAATAGTTGTGTGACATAGTTGTGTTACATAGTTATGTGACATAGTTGTGTGAATTAGTTGTGTGACATACAGTTAGTTGTGTGGAATGGTTGTGTGACATTTTAGAAATAACTGTGGGAAATGATTGTTTGACATGGTTGGAAGAAATGGATGTGTGAAAATGCTGCGCAAAGTTATTCTATGAAATAGTTGTGTCGAATAGTTGTGTGAAATAGTTGTGTGAAAAAGTTGTTTGAAATAGTTGTGTGACATACTTGTGCGACATAGTTGTGTGAAATAGTTGTGTGAAATTTTAAATAACTGTGGGGAATGATTGTTTGACATAGTGAAATGGGTGTCTGAAAATGCTGCGCGAAATTATTTTATGAAATAGTTGTGTAAAATAGTGGTATGGAATTGATATGTGAAATTTAAGAAATAGTTGTGGTAAATATCCGATAGTGGTATGACAATTTTTGAGGAAAAGTTGTGTGCAATAGAATAGATATTTCAATATATAGTTGTGTGAAACGGTTTCGTGAAATGGCTGTGTGAAGAAGTTGAGTGACATTATCGCGTGATGTGGTTGTTAAATATTAGATAATTTCATCTGGTTCTCTGATCTGACCTTCCTCGCAGTTTATGCCGCTGAACCCTGGTGGGCATGCGCAGTAGTAGGCGTTGATGTCATCTAAACAGAAACCTCCGTTCTGACAGGGGCTTGACAGGCAATCATTGATGTCTGAAAAATGAAATTGTGCCAATTCATGAACAAATGTACATGTACAAATGTTTGAGAGGCATTCTAGAAGTTGGTGTGATTAAGAAGGCACCGATTGTATGGGTGATCAACTACTTTATTAACAATAGCGACGTTTCGGTATAGATCCTTATACCGTTATCAAGGATTTTTAATAAAGAGGTTGATCATCCATAAAATAATTGCCTTCTATATTGTACAAGCTAAATGGTTGTTAAATGATTGACTTGAGTCCGGTACATGCAAATATGTATTCTGATTCTTTTCTGAATCAAGAACATTTCAATGTTAAAGGTGCATCCATTGTGTTTCATGAAACTTTATTTGGCTTTACTACATGCCAACATACGATTTGTGCTGGTATTAGTTCAAATAATTTCACTCAACTTGCATATCCATCCCAAATCGCCAAATATATAAACAAATACTAGTTTCAAAATAAAATCGAGGAACATCATTATACATGTGCAGAAACAGAAACTACACGTTCCATTTACATGCACAATAGTTATAAGACCTATTAAACATTATCAAATTAAATTTATCTTTTAATCTGTTGTAAATAAGTTTCCAAAATTACAGTCTGATTAAAATCGACGGTTTTCCGTGGAATAAAAAATGCAAAATAGTGCATCTACCGGGTTACGAACTCGTTCGTGGGTTTCCACGCCAACGAGGAATCTACAGAACCTGTTCGTATCCCGGCAGATGCAAACTTTTGCAAATTTTATTCCTCGGAACAAGGTCGATTTTAATCAGACTGCCAAAATTACGTTTGACTTGACGCACGCCACACTGAAGAAATAATCCAACAATTACAAAGACATACAATCCATTAATTTTTTCGAAAGTTTGTTATTACGTGACTAATTTGAACAATTAAGTATGCATATATAAGGTATATTAGTAATTTAATTAATAAATTACGTTTGACGCGGTGAATTGTCCGGTTTTCGATCAGAAATCGATACTCTTACCTTTATATCCTCCGTAAATTGAGATAAAAGTTGAAAAATAGTATTGCTAGGGAACGTTATTCGACTGTTTCCAAGTTCGTCATGTTGATTATTAAATCATGATTTATAAATGTGAGACAATTTCTACACATATTTGCCAATTTTTAATGTAAAAAAATACTTATAAAAAAGGTTTAATACTTAACCAAAAGGACAGCCCAATGTTTCAATATTCAATTATACAGTCTGATTAAAATCGACCTTGTTCCGAGGAATACAATTTGCAAAATAATGCATCTACCGGGATACGAATAGGTTCTGTGCAAGGAAACCTCCGAACGAGTTCGTATCCCGTTTGATACACTTTTTTGTAATTTTTATTTTTCGAAAACTGTCGATTTTAATCAGACTGTTCAATTATTTATCACATATATTCCATATTATCATCCATGTTGTCAAATATCTATATATTGATAGTAGGGGTGGTCCATAATCGATAAAACGAAAATTGATTACTTACTGATTTCGCAGCTGGAACCAGAGAAGCCGGGTTCACAAATACAGGTGTAACGGGCAATCATATCTGTACAGGTGCCGCCATCACCACACGGGTTGTTAACACACTCGTCAATATCTGGTGAGGAAAAAATTAAAGTAAAATCAATATCTCTTACACTAGAAAGTATATTCTCCGAAATTTTCACAAAAAAGAAATTGCAATCTGGGAATATTGATTCTCTTGTAATTATACTTGAGATTTTAAACCTGATGACTGAATCAAATTTGTCATGGTTACATGACGTCATGTTTCCTCTATGACGTTGTTTCATATATCATATATCATACTACTTTTACGATCGACATATCTAAACATCGATACATCCCTCGATGTCGCTCGGGGAATACTAATGTTTTGTCACCCACTAGACTGTATTGCAAAATTGGCATGACCACGTGAATACTCATATCCTTCATGTAGACAACCGTTTAAAACAATTAAGTAATTGATGCTTTTCAACTTTAATAACAAACAAACTGCGTGGTAAGCTTTTTAAATCGCCAACTTGTGTATATTCTACAAAAGTTTTCCAGAAACAATTCTACTTCCCAGTTTCAGATAATTGAATGAATAATCCAACAATTACAAAGACATAAAATCAATTAATTTTTAGGTTTTTAATTACGTAACTTATTTGAACAATTAAGCCTGCATATATCAGTCAGATGTAGTATTCATTTTATCAATAAAACATTTTGCAGCCATACAAATACATGAAATACATCAACGGTTTATTTAAAAGGCTCGCCGCTAATGGCTGCAATACTGCCGAAGCGGCGTTAAACAATAACTCACTCACTCACTCACTATTTAAAAGGAGACCGGTTTGAATTAAAAGCAAATGGTTAACAGTTGCAAATAATTATTAAGTAATAAAGTTACGATTGATTATTCATGTATCCGATTGAAGTACGAAAGGCTGACATTAAATGAAAAGTTCAAATAATTAAGCTTCAAGAAATTAAGCATATATATGATATGATTGTAAAAGCAATTCTAATGTATATAGACATCGACGTCATCGGATTTAGTAATACATACCAGATATAATATCAATTTAGTGATTAAATATGACACACATTAATTTAATGTTGAATATACACGTTGAAAAATTTTACATATTGGAAATGTCAGAATTGACATTTTGAAATGTCAGAAGACTAGATGTCTTGAAACGACTTACTTATGACTCAATAAACTCATAGATGCATTCAACATTTAACGACACTGAGTCATCTTATGGCTTCGCTATTCAAAATGTTTATGGGTTTCAGTCTTTTTGAAATCTTTAACCTTTGGATTCCATAAACTTTGAATCATAGCTTCTGAGGTATAGTTTCTACAGTTTCAATTATCTGATCTGGAATCAATGGATTCAGAAACCAAGAACCTTGGGTTATGTTAACCGGAAGCATTAGATTCTGTAAATAGAAAATCCTGGGTCCAATAAACCGGAATAATTTGATTCTGTAAACAAGAATCATTAGGTCCATTAAACCGGAATCATAAGATAATGTAAATCGAAAGTTTCGGGCCCAATAAACCGGAATCATCAGATTTTGGAAACAAGAATTATTGGGTTCATTAAACCGGAAATATTAGATTCTGTTAATCGAAAATATTGGGTCCAATAAACCTGAATAATTGGATTCTGTTAACCGGAATCCTATGTCTCTTTGGATTCTAGTTATTTTTAACGTCTTTCAGTTTTCTTCATTGGATTAAGAATACACAAGGAATCGTTTTGATTCTAGATACATTAATCTTTGGTATTATTGATTAAAGATTTTGTTGATTTTAAACTTCATATTCTAAAAATGATCCTGACTGTACTCAATAATAACCATTATTTGAAGAAAGAAAAACATAATTGTTTGTTGATATTTCAAACATGATAGTTTACATTCAGTGTATGAATAAATAACCCACTGGCCTAATCATCTTTGCTATTCTCACATAAACAGCCGCATTCAGTCATTACATGAGAAAATATGACATACATTTTATGACAAACTCTTTGATCTGGCGGCCATTACCAGTGCATTCAATCTCATAGGACAAACGGAATTCGCTCGCTCACCATAAGAGATAAATCACACAATATGGTATATATATATAACAATTAAACATTCTCTGATCTGACGGTGATTACCAGTGAATTCAATCACAAAGGAACAAACGGAATTCGCTCGTTCACCATTAGAGATAATTTCACCCAAAATATACGACAATTGACAACTCACTGATCTGGCAGTCTTTGCCAGTGTATCCATTCTCACAAGTACAGCGGTATTCTCCAACCATATCAGCACAGATGCCATGTTTGCAAGGCTGGGAAGCACATTCGTCGATTTCTGAATTTAAAATTAAACAGAATGTGAAAATAAAAGTACCTGCAACTCTACAGGGTTTCACAGTCCTGTACACCTTTAAAACTAGACTTTAAACTAAGTTGATTAATAATAAATATCACTTAATTAATATTAATATTAATATTTCATTAGTATGTAATATCAACTAAAAGATACAAAATTTTTCATAAATTAAAATTTCATAATATCCCAAACTATTTTTGTTTAGTATAATACACATTTATACATTAATACTAATGGATAAACCAAGCTTACATTAAAACCCTTCATCACATATCTATATATCGGATTTTAGGATTCAGCACCCCTTCACTAAACAGTGTATTCTACTGCGTGTAAGTATTTCCAGTAAAATGGCGTATATATAAGTACACTTCCAAAACCTTCGCTCACAATAGCCTTGCGATCCTTTTAAATTAAATGCAAAGTTTTTCATCTAATACTTTTTCGAATAAGATTATACCTATCACAACTGTTCTTCCGAATTCTAACACTGATCTATCATCGAGGCGAATACGAAGATTTCCTAAATTCCATTGTAAGATTTTCAAAGTACCTATACACCAAAGCAACGCTTCTATCACTAAAGCGCGGTACAATGTGTATTCTAAACAATAAATGCCACCTGTCGTAGCATGAATGCTGTTTAAGAGAATATATTTGCATCGCAGACACATTTAAAAGGATTACGGCGAGCTGGTTCTCTTTGGGCTGTCCATGTTTCTAAGCAAATTAAATTTATAAGTAATAACTTGTGAGTAACTGACACTCGGCCATTTCTACCTCTACAATTAAATTCAGAAGGTTGATATTTTAGAAAACCGTAGGCGTATTGCATCTGTATAACCAATTTCAAATTTGTCATTTTGATAATTGTCTGTTGTCATGCCTATTTTAGAAACACTACTATTAGTTTTTTGATGGTTGCTGTTCTTTATACCAGCACTCTGAAATTTGCAGTCAAGAATGTGTCGTTGTCATGTCAGAACCTCGCTCTAACCCGGCCACAGGAAATTGAGAATATCCAATATATCATTTCTATATGCCATGTAAAAAAGTCCCCCTCCTCCCCTCCTTATAGATGTCAGAAGAAGTGTACATTTAGATAATGGGTATTCTCAATTTCCTGTGAAATCGACTTTCATCAGTCATGTGATTTCGGTTTCAAGACAATAGACTGTACTGTTGATATGAACAGAATAATAGCTCACAAATATGGATACCGTGTTACATCACGACCAAACTGTTATTGATCAAACATTTGCGTACCGGCCAGTCTGATTAAAATCAACCTTGTTCCGAGAAATAAAATTTGCAAAATAATGCATCTACCGGGATACGATTAGTTCTGTAGATTCCTCGCAACAAGGTCACACCCCGTATAGGCGCGTGTTCAGTACCAGTTTAGCGCAGCCAAAGCCCAGTCAAATACCTGACCAATCACATCATGGTTTTAAAACGGTCGCCGTTTTGAAAGCATTCGTAACAACGAAGGGATAGCTGTTTGGAGTTATCTGCCCCTAGCTTCTCGCATCGAAAGCTTTTGTTTGGTTTTGTGATTGGTTAACCGAATTGCGTTTGAACATGGGAGTCTACGGGCTGTTATCAGACGGTTTTGCGAGAAAACCTTCGAACGATATGAGTTCGTATCCCGGTAGTGTCACTATTTTGTATTTTTTATTCCTTGGAAAAGCGTCGATTTTAATCAGGCTATCGTATCCGCCCACTTACAGGTCCGAAGTCCGTTGTATTGGTACGAGGCGAAGTCGAGAGCCAATACAACGGACCGAGGATCTGAAACTGAAACATGAAAAATGTGCGACTGCGCATGTTCAGACTCTTATTGGCCCAGTTCGACCGTCGAAGTGGACCGTTTCCTGGCTTCTCTAATGCGAATTAAATTAAATAGAATGGGTAATAAAGATTTTTTTCCACTCGAAAGGGTACCGTATGACTTTTACGAAACTCGTGCAAAATTGTGTATAACCCTCGCTTTCGCTCGTGCAATACAACTTCACACTCATTTCGTAAAAGTCATATGACACACTTCCTCGGGTAATAATCTCTATATACATGCCATAGTTAATTACATTTGAAGTTTACTGAATGTATTGTGAAATCTTACCCGTCTCGCAGATGTGTCCCGTGTAGCCAGGTTTACACACACACAAGTACCGGTCATTGAGATTCTGGCACGTACCGTTGTGGGCACAAGGAGCAGACCCACAATAGTCTGGAATGAAAGAAGAAATAAATGAATAAACGAACGTGAGGACAGGATGAAATGAATCAAATAAATGAACAATCTACGAATAAATTTAAAGTGACATTTGACCAACAATGAGAACGAAAGAGTGAAAGATAAAATAAACGAATGAAATGATTGAGAGAAATATAGAATGAGTGAGTTACCATGAACAGAATGAGTGAGTTTAAATACATGAATGAAAGAAGGAATGACGAAAGAGAAACCGACTGATAAAACAAATCACTACTTTACAGCATAAACATAACTAAATGATTGCATCAATTGTATGAAAGGAGACTTTTAATACAATAAAACATATTGCCTACAAGCTGCAACATTCACAAAGGTAGTTTAAGCACTAAAGAAGGTCACCAGGTTACATCACGTGATTACATGTCAATGAGAAACAAAGTGTGCTCCTTATCTTCCCCTCTAAAGCAGACACCTTACTAAAGATAGTCGGTTATTAGAATCATACATTCAGGTATAATCTCGTTATAATATATTAGGTGCGACTTGTGGGCGAAGGAATGCAATTTTTAATTCAACGTGTTATTAGCAGCCCCGACTGTAAGTCGGGACAGCTATCAGTTTTTGTGCAGTTCCGTCGCCGCCGCGTTTTGTATTGGCTATAACCTTTTTCCAAGAAGGTTTTAAGAACAGTTACATAACATTACTTCCTACTTATGCCCCTGGGGAATTTTTTGACATGTTCATATTCATGGACAAAGGTCAAAGTCACGACTTCTGAAATTGCTAAAACAATCTTTGTAAATACGATAACTTGAAAAAAAAGTGCTATCAGGCTCTTATTTGGTATTTATCAATTATGGAGAAAGGCCAAGATTTGGAAAGATGTTCGCCTAACTTCGTCAATGGTCAAGGTCACAGCGATGTCACAAGTTAAGTTGAGATTTGTTATAATATTTTGAATTTCTCCAAATAATTCCTTAGACTTTAAACAGTAGACTCTGAAGTGATGATATTAGGTAAAAACCTTGATTTTGATTTGAAATTATGTGTGAGTATTACAATCGGGAAGACCAACGAAATTGAAGACGTGGTACCCGTGCAGAATGCATAGCACGTGCAGAACGCTGAAATGTACACGTTCAATCGATAGTTAAATGACAGGCAGGTTTTTTCATCGCAGAGGCAAGCATACAGAGAGTAATGCAAAAAGTATTCGGACGATGACGTTATTTCCATAGACTTGCATGTTAATTTAATTTTGGATAAATAATTTTCATGAAATAAATTCTGGTTGGATCAATGTCAAATTTTCCCAGCTTGATTGAAAAACATCTCAGCTTGAAGTACATAATCAGGATTAAATTTTCTGACGACAATTTAACAAATGTATTCCGATTTACCTACGTGTGTACATTAAATAAAAACGGGTCTCATAGATCGCCATGTTAATTGTTTTATATATGTTGATGAAATTACTGTCATTTCCTATATATAAAACGGAGAATTAAACATGAATTATGAGGTTGTAGCCAAGATGATTCCTCACAAACATGATAAATGTGAATAGGATCGGACAAATATCCTATCAATGAACATTATTTATCCCAGATTAAATTAACATGTAAGTCTATGGAAATGGCGTCACCGTCCGAATACTTTTTGCACGACTCTGTACGTTTATTTTTAGTCCAATGCCTTCGAAATCTTGGAAACAGTTTTTTTTCAAGATTTTGAAGTCAAATGCTTTATTATCAGGAGATATTTGGGGTTTTTTGCGGATTTTGTATTGTCACATTTAGTTTTGTCAGTTAGCCCAGACAATGCATTGTTTGAACACAACAATCTTTAAAATTATGAAAAGTCGGCGACATATCGGCGACATTAATTGGTGGTTTGTCTGAGGGAAAATGTGACCCTTTGACATTGACATTATGTCAAAATATTTATCTACTGATCATGTATAAGATGAAAACTTAGTAATCTAAAACAACAGTGTCTACTCACGAATTTTATACATTATATCGTGAAATAATACTTCACCGCCTTCGATGGCCATTTAAAATATGTCACTGTGACAGTCTCATGCAATATTTTAAAAATTGACATCAGTATGTGGCAAGCTGAGATTAAAGTGTTCTTATGGTTTCGGCTAGTGATATACCCCTAGGTTTAAAGGGGCAGTAGCACGTTTTTTTCGCTCAAATAAGTCGATAAAATGTATTAATATATGTATAATAATGTCACCAACAGTAAAACACGATTCTCTCTTCGGAAACTCAAGTTATGAATGAGTGTACATGGTTCGGTAAAGCCATGGCAATCGTTTTTTGTCATTCGAAATAATAAAGTGTGTTCACAATAAAATGGCCGCCATGCAATTTTTGCTTTATGCACAACACCGGTATTACCACTACGAATAATTGGTTTGTGTAATAAGATGTTGTACCCTCTAAAGTAAATATAAATGACATAAACCATTATTCTAAATGGAATTTTTTTTTTAAAATTGCCAAAAAACGTGCTACTGCCCCTTTAAGTAGTTTTTGCTCTCGGTAGAGCGCAGGATTTTCACCCGGAGGTCTCGAGTTCGAATCCCGATGGAGGGTTTATCACGATCACCTCTTTTGTAAATGTATATGTAAATCGGGAAGTAATTACGGTAAATTTGAGAAAATACATATTTGATTAGACTGTGAGGGCATACCATGTTGAGTACCGCGTAATCAGACTAGTGAATGTTTTGACTTAAACAATAGAACCGTTCCTTTAATCAAGTACTTATCTATCGATGATGTTGGTTATTTGAATAAAACCATTTTTGCTATTTCTGCATTTTTATTTTTTACTTTAAAATTTGTATTGGTCTATTTTGACTTTCACCGAGTCTAACGTCACTCGGTTGGAGTGTAGTATGTAACGGTACAATGGCCGCGGTTATTCGTATCCCCGTGTAAATTAAGCCGCGTTTTAATCGGCGTATAAATTGTTTATGGGTCTACTTCATACATTTTAGATGTAGTCATTGTCAAATTGATATCTTTTTAATTTTTCCCCAGTGGTCATAGGGCATTGAATTCGACCTTTAAACAGTGATTAAATTGCATTGCTGAAGTTGAACAATTGACCTTACCGCCTCCAATGACCACTTTGCCAGCGAAAGTGTTGTTCAAGTTTTCTAGATCAGTCATCAGATCTTTGTTTTCCCTCTGGAGTGCTGCAGTCTCTCCAACCAAAATCTGGACAAGGTTATCCAGTTTTTGGTTCGATTCTTTCAGCTGTGTAAGCTCATCCAGAATATTCGTGGCCGAAGTGTCGTTGTCACCAAAATACCCCAAAAGCTGCAAAATCTGCTTGTCATGACGCTCAAGATGGGAAACAATGGCGGAGGCTGTCCTGTTGTCAACCACTCCAGGATTCTGGAGCGCCTCATGAGCTGGAATCTGGAGAGTATACGTGCACTGTCCATCTGGATTACAATTCCCCTGGAATTGATGGATCGTATACTCGAAGGGCCCCTCCCCCAAAGCGGAGGCGACTAAAATGGTGAGAACACTTAACCGCCACATGCTGCCAACTGGAATGTTCTTCGAGAAAGAACCAAGATAACTGTGTCCAATATGAGTCTCATAATCACGTGACCAACTTAGATAAGCATTACCTGTAAAATATGACAGGTAAAATTCCTTATAATAATAATTAAAAAAAAACCCAACATTTTCGAAATGCTTATTTTGTATTTTGAGTTTGAATTTTAAAATGATAATTATATGATCTTATATATGTTTAATGTGTAGTTTATTTTATCTTTGACCTCTGGGAAATCGTCACCTGCGCGATATAATAGGTTTAATACAACGTTTGATCCTGTATATCTTTTACCGGTACTTAAGGATCTTAAGATATCGAAATAAATTAAATATTTCATTATTTTGGGTAAATCAGCATTCCTAGTTAATATGCCCTCTTTGCTAAACAATTTTTTTTATTTCCCCCAGCATATGATAGAAACTTCATTTCAGCATTTATTTTAGCTTATCTTTTCTAATCACACCTTATCACACTATCATAATTAAGGCATAATTTCTTGATTTTATGTGATGGAAAATGCATAAAAAAACATGAATTCTTGACAAAGAGTCAAAGAGGCCCAAAGGAGCGATATTTTGCATTTTCATCCATTTTTCGTATAGCGTCGCGAGAATCATTTTTATATTCAATTTCAAATATTTTTGCCACATACTTCACTTTTTTGGACACTAGGTTACGATCTTCATGAACTGATTTCTTCCAAAATAGTGTGATGCAAGTCTTCAATGCAATAATTGCAATGGGATACGAATAGCGACAAATGCCGTATCAAATCATTCAGTTTCAAAATCATTATCAACTTCACAACACAAGGCATAACTCTTGCCAGTCTCCACACATGGCTGATTTTAGTCTGGCAATAATTCCGTATGGTTTCTGTACTAGGAAATCGGAGCCCATTATGCATTTCAGGTGCAGTGACCCACTATACTAGCACGGGAAAGCAGGGGAAATACTGCAAGGCTTAAACCAGTCAGTGATGGAGACTGGCAAGAGTTATGCCTTACGTTTGAAAGTTGAATCATTATAAGATCAAGTGTATTTGAATAATCAGGAACTTAATTCCTTGAGGGTTGATTGCCTTGTAAGGTGGAGCATGAGTATTAAAACGAGGAAATTAGGACAAAAACATTTGAAAAGAGTTTTTTTTTCACGAAATGCTACCCGACGGGTCTGAACTAGAACAGTGGATACGGAAATTTGGGTCACGATAACACGAGGGTAAAACGTAGGTAAAAAAACTACCCCCTATATAACATATATAAAAGCCATATTACCGATCTAAGGGTCCATTCAACATAAGGTCAAAATTTACGCTAACAAATGGTGATATTTCCAAATGAACGTACGTACCTATCACCTATACAATTCTACGCTAAACCCGGCTGATTTCCACCATATGTCACCCCTATGATAAGTGAAATAGCTCTTCAAACTCGAAAATCGACCACAAAAATCTCCCTCCGTGAACGTGAGACCGCATTTTTTTTTTACCTACTTTTTTCCTACATTTTTCTAACGATATCAAGTCCCTGTGTATTTTCCCCTGTGAATGTGGCGCAGAAGGCATTTTTTTGAAAACTTTAACATGGTTATTGATAAACTCTTTTATACTTGACATGTGCATCAATGGATGAGACTTTTCAGGTAAAGTCATACTTTTGACCCCATGATCTTAACCTTGGCATAGGAATCATTTTCGAACCTTTGAAGCTGTACCTTACTCATTCCAATGGATTATAGGTACTTATCGCCAATGTTTCGCAAAATTATTTGTTTATCCGGAGACAAGAGTATAACAAACACATTTGGTTATTTTATAAAGTTGGAGAGACTGGGGAAAAAATAATTGAATCACGAATTTGATATTATGTTGAAATTTAAGATACGAAATGAAATGATAGCCTCGAACATACGGTCGCTAAAGAAAAGAAATATGTTTTTGTTCAAATAATTACAATCGCTTGATTACTTTGAAGTGAGGACCTGAGGCTTATGGGAAGTCACAAAGTCGTTAAGTATGTTTATCGGGTAAAAAATGTCAACATGTTATAAATGTGGGTTTTTTTTTAAAATCGAGAAGTACTCACTGTTGCCGACATTAACGCTCTAATGATAGCCGAGTCTGTATGTTAACGATTGAAGTCGTAATTTCTGATCGAAAACCGAACAATGCACTCTTGCGCGCGCCAATCCGGCAAACGTCATTTGGAGATAATCTACAACAGAGAAAAATACAAATTTGTGTTGGTATTTAATAGGGCATATAACTAGTCAAAGTGTACATGTAATTGGTAGGTATACATGTAAATAGAGAATACTAAACGTTTTTCCGTTTAATAACTTCGGTTTCTGCACATGTATAATCCTGTCCCTCGATTTCCATAGAAAACAAGTGGTTTCGATATAGTTGGCGATAGGATATAAATATACAAAATGAGTGAAATTATTTGAATGTAAATAAGCGTCTAATTTGGGCACGTAATAAAGCCAAACAAAATATTATGAAATATACTCAATGGCTCTTTAAAGGCATTGTAACACTTTTTCTGCATATCATATTTTCTCAAATGTTCCATTTCTTATCAAAGTTTTTACAATATATTGTTATGTTAGAGGGTAAAACATCTCATTACACGATACAATAAGGCGTATCCATAGAAAGCGGTTATCCCTATTGTTAGAAAATGGAACGATGTATCAAAAAGCGACAATTTTGTGGAACTCTTCAGCGTGAGAAATAGATGTCTAGATCTTCTGCGATATTGAAAGTTCAGACAACAAGAAGGTTGACCATTCAATCATGGTGCCGTATCTAAAAGTTAAACTTTACTCTGAGTGTTTCATTCAGATCACTTGAACTATCTTCGAATGGTCATTTTAATTTGAACACCGAACCATTGTACATTATTTTTATCATTGTTTGTTATTGCTTGAGGAGTAGGCTATTATTTAGCCATTGTTAACTCTTATTTTCCTTTTTGTGAGAGCACGTTATTTCAGTCAGAATGGCGTGGTACATTGCCTTTAAGGTATTGCATTTGTCTCCGTGTATATATGTAACGACCTGTCTCGTGACGAAACTTCCAAATATACATGACATCATGATGCTTTTACATCATCAAGTAACAATGGCATGACGTTAACGTCTGATGACAACAACATGCCATGACGTCTGCAAGCCTCGGTATTGGTAAGTTTGTAACTGATTTATCTAATTTCAGAAGACAATTGATGAGATGTTCTATGTCAACAATATAATTATAACATCCAAATTTAAATGACGTTTGGGGGGATGGCGAGAAGGTTTAAGGTTATTTATAGTCGCACACTAATGTTATAAATCCTGATTTTTTTTATTAACAAAAATATGACCTTCAAGAAACCATGTCATTTTTAGCTCATCAGGCCTGAAATTGTACATTTGGTGACCCTGCGGTCCCAAACTTTTATTGTTGCGGCACACATGACAGCCAAATGAAATATGATGAAACATCATTAATGTCACTTTAAGCTGTTGAAAGAGGATATTTAAAAGATGGTTATTTAGAAGAGTTTTTGAAGAAATTCACATTCAGAAATATTCATTGATATAGTCATTTGCAATAATGATGCTATTTTCGTCAAAAATATACTATCATTCATAAAGTGGTGTAATTTTTCACACAGTTGGATAAATTCGAAAAGCATATGTTTTGTAAAGAAGACTACACAAATTCATTCATCATTAACTTTAACTTATTTCCGTTCAAAGACAAACTTGGATTCTGAAAACTATGAGAATGCTATTTGGACAGAATGTTTGGTATTCAAGTTGAACATCACAACACGATATTATGGACATTGTCAACTTTAAATCATTTTTACGTTCATTCATTTCATTCATCCCGTTTTATACATCAATGAAAGGCGGACCTTTTCGACAAGTAAACTTTAAAGTGTGCCGTTAGTTTCAGTTGCTAAACGATGATAGAGAGTTCTCGGATAGCATACATGTGAAAAGCGTGCATCACGTGCAGAGTCTTGTCAAATGACATGACGAACGGGTTAATCAGTGCGAAAGTGTCAATTCATCTGCCTGACGGCTTATACAGACACTGAATTTCAAATGAGGAAAGATGTACATGTATATAAGGAAGTTATGTTTTACTTAAGAAATAGAAGACGAGTTGGCGTGCTTTATCGTTGAATAAAACATAGCAGGGAGCATAAAACACGATGGAAAAATCGGAAAATCAAATTAAAAAATGAGTTTACATGGTTCAGTAAAGCCGTGGGAATCGTTTTTGTTATTCGAAATAATAAATTGTGTTCACAATAAAATGGCCGCCATACAATTTTTGCTCTATACGCAGCATCGTAATTACCACTACGGATAATTGGTTTGTGTAATATGATTTTTACCCTCTAAGGTTAATTCAAATGACATAAACTATCATTATAAATGGGAAATTTGAAAAAATAAATTCTGCAAAAAACGTGCTACTGCCCCTTTAAGGCCAAACTCAAAGAAAATTAGTGTCTGAAACAATAACCATGTTCACATGTGCCTTTTTGTTTCAATTTCTTTGGAATTTTATTTAAGGCAATTAATTTTATTTCGGGAGCACAACTCACAATGCCTTTTTTAGATTTGCCGTTTAGCATTCTTCTTTAAATTCTTTGGATTTCCTTTTTGCTGTTTCCATAGAATTTACAATTTCGCTTCCAGGACTGATCTTGAAAATTGTATAGCTGATATTATTACAGTTTCGAAAGTAGAACAGTATTCTTGTGGATTTATGAATAGGTCAGAAAAATTCGAGTGATTAAGAATAAAGCTTCATAATCATTATAACATGGTTATATTTGGGATAACACTACCTTCAATAGTACAAATTCTTGTACTTTTTCGGGCCGAGTCCCATGAGGGATTCGAACCCACTCCATCAGAGGAAGGCAACTATCGCCAGCATTGACTATACCAACAGCTTACCACACGACCATTTCGAAATCATTGTTCAGTATATTTCAAACTTTTCAAACTTGGCGGTGGATATAACCGTCTGCTTGTTTATTTTTATATGGCAATTCAACTAGTGATCTGTTGATCTGTGATCTTGAAATTGAAGTTTATTTGAAAATGGCGCTTCATTATTTGCTGAATATGAGACAATATGACACTCTCGCGTGAGTATTAATATCTATTTACAAAATATACGGGTTTCAATTTATTCAAAATCGGCTTACCTGGCAGCAGTATCATAAGTTTGACTTTATTGAAAATATGGCATCGTTTCTTTAGTCCGGTTGTATATGTACATTTTGTACATACATGCAGTAATGTGTTTTTTATACTGGAGATTTTAATTTTTATTACCTACGAGGGCAATCATATCGGGGTTCATATTTTTATACGACTTTGTCATAGTGACGTGACGTCATAAACCATGTTATCATGTCACGTTTCGTCTATGACGTTGCGTTATGAATGCTGAGACGGCGGATCGCCAGTCTATGATTGAAAATAATTTTAGCGTATTTTCATTACGTTCGTGACGTCGGTAAGAATATTATATTCATGTCTGTGTTATACCATATTAACGACACTCCTGCCTGAATATCGGTATATCCTTCGCTTTCGCTCGGGAAATAATAATATTCAGGCACTCGTGTCGTTAACATAGTAATACATAGATATTCAGGCACTCGTGTCGTTAACATAATATTACATAGAAACTGATATAATATCCTGTATATAAGAGACAATATTCAAACATCTCCCAAGCTTTACTATTTGATTTCATATAATTATGCTCGTGTATTGGAAAAAGAGTGTCAAGACGTTCTAAAGATACAAAATGGAAAATTGTATTTGGGTGAGCATTGGTCAATCTCTTACAACAGAGTGGGCAGGTTACTAGCAATCCTTGCCTGAGATCACCTTGTACATCTTGTACGATTTTGTCATATATATACTTGTAATGTAATGTCAGTGTTGATAATACAATAATATATTTGCATCGCTGATTTAATAGGATTTAGGGCAATGCCTTTCATATTTCGTTTGCATAACTCACCCTAATTTGCAAATTTGCACATCTACCTATTCGCTTAATGAAATTTATGCATGCTTTAGAAATTGCATGTTAGGAGAAATAGGAAAATATGTAAAAGAACAAATAACATTGCATTTGTTTGAACTAAGGCCGGTCTTTCGTTTGCAAAATTCCTCGAAGAAATTTGTGTTTGTGATAGTTTTGCCTTGGGATAAAATGATTTAATTGTTTTCCTCCTGTTACAGATGAAAAGCTGAGTATAGAACTATCAGATTATTATATACATGTGTAATTCACACCTTCTCTAAGAAAGAGTTATATGATTTATCCAAGTTTTTATCCTAATAATTCACTGTAAATTCAGTCACGGGACAATTGTGACATTGATGATATGAAATGAAGTCCTGAAAGTACAAAGTGAAAATTGCATATTAGTCCAGGAAGATTGGATGAGTGAGGCAGAAGGAATGTGCCCGTGATTTGATATGCTCTCATAACACAATATACATGTAGTTTAGTTTACACCTGCAAGATTTCGACCAAGGATGTAATCACACGATGTAATGTGCTGTTGATAATAGAATTTGACAAAGCCTCTTTCTTGTCTGATAATACCGTTCTTGGATGTTCCCTTTCATCTCGCCCCTCTCATATTTGCACATTGACCTTCTGTTCTCTCTCCTGAAAAGCATGTACAGGGCTTACAAGATCATTGTGCTGGTAATTACATCGTTTCGGTATGGTATCTTGCTTTTCTGATATAAGATTGTAGAAAGATTTTTACCAATTTTAATTTCAATTATATACCCATATTTAAAAAAACTAACATTAAAGAATTATCTTTAAAAAGTAAGAAATTTAAAGTTTTAAGAAAAAGGTTGTAAAAACTGCCTACTGGTTTGTCACCAACTTTCACACAAAACATAACTCGCGCCAGATTCCATCACTGGCTAATTCAAACCTTGCTGCATTTCCTTAACTTTTGGGTGCTATTGTAACTAAACGCAATGTGAATAGCAGGTGCAGTGCGCCGCTACGCTAGCACATGTAAGTTGAGGAAATGCAGCAAGGCTTAAATAAGCCATTTTGGAGTGAGCCATTGAGGATAATAGAGTATGGTCAATTGTATTATTAGATTGTAAAGGTATACTTTACATACTCAAGGTTCAATCATAGTGAACAGTGGTACGTGTAACTACAGCTGTTAAGAACTATTTTTGTGATGCTTCATCATGGACGTTATTTAAAAAAATTGAATCAAAATGTATTGCAAGTTACAAAACCTATACAAGTTGATATTGAAAATAGGTCAACACTTTGTAAAATACAGTGTACTTGCCTCCGCACAATGATGTATACAGGAGGAATCTAGTACAAAATACACAAAAAGGGTTTTTCTTAGCATATATATATATATATATATATATATATATATATATATATTGACGAAGATTTGTTTGAGGGACCTCTATCGGGAGAGAGTATGAAGTGTCGTTGAAACTCGTTCTTCATCAATACCAACTTCTTTTTAGGGAAGGCCAGCCCAGAATGGATGTCTGCTAACAAGGTGAAGTTATTTACACTATTGTGGACACAGACGCCATAATGGAGTGTTTACTCAGACCCAGCATGTGCAATGAATTCCCTTCCGACCATTGATCCTGGAAACTACCGGAGAAAATTTTTCAAAGGCACTTTCATGTCATCAATGTAGGAGACCGATCGTTAGTGATGTGATACAGTGGGTGCTTCGTTTGTAACTCAATATTCACTGTCAGAGGGTTATTTTAAAGCAGGAATCTAACAGTTTGTTGGAAATATGTTACTTGAGTGTGTTGTCACAACTAGATTGCATGAGGGGCGGGATAGCGCAGTGGTTAGCGTGTTCGCCTCGGATCAAGAGATTCGGGATTCGAATCCCGCCAAGGGCACGTCAAATTTGTCTGCAGTAAAGAACTGTTCTAGCCGCAGTAAGGTTTGGGTGCAATGCTACACTGAATTACTTCGCAGTACCACCCATGGTTCGCTAGTTCCAGCTGTTGCTCGCAGGTTTCACCGCAATGTATAGCCACATGGTGTCGCGGACTTTCTCCCTGCCATACCAGCAGCCGCGATATATCTAATTAAGAATAATACTCTGAAAGGGGCGTTAACCCTCAACTCATCTCACTTGTCTGTGTTCTCATAATAATAGTAAATTTTAAAAAAATTACAAAATGCATTTGCACCACAGAGAGGATACTACATGTAGCGCAGATTATACAAATGTCAATAATATGTGTGAGTATGTATAAAGTATTGAAGAAAAACGTACCAAGTGTTAACAAATGTCTCTCAATGATATTGATCTACGGGTTCATTCATTGGAACTTTAATCACACTGTACAGAGTTCCATTTGTAAAAAAATCTGAAATTCAATACCCTTGTATCCTAGCATGTACTTTGAACTATAGCATTAAATGCAAATATCATAATGTCATCACGGAATTAAGTCACAACTGAAAATTGAATTGAATTGATTTTCTATTGGAAATTCTACTCGTACAGGAAATTACTCAATGGAGGAGCTCCCAAACATTTCTCTTGATAAAAGTTTTATTGATTTGTGAATCAAACTAAATAAAACTTAGAGTAAAATCAAATAAACTTAAGATAGAATGAAACTTACTTTTGAATTTTTTAAATTTAAATTCTTTTTTATTGGAAAGGCTATGGCAATCGTTTCATTACTACATTGTCTTTAAATATGACAATAATTGTTGACAATTATTACTAAATTCCTAAGCTGATTGCGATATTGTGAATCATTGAGTTATTGTATTGTAGCACTGTTCCTTTAAAAATGTTATAACTATACATCAATTGCATATAATCTTTCTGGACGTCAGTGAGAAAGATAAGATGAAATACGCATTTACCAGTCACCAATTCCTGACATAAACTTATACTGAGCAAAAATGTTAAGGACCAATGGATTTTCCCATATGTGGAAATGTGTGTTATGAAAACAAGTTTATGAAGAATATATTTATCAAAGTCATTGCGAAAAAAGGAACCACATATTAGCATTCTAATGTTTTCAATCAGAGAAATACATTATTACGTTTTTGGATTGATGTTCACTTTGCCTCGGAATCGCAATTTGTTTAATCATCTGAAACTGGATTGGTGTCATCTTCATTGGCGTGTATGACCACTTCGTTAATTCATTCATTCATTCATATAGACAATGCTTTCAAGTAAACAAAACACATAAGAGTATTTCGAAGCGTCAACTACGTACTAAGATATGGCCATTCAAAGTGAGTAATATTGGCCAGCTCATTATCCCAATCCTTAAACAGTCTGCCGGGCCGCCGTTAGCTTTCGTTAGCGATGTGACGTCATACACAGGAGTTGCTTAATGAAATCGTTAGGCGATTTGTCGATTTTCGTCGATAATTCGTTTAAAACATAATAACAACGTTTCGACATTACAAGTTTCCGATAGAATGGGTATCTGTGCGTCCGTTGGGAGTAATTTCGGAGTTGTTGGAGTATTTTTCGATATGCAATCGCTGATTTTAGATTTGTTCTTTTCCCAATCGGGTGGAGTGTTAGGTTATCGTATAGGCTACAATATGTTTTGAAATGAATAACTGACAATTCAAAAATAAAAAATACCATGTAATTTTTTAAAAATTATAACGTCATTATTAGTTAATTTTGATTGATTTTGTGTTTGAAGAGGCGTATCGTTTTACATCTACTGCATCATTATTTCTCATGGTGACTTTATATTGCTAATAGAATAGTTGCATTATAACTAGGAAAATCATATCATTTTCATCATTGTTACTGGTTTACACATTTTTTAGATACAAATATTCGGACTATCTTTAAATCTATAGTCGTGTACATTTACAATTATTTAGGTTCGGTGTTATACCACTGACCTAACATAAACATTCATTAGATTATAGCATTGCATGACTTTTACTAAAAAGAACATCAGACTTTCTCATGTTCCTAGCATGATATAAAACAGCCCTTGCATTTTATATTGCATGTATTGTTTGGTGGTCAATTCATGTGTTTTTGGAAATAAAATACTGTTTAAATCACATCGGATTTAAATTTGGAAAATGTATCTTTCCCATTTTCAAATGAAATAATTGAAACTATAAAACTTTGATCAACTCGCCATGGCCATGTGTTGTTTGATTTGCAATTTAAAAAAATATATCTCAGGCTATAGTTCAGTCGTGTAGATTTCCCCTCTTATTTAATATTAAATAAGTTAGAGTGTCAATAACGCAACTACATCACTTATCATATATCGTTACATTGATAAACAATAATAAGGAAAATATTTTGTTATTTCGCAAATGGACGAATGTGAAAATAAAAATTATTCAACGTACCCATGAGTCAATGAATGAGGCGTGCTAACACCGTTATAATGTGTATGAAAAGTGGAATAAATCTCTGTGACGTTTGAACATCTTCATCATCTGACATGCGTGCCGCCGCCATATTGGGTAATGATAAGAATTGTTCCAAAACACATTGCAGAATTACGGGTCCAGCAATGGTCACATCACGTATTAAACAGTGTTGACATCTGCTGCAATTTGTAGTACGTTTTACGGGGCGTGTATATATGTAATTTTGTTGTATAAGAACAAAGGTATATATGTTATTTAAGCAGTTATGTAAGGCTAATTCTAGTGGATTCTGTCAATAGACGCCAAGCGACTCCTGTGTATTACGTCACCAGGCCTAGCACCAGCATTCGCTCTCGCCTAAAGTTTTACGAGGCGTAATTGAGCGGCGTTCTAAAAAGGCCTTATTAAAGGTGTTTATTAGTTGAATTGACATATATCAAGTGAAATCCTCGTCATCTTTGAATATGCTTGAATAAAAACCGAAAAGTGATATGGTCGAGGTTTGTGGGTCTTTAAAGGGACACTGCGTCGAGGATAAAATGAGTCTCATATCTAACTAAGCTGATTAGAGTGTCAGGTAACGAGTTACACTTCGCTTCACTCTCTACATGCAAGTTGTTATTGCCAATTGTCTGAAATCGTGACTTGTTAGAAGACATATTAATTAGCATAGTTGGATACACATAATCTGATTTTTATCCTCGACGCGGTGTCCCTTTAAGAATGTCTTGAACACCTATGGAGAGGTTCTGAAACAGTTGATATGGAATCTGATGCCGTTAATCAACAAGGACGTTAACGAGCTCATTAAGGGTTGTTGGTAACTTCAAAAAATAATGTCAAAATAAAACTTACTTTTATTTTAATAACTTTTTGTGCTCAGTATATATAAATGCAATCACTTTGAGCACTGAGACTGACGATAACATTACCAGAGGGATATCTATCACAGTCGATAATTCGCTCTTCCGATTCTATACCATTCCTTGGTTAAAAGTATTACTTTCTTTAAACACACATTCCATGCTGTAAAAAGAAAGCTCTGGACGCCAAAGCTCATAAAGCTTTTAAATGAATTAGAACTAATCGGTGTCTGGATATTTTCGATACTTCAGGCTGCATGATTTCACACCATTAACACCATTTGGCATGTTCTATCATGCACGTGTGACTGCCGAAACAAGGCAGCTTAAATATATGGACTGTATTATCTGTGAGTAATCTTTGTGAGGGGTTGAGTAGGGGCACTGACTGCACACAAGTAATAACAACGTGACCCGAATCTCACAAAGTATGGCAGTATGTGAAGAAAGCATGTATGTGTTATGTCACACCAGTGGAAGTGACTTCCGGTTGCGCACGAGAGAGGACCGGACGTGTTCGTCACGGGCTCCAACCACCAACGTAAACTACTTAGTCGATCCGCAATAAATGTACATGTATGTATGAATGTAACTCATCACGCATTTTTAATACAATTCACCACAGTTATTAAATTTTACCGCATTAATTACATCTTACGTCGTAACACACCAAGTTACTTGTGAAAATAAATATTTTCTGCAAAACCTGTCTTTAAAAACAGACGTCTTCGACAATTAGGAAACCAAATAGAAGGTCAATTCCGTCATTATTTAGCGCTAGCTGCGGAACAAAGGTTCGCTTTTCGCATGGACAATATGACGCTTGAACTGCAGTTATCATGTGAAAGCTGATGTTGAAAACACGGAGTTAAGTGTGAGTGTTCACGACATTGAAAAACAACAACTCAAAGAACAAAAGCACAAAATAAATTAATAGAGAAATAACTTTTACCAAAGGACAGCCATGACAGAAAACCCAATTAACTTTTTATGGTGTTACAGAAACACCTGAAGAAAACTCTGAACATGCTCTCAGGGCGTTCATGATCAACAAGCTCAACTTCAGCGAGCAGAAGGTTAATGACATTTATTTCAAAGTGGTCCACAAACTCCCTATCTCAGAATTCAAGAAAAAAGCATCTCAAATTAAAATCATCACCGCAATCTTTATTTACATGTCCGGCAGAGAAGCAGTCTTTGAGACGTGGAAACAGTTGAACAAAAACAGCATTCCAACGGGCACACTCACTTCTGATAAGACAGCGAGCTATCTTGGCTCGCAAAGTCGGGAGATTAAAGAGAATATAGATTTGGACTCATATACAAAAATGTTGTTCACGAAGTGACATTTTACCACATTGTTTATGGTATAATGAATACATTCTCTTCGATCAAAAACAAACGAGGTATGACCTTTGTAAATGAATTGATACATAATGATGGAACAACATAGAACATGTAGAAACTAGCTAAAACTTACTTCTTTGAATATTAAAGGCCAGTGAGATTACTAAACAGTATTCAAAAGCATACAACATTTTTAGGGAGAAAAGCTATAATCGCTATTTATTCTACAAAATCGGCTATAAGGCATATTAGGATATACTAGGTCCAATTTTAAATCCTGCTAAATTTAACTACAATCTAAAATGTGAAACTGATTTTGAGACATATATGTGAAAACGAATGGAAATACCAAAGGAGTATATTCCAAGCTCATATAAATTTGGTTTAAGAGGTTCAAATACCTTTTGGTGCATAGAATATTGCCAACCAAGCCTGTTCATTTTGTGAAAATACGTCGGATAGCAGTCCTTATCTTTTGTATGTTTGTCTAAAATGTAAAAACATGAAATAATGTTTTCACAAGAAATAAGAACAGGGCTCCGTTCCATAACAGTGAGCGATTATAATCGCTCATAAAGCGCTCAGTGTAGCGGAACTGTTCTACACGCAGTAAGGTTTGGGTGCAATGCTACACTGAATTTCAGCGTAGTACCACCCATGGTTCGCTAGTTCCAACCGCTGCTCGCAGGTTTCACCGCAGTGCATAGCCACATGGCGTTGCGGGCTTTCTCCCTGCCATAATACTAGCAGCCGCGATATAAGTGAAATACTCTTGAAAGCGGCGTTAAACCCCAACTCACTCACTCACTCAGTGTAGCGCACAATGTAGCGCTCATTCTCTCCTGAAGAACACGGTGTGATTCCTCGAGGTTTGCTACGTAGCGCTACATTGTTGAGCGATTACTTTTAAACCTCTCTTGGGCATGGCCCTGATCTCAAACGGAACAGTGAGATAAAAGTCACATTGGATTTTAACAAAATTTATCAATTATATGTTGTCAAATTTAAATTTATAAAAAAAATACATGAATAAAATAAATGTACATGTTCGCCTCTTTTTTTAATATGATCAGGACTGAAATAAGTAAAATTCACAATATCGAGAAAAACACATGCCAATCCCTCTTGCAATTAAACCATATTTGTTGAATTATTCCCTTACTGTCGTTCTGTATTTGAATGGATTTAACAAGTTTATGCCTATGTCATTAGCATCTGTTATGATATGCTTATCGATATCATCAACACAATACTATATAATGGCAGTATTGCCAAGATTTACACTTTTTCACATTTTTTTTACTTTATGTGATGGTGGTGTACCCAGGTCATACAAATTGTATAAATAATGTTCGGATGACTCTCTTTGAAATTTCCCCGTCATTTTCTTTGAAGGTTTGTTATGTCAATTATAGTCGTGCCTAATTTTTTTTGGACGAGACGTGTGTCAATCCAAATCACTCCATTAATATGATCTCCATTCATGATTCCAGTGATCTTGTGATATGCGTTTCCCCGGTGGTTCAAAATTCACCCAGGCTGTTCTTATGACTGTCAGTTCTATTTCAAATCTAGCACGATCAAAGCTTTTCTAACCATTACATGCCAGACAATTGAAATTTGTTGGTTGCCTTTTTACTCTTGCAGAGTCTTCAGATTATGGCTTTTTCGGTGGAGTTCAAAATAAAGTAATTTTTTTCTCTTTTTGGTTAATTTAATAATTTTAAAGAAATGTGATTCATTTGATTATAGAACGATTACAGTAACGCATATCTGCAGTAGTTTTAATGAATTAAATAGTGTTGGATTAACTATTAGTTAAAATATATTTGTTCAATGTAGACAGAGGTAAGAAATTAAATTTACATCAACATGATTTCTACCATGTTTAAAATGTTGTTAATGTGTGAAGAATGAGGCATATAGTTGATTTTCAGATATAATAATATCATATGTCGATGATCAGTTGAGCTTTATCCAATTTAAATTTGAAAAAATATTACGTTTAAATGTCGTTGTTTTAGAATAACTCCATAATATGCGTTGATTGATAACTAAACGTCTGTACTTCATTGTATTTAGATTTAGAGTAAGACGTCAACAAATTAAAATATTTATGGTACACTCCCACTTGAAATAGAAACTGGCAGGATGAATGGAATGGAACGTAAGGATGTAAGAGTATGTAAATCAGGGGAGATAGAGGTTGAATATAATGTTGTACTTATTTGTAATTTGTACTGATTTGTATCAGAAAACAATACATAAATGTTTCTCCAAACAACACTTCATTGATTTGATGTCAAAACATAATGATGAAGTCATTAGGAAGTTGTCTATGTATATACACCATGCAATGATATTTCGAAATACTATAATTCAGTAAGCACCATTTTTGTATTGTATACGCAATGTTGTAATACTATTGTATTCTATGTTGTTATAGGCCGTAGGACTTAACCACAATAAAGAACTTATAAAATATTTGTAATAGGAAATTATACATGATAAAACCAACTGAAATTTGTACTTTCTCGTGTACTTCAGTTTACATACTTGATCAAACAAACTGTTACTTCCGAAGAAAGACAATAACTTTGTCAAGCGCAAATCTACATTTCTGTGTGAAATTTGATGCTTTAATGTTATATCAACACTTTGTTTTTATCAAATTTTAATTGAATTAGAAGTTTGATGCATTTCGCTAATATTGATTGTTACTCCCGCAATATTAAAAAAAAATCCATTGTCTCACCATTTAGGAGACCATGAAAATTTTCACGTTATGTGTCCATTGATAATATTTTTAGACTTTTAAACAGTATTATTCATTGAATTTCTCCAGCACAAACTTGAATAACCATGTGTATATTTGCACCTACTCTTCTATAGTGTATTGTAATGAGACTTCGTGGACACATAGCAGGTTAAATTACATGGTGATTTTTTCAGTGGATAATTTTGATTTCACTATTTTTAGGGTTTGAACCCGCCAAGGACACGACAAATTTGATTGCAGTAGAGAACTGTTCTACACGCAGTAAGGTTTGGCTTCAATGCTACACTAAATTTCAGTGTAGAACCACCCATGGTTCGCTAGTTCCAGCCGATGCTCGCAGGTTTCACTGCAATGCATAGCCATAAGGCGTTGTGGGCTCTCTTCCTATAATAATACTAGCACCCGCGATCTAAGTGAAAAACTCTTGAAAGCGGTGTTAAACCCCAACTCTGGGCTGATGTTCTCAAAGGTTATGATATTTAAATTTATTTTACAAAATGCCATGGAGTGCACACAGTTGAAACTCTTGACGTGTATCAGGTTTCTTGTCTTACCTTATAATTTGATATTGTCCCTGAGGTAAAACGAAGAGTTAGTGCGTTAGGTTTACTAAACGCGGATTGAAACGTTTTTCTTCAAGGATAGTGAAATTTAACGACTTGTTTCGAAACTACATGATACTATTTGATAAAACACAAATAGCCTATTTGAAACGTTATCACCCATAAACTTTGTTCTTATCTCATTCCTAAATCCTAATATACAACTCGAAGAACTAAGAAGAAACTAAAACCGTTACTTTATTCATTATGTAACAATGTTATATTTGGGACCACACTATCTGCACAAATTATAAATAATTTTTTAATTATTATTTATTAAATACATTTTTTTACCTGTTCCCTCTCAGGATTCGAACCCACATCCTCAGAGCGAAGTACCAATCGTAAACACTGAACGTCCCAACAACTTACCCATTCAGCCACCGTGACCTGAGATAACGAGACAGAAAGTTGTATTGCAAATAGTGTGATTCAAAACAACATGTGTTTACTATCTTAAATGGTATTTATTTCTAATGAATGTACCTAATGTGACAAACTTTGGAACGAATGTCTTAGGTCGAAGGTCTGACATTCAGGGCTGGCGTCATCAAACAAATAACGTTTAATATCCTTTCTGAATGGTTTGTGTCTACATCATACCGCCTTTGTTAAACTTGTGCAACTGGCATGAACACTTAGTTAAGAAAGTTGGCAGGAGGAGGAAATACAATTACCTATCCATACAACATCTTTATTGGGATGAGATGTAAGATGTAGACACTGAAAAGATTGGTGTTGCCACTTGCCTCAGCCCCTCACACCATCGTCACTTCAGATCCTTTCCCCTTCACCCTCACCATGTTAAGTATAAACTGTAATAAAATAGACCTGATTTTAATTCGATTTTGTGATTAGTAAGGAAAGTTGTGAACGCCTTCAGACAAATGATAGTCAAAGTCCCAACGTGTCTGGCTCAATGATGAGACGGGATCGTTGATCGTGATGCTTGTTACAACAGTTTGTGTCAAGTTGTATGTAAATAAGTCATCCATTTGTTAGCTCCAATGCTTTTAATAGTGATTTCTAATGATAGCTCTCCAAGGTTTATTACTCCATCTCAAACATGAGTTGTGACCATGTTGGTGAAATAGTGTTTTATAGTACAACTGCAGCCTGAAAATTTGTTCACCTACTTGCGTTTTAGGGCAATTAAAACATGATTTTTAATTGTTATCAAAGTTTTCTCATTAAATCAATATTGAATTCTAACTATTATTCCGATATTAAGGTAATCGGAATACTGACAATCTGATCTATACTGTCTATTTCATCCTTCATATTAAGAGTTTGAAGGCTGCTAGAACAGGGCAAAATTCAGGATTTGACAACACAAGCTTATTACCAGAATATAATGATCCCTTTTAATTCTGATTCCTCAACAGCCACAACATATGGAAATTGTTTTCTGTGTCACCTGAAAAGAGATATGCACGGATGTTTTATTGTCAACACAATTGACATCCCAAAGGGTCAATGTATCAATTTCGATGATTTCAGTCTAACTCCATTTCATTGTAAATGTTTATAAATACGGGAGTCGTAAAATTTAACTGAACGTTGCTTACTAAAAGGCAATCGGTATACATCTTCTTTAAAATACTTGAAATACTAACTTTTTACTTTTAAGATCTTTAATACCAATCGAGCATTATAGATAACACCACCAAAGTGGAAACAATGGAAAGACATATCAATAGTAGTATTCTCTGTGTACTGAAAACTCGAAACTCACAACTTCATCTGAACATTATATAAACATGACAACATCACTTTAAAGGGGCAGTAGCACGTTTTTTGCAAATTTGATTTTTTCAAATGTCCCATTTATAATGATAGTTTATGTCATTTATATTTACTTGAGAGGGTAAAACATCTTATTACACAAACCAATTATCTGTAGTGGTAATAACGGTGTCGCGTATAAATTTTATTATTTCGAATGACATAAACGATTCCCATGACTTTACAGAATCATGTACACTCATTTTGTAAATTGATTTTCCGAAGAGAAAAGGGTGTTTTACTATTGGTGACATTATTTTTCAAATACATTTCATCGACTTATTTAAGCGAAAAATCGTGCTACTGTCCCTTTAACAAGGTATTATCTGATATCCAACCTTTTAGAACGTTTTGCGGAGATCAATAGTTAATCTAGAAATGATAGTGCAGTATACTTTGTCGGGGAATCAAGTGCTTAGACTATTGCTGAAGGATAGGATTTCATCCTTGATGCAGTCTCACGAATCTTTGTGGCTTGATTTCCCTATAATAATGGTTCTAGGGAAATATCGTCCATTAACATTCTGTGAATAACGTTTATGTTTATTTTCAGTTGTATGCTTGTAACTCAGTTTTTACCAAATACAGTGGCAACCCGTGTGCAATATGTGTACTTAAGTATGATGTACATTATGGTAATGTTTGCTTTTGCCTTTGATTCAGTGATATCATATTCCAATTAGGATAGTTAAAGGCACTATGTCACGCCAATTGTTTTAAAATATAAATAATGCACGGATAATGCACATCTCGCGATATTACAAACGATCTACCCTCAGGTACTGTATTATATTAGTTATATGGAAACTATGTAGGTTTTCAGGTTTTAAAGTTAACTTTAAAAGACCGGAAGTAATTAATGCAACGTTGCATTAAATCCGCATGAACTACAACATCAGCGATATTAAAAAATTACACCCAACCCGAAGACCAAAAACGGCAAACGCTATCGTTAATGTAACAGCAATGCATACACTGCGTATTACCAACCGATGAAGTTACAGATACTCCTCAATGAAGACTACCCAATCTGTGTTGACAGTTAACAGAATAAAGTATATGCAAGAGCTGAATGAAATCCTAGTTCAACCGTTTACCACATTCTATATTTCCCATTTTGCACATCAGCGGCTCTTAATATTCGTGATATCTCTGAGTGACTTCGGCCGACTCAACTTTTAAATTATTGACTGTAGGCCAATTGTAAGGAATAATAGGTATTTTATTGCACCGAAAGGAAGCTAAAGTGAGTTTAAATGCCTTCGTGTGACCTAAAATAGAGTATTTGAATGCGAAAAGCGTGCACATGTGCCTTTAAAACAAATTTGTTTTAGATATATTGAATGTTGAAATTACAATTTACATTTTCTATGATTCATTGAATCATTACAGGACTACCGAATTCTACAACGCTATATTCCCATTTTAATTATATTCACAAACGACTCATATATTATAGTTATGTATCTGCAACTTATTTACAATAATTTGTTTTTGGTCAAAAATAACAAAACATAACAGAGAACTCTTGGTTATCATATTATAAATTTTACTGGGCTTGTCGTATGGATTAAAAGCGCTGAAGCACTTTTTGGGAATATTATTTTTCTCAAATTTGCCATTTATTATTAAGGTTTATACAATATAATGTTACGTTAGAGGGTAAACTATCCCGTTACTCAGCTCGATAAGCCGTATCCATAGACATAACCGGTTATCCATATTTGAAGAAAATGGTGTGACGTATACAGCGACGATTTTATGGAAGTCTTCAGCGTGAGAGGTAGATTTTTGGTTGCATGCGATTTTTATTGTTTAGACAGCAAGATGGTTGACCATTCCATCATCGTACCATATTTAAAACTCTACTCTGAGTATTAAGGTATCGCTACATGAGTCAGATCACTTGAACCACCTTCTTGCGACCATGTAATTGGAACACCTTAAAATGGCCGCTCAATGGAAATGGATTAACTGAACGATGTAAATTCGTTTTAGAAATAGAGAATCTCACCCAAGTGCCTTCTGATATCAAATATATCAACACGTGTTGATTAAAGTTAACATATCCGTGTCCTGCCGAGGATATTTTTACTTTAATCAACGAATGTTGATATATTTAATATCAGAAGACACGAGGGTGAGATTTTTTTATCATAACAAAATCATTCTTCAACAATTATTAGAAAACATTGACACATCTGAAATGCAAAACGTACATTTAGCTTTTTGCAACAGTGATCTCAATAAGATCATAACATTGTCACGTCATAGCATTGTCAGCAGTGATGTCAGTGACACCAAAGCTTTGTGATGTCATTAACTGATGATGTATTAGGATTATGACGATTTGTTCCCGATTTGTTGTAGATATCGCTTGATCTCACACAAGCAGTATCTACTGTGTGAGTCAGTTTTGTATGATAACTCTTTTTATTGATTGAGGAGTATTATTGAGCCATTGGTAACATAATTTGCCTTTTTGTGAGAGCACTTTTATTTAGAACTATATGCGACATCCATCAACTTGTACTACCTTGCGGCTCAAATAAAATATTTTCTGAATCGGGGAAATGCTGTTCCTTAAATCCATCAATGTTAACATCATCGACATCTTAAACATTAACCACTATTTGACATTTATATATTTCCCAAAGCAAGCTCCTATTCTATTACTAATAAGGTTTACATCCAAACGCCACCTGCCAAAAGAAACAAGCCGCTGGGGGAACGTACCACGCTGTGACAAAACTATATCAATTCCTTTCCATTTGGTATGTCAAAGTTGATGAAGAAAAAGAAATGTAGTTCATCCCTCGAAGCAAAACACAAAAACTGCAAAACTTTATCAAGATATTGAGAACCAATGACGCTTATGAAATTATATATCTATTAAACTTACTGTCATAAGTAGAACTCCTTAAAAGAATAAAAACAATCAGATTAATTTTATCTTGTGTTATATTGAATATTTATATATTGAAATTAATTAATAAATTATTAATCATTTTTGTATCTATAATAATTGCATTCGATCTTGTTCCATCAATGTGGGTTTAAAAGAGGATACACTGTTGATAAATGATTGGTAAGTATTAAATTAAAATGTTTGAGCTATCAAGAAATCCATTTGTTAAGAATGGCAATGATGTCCCAAATGTATTCCAAAGGCATATTGGATAAACATCATAATGTTTGAAGTAGATCCCAGAAATGTAGATCGTAGAATTATTCGGATATAATGCTACATATTATGTTACGTTATTAGACTCGAATATAACTTATTATGAGTAGATGTTTTCAAATGTTCTAAATGTCCCTATAATGTTAGGCTTAATTTGCAATTATGAGTTAACGTTCATAAAAAGTCTCCCAACATAGAATGTTAGTCTGCATCATTGTTTATAATGTTGGCATCATTTGAAAAAAGCCCATCGAAACAAATTCAACGTTTAACTTAAAATGATATCATATTTAGCCAAAATTAAGAACTTGTGAAATCAATTCTGACCACAATTTCTGATAGCCACAGGATGTAATTTAATCCTTTGATCGGTCTCATGCGTGGTTGTTGCTTGATTACTCTGTAATAATGACTTCAGGGAATTTGCCAAGCATTAAGGAGGATTTGATGAGAAATGTCTGATAAGCTATGACAAGTATGTTGTTGAAATGTGTAGGTACACTATACTGTATAGACAGACAGACTTTTATTCAATCATGAAAATTTGGAAAACATGGCATGTATAATCTTAGCTTTAAAGGGATATTTATGACATTGAAATAAAAATGTTCCCCTATTTGTTTAACAGTGTTTTTGATGTTGTGAGTAGACATTAGGTTGATGAATTTGTTCATAGTGGGTGGACTGAAATAGTAGGCAGGGATGAAGCGTTGTCGTTCTTGCCTGTACCTGTCACAAACCATCATCACATGATATCCATCTTCAATAGTATTTATTTTCTTAGAGTGGCAGAATAAACACAGTCTTTCCTGCTTTGTTGAATGAAGAAATTTCAAATGAGATGAGATATTGTTCAACATTTAGTAGTGATTTGTATTGGGAATAATAATTACACTTAGGGGAGGAGTCTGAAAGAGATGAGTGCCCGTTTTGAGTCAGTCAGACATACATACATACAGACAGACAGACAGACTATACTGTATAGGATGACCTGATTTACTTTTGAGTTGCATTTCTGCGCTATAAGTGTCTACAACACAGCAATAAACTGCAATGTAACTCTGTGTAATACTAACTTGCGTGTTTCTTTGTACTTGTTTATACGATAACTGTATCCATTTTATTATTAGAAAGTTGTAAAATTATAAAAGATACAGCGTTTTTCTCAGTTGACATACTGTAAAACAAAAGTGCAGATATTCCAAAAGAACCCTCCCTTTAAAGTAGCTGGGGTTTCAAATCTACCTTATATAAGAGAGTACACAATGCATAAACTCCCATGTGGACTAATTATGTGGATTATGTGGATTATGTGGATTAGTAAATCAGTAATTACACGCACAGTATGAACTTAGTTTCAAGAAGTTCATGATTTTGTCTTGAGGTAGTATCAAACATCGATTTAATTCTCTACGTTGACATTTAACTGAAACAGGGCAGATGATCAAAGTAACGTAATGTATTCTAGAAAGTAAGGTTTTACTTCTTGCAGTCTCTGGTGTATTCATTGTATCTGAAGTTACTGTCACTGTAATATCATGGTACTTAATGTCACAAAGTAAATATCCTGTATTGTTACTTACATTATTGATGGACACATGTAGTGGCGAATATAAATATTTCAGTTCTTGTTTTGAAACATTTTCTTTTATATAATTATATTAAATCATGCAAGTATTTAAAACAACGTGTCTCTGAAACTCCATGATAATTGTTATCCCCCGCCAACATGGGGGGGGGGGGGGGGGGGGGGGGGGGTTATTGAAATGGGCTCCGTCCGTCCGTCCGTCCCGATTTTGTTTCCGGAGCAGAACTCGAAAACCATAAGACATATCTCAACGAAACTTGGTGTGTGGAACAATCATCATGTGTAGATGTGCCTTTTGGGGTTTTCAACTTCTTCGAGTTATTTTTTTTTACCGTTTCCATAGAAATGTAACCTAGAATTTCGTTTCCGGAACAGAACTCGAAAACTATAAGACATATCTCAACGAAACTTGGTGTGTGGAACAATCATCATGTGCAGATGTGCCTGAAAGGCGCGATGGGCTTATGGCATTGCACGGTGTCCAGCCATCTGTAAACTTTTCGCATTTTGTCTTCTTCTCCAGAACCACTTTGTCTAAGGAGCTGAAATTTTGTGTGTTGTGTTTAGTTTAAAAAAGGTTCATAGTCACTGTTATTCAACAACTATTCTTCAATAAATTTCCAAAAGGCGGGGGATATGGCCGACTCTGTCTGCTTGTTGAAATTGCAAAGACATCCTTAATTTTGTATCTGAAAGATCTAATAATAATAATAATAATAATAATAATAATATACATTTTAACGCCTAATATCCAGTGCAAGCACTGCTCAATAGCGGTACAATTGGAATTTGTACTTTCGGTGCCGCTACTAAGCGCGACCATATAGGTCCGTACCTCCCGTGTTCAGGTACCCATTCTAACAGCTGGGTGGACTGAGTGCAATGTGGATGAAGTGCCTTGCCCAGAGGCACAACACAGTATAAGACCCAGGTTACAAATGTTTGGTGTCTCCACCTGGATTCGAACCCGGGCCGTTGGCGTGAGAGGCAAGCATGCTAACCACTACACGGAATAGCGCAGTGGTTAGCGCGTTCGGCTTCGGATCAAGAGGTCCAGGGTTCGAATCCCGCCAGGGGCACGGCAACTTTGTCTGCAGTAGAGAACTGTTCTACACGCAGTAAGGTTTGGGTGCAATGCTACACTGAATTCCAGTGCAGTACCACCCATGGTTCGCTAGTTCCAGCCGATGCTCGCAGGTTTCACCGCAATGCATAACCACATGGCGTTGCGGGCTTTCTCCCTGCCGTAATACTAGCAGCCGCGATATAAGTGAAATACTCTTGAAAGCGGCGTTAAACAACAACTCACCTCACCTCACCTTACATGTAGGATAGTTGCATCGGGTTCATGGAAAGACAATAATACTGAAAACCTTGTCTGTTCCAAAGTATGTGCAAATTATTATTATGGAATGCATCTATTTTATATCTTTATAATAATCAACACATTATCTAAATAGCCAGAGTATCCTCCAACTCAAGGGTGGTAATTACCATAAACTGTGAAAACTGATCACTTTAAAATATAAAGAGATGCATGCAAGCTCTTACATCACAAATTTAAATTCTTCAGCAGTTTTACTGGTTTCCGCGATTCAGAAGAATTAAAAAACAATGGCTATTGAAGATGAACAGGGCAGACATCCATCTAGATTTCAGTTCTAAGTGGTAACATTTGACAAGAACATCAAATAAAACTATAAAACTCAGCCATCAGTGTTCGAACTCAAAAGAACCAATTCCAAAACCTTCAACAGTTCCTGATTATAACGGTTTTCTTATTTGCCCAACTCATTACAGCTCGACAAAGAGTATGATTCCTTGTTTGAGATAAGAAGCATCTCTTGAAAACATCAGAAACTATTAAACTCACTCTTGTGTTATCATCCCAAAGAACAATCTAACACAAATTGTTTCAGGATCTCGAGGAAGTTCTAAATCATTCCTGCATCAATTTCTCAACTCTCCAAATTGTTTTTTAAACTCTACTTGGCCATGTCATTTGAAATTTTATCCTGAGTATTGATTTAATTAGTTTTGGTGACAGATTATTTATGCATTATATTGTAGTAGTGTTCAATATTTATTCTATAAACATAAACGTAAACGTCAACGTAAACATAAACGTGTAATAAGTATTCGACCGATTCTCAAAAGACAGGTCTTCAACCTTTTAAAATTTTATATCATTCTTCAATTTTTTGTCATAATTTTCAACAATGAAGAACTTTTAATGAAACGTTATTTTCACATTGTTTCAAATTCTATAATCGTGTTTATGTTGTAAGTCAATGTATTAACAATTCAAATAATGTACAAATGTGAAATGATACCCTGATTGTAATGACAAAAGAGGGATTCAGTTTCAAAAATGAATGAATCACACACTTAGCTTTTTGCCAGAAGAGTCATTATAGCTAGATTATTGGTTGGGACTTATGAAACAAACTCTTATCAACACTTTGTGTTGGCAGTAGTGCGTACATTTTTCTTTAATTCATATCAAATCGGCACGTCTCAACATGCCAAGAGAGTAATCATTAACGACTTACCAGATCAGTCTATTCACTGTTCTCGATGAGATTCTAGTTAAGATGCTGTTCCCAATGAGGATTAAAATACCATGTCAGATTTCAGGGCATTAAATTTCAACAGAACATGTAGAACAGTTCTCGGTGGCAGGCAAGTTGCCGAGCTCCTGGCTGGATTCGAATCCCTGACAAGAAGCCAAACGCTTTGTCTTATAGGGGATAAGTGTCAATCTGAACGTCTGGGAGTAGGTCTTCTGGTCTAGTTTGAGAAAACTTGGATATTGTTGAAGTCCCTTATTTAAATTTGGCAAACAACACAGGCAAAGACGGTAGCACATTTTATTTTAACTTATAATGATATATTAACCATCCTTTGTAATACAAAGAGCATATAGTTAACTTTTGCCGCAAGCCTCGTACTTCTGAGGTCAAAGTGACTCTAAAAGTTGAAAATAAATTTGAGTTCTATTTCACTTTGAAGTTCTAAATTGTTAAATGTCAAAGTTTAAACATGATTCCCGGTTCGGTATTTGATGTTTTAAGTTTAATTGCGACTATGATCGTATATTCGAAATAAGTAATACTTTTTAAACATTCACTAGCAAGGATTTCCACCAAACACTAAACTTTCTTGCCATTTATACTTGTACAGACTACAAATAATTTTTGAACTTTACATACTCTACAATATTGCTGTATATACTGTACTTGCTGTATTATGAATACCCTAAGCGTAATTCTTATACCTGAGACAATTTCAAGACGGGAGTAGGCCGACATACATTATGTAGACCACCAAAACGTTACTAGAGACTAAATAACTTAAATAACAAGAATACAAAACATCATCAACCGTCTCTGTCCAGTGTTTTGAACAAAATTGTAAGATTTAATTCTTCCTTGTCAATGATCATTGTTCATAAAACCATTAACACACTTTAAAAGCTTTATTTTACAAAAACAGTTTGGAACCATGTATAAACTTTCAAATCAATCTTGACAAGATTTTCATATGTCGTCCTTTCTGAACCTGGCCAACATAACTAATACGATTCCATTTCTATATATCATTCTGTAGTTTAATAAAAAAAACAACTTGACAGATAATGTCCAAAAAATACGAATTCCTCCTTCCACGGAAACCAATTTTCATGACAAACTTTGATCAGTGCTAAATCAAGAGCCACTTTTCTTCAGAATATTGAAATTTATCTAATTGAAATCCTGAATGCGATTTAATGTAATTGACATATAAATTTCCCAAGGGTGAGAATGTCAAGTAGAATTTATATATTTCTCCTCGAAAATATTAAAGGAGTTATTTCAAAAGAAAATGTTCAGGAAAATCTTCTTCAACACCATCTAGAAATGGCTTGAGTGAGAATAGTAATATGGTGTAAGTTACACATAGCTAGCATTGCTAAAATATGGTACAATAGACTTTATAATCCCAAGAGAAGCATGCAACCAACATCATGTTTTAAATAAGTACAATAGTTCAAGTTCAACCAGACGCTTGTAGTAATTGTCTGTTGTGTACAACACAGACAGACAGATATTTTATTAAAGTCTTGCCTTGCGGTTAAATAAAAACACCTATGATATAAAAAGTTAGTACGAGTAATTAAACTAGCTCCAAGACCTAATTAAAATCACTTCATGTGAGGAGAGAATAAAATTCATTTTCTGTATATCGCTAAAATAAAAAAAGTTAGGACACTCTAAGACACACTGGGCGTACAGGTCATGTCTATCATCTTTATATAATGGACAGTGTAGGAGGATATGTGTCTCGGCTTCAACAGCCTCTCTGCATACAGGGCTACAATCGTGTTTATAATTACTTAGCGAGAGCGATGGTTAATACATTTTTGGGTGAAGTTGTATACCGTTGTATTCTTTATAACCAATTAATTCAATTAAAAAAAGGTATGGCAATCCACGGCAGTAACATACAGAAAAAGTAAAACCAGTTTACTGGATAAAAATATATTTTCATATATGCACAAATGGGATATGTGACACTGGTTGTATTAACATGTATTGTGCAACATGTTTCTACTGTCTGCTCTGCACAATATCGTAGTTGTAAGATACAGTCTCATTTTACAAAAAGTCCCAGTGATAAGATATGGTATTGTTTGTACAACATCTCAGTAATTTGATATCGTCATGTAATACACGTTTCTTTAACAGGACCATAGTTGTATGAAACTGTCACATTTGTATATTTAGTACGATGTACTTTCTTACCTTTCTGTATGTAAAGTTTATTTTTGCATAGTTTATTAAGAGCAAAAGAGGTAAACACTGTGAATGTCTTGCATAAACGAATCTTGACTTTGACATGACTTTTGAGACCTTCATTTGCCTTAATCAGAAGATGCTTCAAATATATTTTTAAAGAATGAACAGGGGAATTCTATTTTGCAGTAAGGTCATCAGGTTATCTCGAGACATAAAACAAAATATGCTGTTGAGCACAAATGAACTTAACTCTGTTTTCACTGTCGAACTGCCGTTGGCAATGGTAAACAATGTAACACAGCAGTAATGTTGGTTATTAGTTTACCTTCCATGAATTTGAGCTCGAGGCGGTCCCAAAAGTAATTTCATTTGCACTATGTTAACTTTATTTCAAAATAAGTGTTATCAAATTTCTACTCTTCATGAGTGGTTCTGCAAAATGTAAGACTCCTCTTCCTGTTAGCGATTTACAGGTATCTATATGTTTGAGATTCGAGACCGGCAATACTCTGATTGACATGAAATGATTTAAATAATTGTGATAATTTTGTATGCATTAGAATAAATCTTTTGAAGGACAATAGTTCGCAGACGTATTAAGTTAATTAGGAAATATCATGTAAATATGAAAATAACAGGTCAACTCGGAAATCTGGGCAAAATGTAAACAAAGAAGACATCATATGGAACGATTTTTAGCAGTTGAGCAATTACCATAATATTCCTATTACTCTAATTCTAGCGATAATAACTCTATCATGTATTACTCCCACTGCCCGAAGCTAGAACAAGTATAACTGATCTTTGACCTATTCCAGAAACATTACAATAATTGACCATCAAATCTTTGAAATTCGAAATTGGCAAAAATCTCCAATTTTTTAAAACGACTTTTTATTTTTATATTTGGGTTAATTTTGTATGAATTAGTATGGACTTTAAAGGGCAGTAATTCACAGACATATAAAGTTCATCGGGAACTACCATGTAAACATGAAACTGTAAGAACAACATCAAATTGCTTGACATGCATGAACTCAATGGAATTAGAAGGGAAGTTTGCAGACCGACTTTTTTGGGAGAATCATAATGGAAATATTGATCCCAAACAGCATCACCTTTAATCAAGATTAATGAAGCGGTTGAGATGAGCAGTCAAAACGTCTCATTAAGTAAAGATAATAAAGTTTATTGATTGAGATCCTTCAGAACTTTAGTTGAACAATTTCGTTTCAAGTTAGCTTGTTAAACAAACATTGCATCGTAAAACAAAATAAAGAGACATCCTGTCTGTAAAGAACGAAATAAACAAACATCCGTTTCAACAGTTAGTCTTTGATGTCTTAAACAGCGACAATACATCCATGTTGGTACACTGGACCATTAAACGTGAAACGGTGAACATTGGCTCCTCAAAGGTCGCATGGAAATCCTGCCGTGAAAGTTGGTAGATGTTTGCCATTCTGTGGACGAGTTGTGTGGTAATAAATTATCCCTACGACACCTCATCTATTGCAATTCATACTGATTGTTTGTTTTATTACTTCAGTATTATGGTACAATAGGTGTTCTGAAGTCAAGTCGTCAGTTGATGCATTAAATCAAGTGATGCATTTCCGTCAAATGATGCACTGAGCCATGCTGAATAACTGTAAACACAATCTTCTCATCATTAACCATAAATTTATCCATGTGGCAGTTTATTTTCTTTGATCTATTCACAATGATAAAACAATTAAAGATAACAAAGAGGCGATAACCAAGAAACTGTCAGTGTTAGATTTCTGATAAATCTGGATTGATGAGCAGTTCTGTAGTGGGGGAACGTGGCACAATAGTGCAACGTTAAAGACAAAGAGTAATTTATTGAGTATCTTTGATGTAACATGAAGTGAACATTGCATTGTACATGGCCCTTTGAATTAAAAATAATTGGAATTTGAATGAACATTTAGCTAGCCTGAGGAAATAATTACACTTTACAATCAAAATTGTTTATATTATCTCAACACTCACTGAACAATCTGGCGGCTTAATTCCTTCTTGTAATTTTTCTATTGAAAAAGATATAAAACATTATTCAAATTGAAAGTTTTTCACTTTTTACTTTAACAAAGTTGAAAACTAATCAATACTACGTTGATTTAAATAAATTTCTAGGAAGTCCTTAAATGAATTTAATTTCCTTGTCAGTGACATTCCGAATCGAAAACAATTAATAATTTGCAATTGATATTTCCGACACTTTGATACAACATTCTTGTGTTTTAATGGCTGATGTTTCTTTCAATTGCTTGAAATAGCAGGATATTGTTTATTGACATTGTGAGTTTGGGATTGTGAGGTTTAGAGGGATTGGCTATACATTTATGTAATATATGCAACTATACTCATTTGATTATATTAAGTAGTAATGAAAATGAAATGAAATGAAAATAAACTGCCAAATGGATAAATAGACAGTAAATGATCTGTGCAGATATTCAAAAGTGCAACATTAGACGTCAATGCATCACTTGATTCAAATGCATCCTTTGACTTAAATGCATCATCTGACTAAACAGTATCTCTTATTTTAAAGGGGACCAGCTTAACCTTACTATTTAAGTGATTAATGACACAATCAGTGTGGAATGGCATTATATGAGGTGTTGTAGAGACTTTATAACCACACAAACACATCAACAGAATAACCAACATCTACAAGATTACAAGTTAGAAATCTCTTAGCAGCCAATGCTCACTGTTCCACGTTTGATAGTTAAATGTACCAAATTGTATTCATTCTTTCTGTTCAACACACCGATCACTTACTGCTGAAAAGAAAGTTTGTTTATTCCATTCTTTGAAGGCGAGATACCTCATTATTTTCTTTAGGACACAGTGTTTGCTGATCAAGCAAATTGGAAACTAAATTGTTCAACTAAAGTTTCCAAGGATCTCAATCAATACAAGTTTTATCTTTGCTGATGAAGCGTATGGATTTCTTATCTCACTTGCTTCAATAATATTTATAAAGCAGATGCTCTAGGTCAATATTTCCATGATAATTTCTACCAGAAAACTCTGTTAAATGTTGCCCTTCTATTAATCTTCTTATTTTAATGCAGTTGAATATTTGTTAACGATCTGGAACCTCTGATAGATAAACTTAAAAGGAAAGCGTCAAAGCCTCATATATACATAATACCTGAGTTCAGATATTAATAACCTCAAATCTATTGCCCTTAAAATCCTCTAATCTATTTCATACAAAATGAAAAATGATATTTCAAGCAATTGGAGATTGTTTCCCCTCTCTAATTTCATAAATATATAGAAGGGTTGTCAACTGATTTTACACTTTGCAAAAAGTGAAAGGTGTTTACGGATAGCAACGTTTCAAGAATTTGTTGAAATAAAATTTCATCAATATCAACTTATATTTATACATTTTTATTGACAAGTGTAAACATTATCTGTGTGACAAACATTACTAGTCTGTGTTTTATTGAATTACCCTTGCCAACAGCAGTTCGTCTTTAAACACAACTGCCACAAGTTCATTTGTGCTTCATCAGCTTAATACTTAATGCTTAATACGTGTTTCGATATAGTATATTGGCCTAATAGAAGGATAGAAATCCCCTTGTTCTTTAAAACAATATTTGGACCATCTTCTGAAAAACGTAAATGAAGGTCGAAACATATATCAAATATAACTCTACATACTACGACATACTTCTCTCATTTGCGTATGAGTTAGTTATGTAAAGAACATTTTGAGTTCAAATGTTGCATGTTTTGAACATCCAAGTTAAATATAACGTTTTAAAAATCATTTTAATGCTCGAAAAGTAACATGAAAGGCTCTATTCCGTTTACAAAAAATATTGTTACTTCTCAATTATGATCTTCAAATGTCTGGTTTGAAGTACAGTGCATTGCATCTTTACCGACATGCACCTAATTCCAAACTCCCTCTAAGCCGACATGTTCATTTGGTACAATAAATCTAGTATGTAACCAAATACCCCTCTAAACATACCATTTGTACATTGTCCCAAGGAGTGTCGGTTAAGAGGGAGTACCTTCAAAGCAGCGTATGTTATTTAGAATATATGAATTATAAAAGGGAGATAAATGACATAAAGTTCATGTTCATGGAAACAATGTACCTTCAATCTATCAATGATATTCTAATCGATACTTTAAACATTAATCACTATTTGACATGTATCAAAGCAATTTGCTGTTCTATTACTAATAAGAGTTACATCTAATCACATTTTGCCAAAAGAAACTAGCCACTGGGGGAACGCACCACGCTTTGACAGAACTGTATCAATTCTATTCCATGTTTAATGTCTAAGTCTTTGTGATGAAAGAATAGTAATATATTTCATTCCTCAAAACAATATTATACGCTTATGAAGTGTTTATTTATTAAACTTATTGTCATAAGTAGCACCCCTTAAAAGAATAAAACAGTCAGATTAATTATATCCATCTTGTGTTATATTCAATATCGATGTATGTTTAGCTTTGGCATAATTGTTTCTGAAATTATTGTATCTATAATAATTGTATTAAATCTTATTCCATCAACGTAGCTAAAAAGAGGAATCACTGAAAATTAATGATTGGTAATTATTATGTTAAAATGTTCATGTTCATAACACTGTCCCAAAATGTTAGTCTGCATCATTGATCAAAATTTATGTTGGCATTATTTGAAAAAATAAACCACAATAAAACGTACAAATTCAACGTTTAACTTCATTGTTAAACATAGTGACAGTATCATTTTAGGGTTTATCTTCTCAATTTAGGCATATTTTTGAAAAACGGATATCATAGAATTTTCTTGAAATGATGTGATATTAAACAACTATTAAGAACTTGTAAAATCAATTCTGATCACAGAGCTGATGATGCATTTCTGATAGCCACAGGATGTAATTTAATCCTTCGATCAGTCTCACGCGTGGTTGTTGCTTGATTACTCTGTAATAATGACTTCAGGGAATTTGCTAAGCGTTAAGGAGGATTTGATGAGAAATGCCTAACCTTTGAAAAACATGTTGAAATGTGTGAGTTATATAGGTATATAATGAACTGTCCACTTATTTAGGAGTTGCAATATGGTTAAAACTTCAACAACGCTATATGTGTCTAAACTTTGCTACAACATTAAACTGTAGTGTTGATTAGTGTAATAATAACCTTCGTGGTTATTCTATTAATATATCCATTTATTAGTAGAAATTAGAAAATTCAGCGTTTTTCTCAATTCACATAATGTACCGAAATAAAAGGACGGATAATCCAAAAGAACCCTCACTTTAAAAGGGCTGTAACATGCTTTTGAAAGTTTCATTTTTTGAAATCTCCCATTTATAATTATAGTTGATGACATTTATAAATACTTTAGAGGGTAAAACATCTTATTACACAAACCTATTATCTATAGTGTTAATAACGGTGTTGCGTATAACTCACTAATTGCATGGTGGCCATTTTAATGTGAACAAATTTTATTATTTCGAATTACAAAAACGATTCCCATGGCTTTACTAAACCATGTACACTCATTTTAAAACTTGATTTTCCGAAGAGAGGAGGATGCTAAACTGTTGGTGACATGATTTTTGAAATAAATTTCATCGACTTATACGAGCGTGATACTACTATACTTTTAGGTAGATGAGGTTTCAAATCTACCTGCACCTTATATAAGAGATAACACCATGCAACTTAAAATCCCATGAGCACTTACATCAGAAAATTAGTAATTAAACTCACACTATGAACATAAATTAGTTTGCCAAATATCGATTTGGAAAGGAATAGTAGGAGGCTGTATAAAAAATTGATTTAAATATCTGAAACAGGGTTGACCATCAAAGTAACGTGATATATACTGTAGAAATTCAGATTTTACTTCTTGCAGTCTCTGGTGTATTCATTGAATCTAAAGTTTCTGTCACTGTAATTCTATAAAGGTACTCAGTGTCATAAAGTAAATGTCCTGTATTGTTACTTACATCATTGATGGGCACATGTGGTCGCAAAGGTTAATATTTTAGTTCTTGTTTTGAAACATATTTTTTACATAATTATATTATATCATGCAAGTATTTAAACAAAAATATCATTGAAACTTCAAATTATTTGTTGAAGATGCAAAGAATTCCATTAATATGTATCTGATTATTTAACTTAATTATCTCAAATAGGCAAGTTTCATCCGGTTGTCAGAAATAAAACAATAATGAAATACCTTGTATGCTCCAATTGTGTGCAAATTATTTCATTTCTCTGAAATACACTTATAATTAACATATTATCTAAATAACCAAAGTATCCTCCAACTCAAGGATAGAAATGATCATGAACTGTGAAAACTGATCATTTTAAAATATAAAGTGATTCATTAAAGCTCTTACATCACAAATTTAAATTCTTAAGCAGTTTTACTGATTCCTGTGATGCAGAAGAATGCTTATGAAAAAACAATGGCTATTGAAGATGAACATCCATCAAGATTTCAGTTTTAAGTGATAACGTTTGACAATAACATCTAATGAAAAGTGTAAAACTCAACCATCATTTCGACATTTCGACAGCTCCTCATTACAACAGTGTTATTATTTGCCCAACTCATCACAGCTCGACAAAGAGTATGATTCCTTTTCTTGACATAAAAAGAATCCCTTGAAGACAGCAGAAACTATTAAACTCACTCTTGCGCTATCATTCCAAAGAACAATCTAACACAAATTATTTCAGGATCTCGAGGAAGTTCTAAATCATTCCTGCGTCAATTTCAAAACTCTCCAAAGTCTAATGGACAATGGCATTTGAAATTTTATCCTGAGTATTGGTTTAAATAGTTTAGTGACAGATTTATCGTCACAGGCTGCTTACACAAGTTTTGCTACTTTGGTTGTTTAGTTCAACAAGCATGCATTATATTGTAGTTGTGTTCAATATCTATTCTATAAACGTAAAGGTAAACATAAACTTGTAATAAGTACTCGACCGAATCTAGACAGCTCTTCAACCTTTTGAAATTTGTTATCGTTCTTCAAATGTTTGTCAAAATTGTCAACAACGAAGAACTTTGAATGAAAGTTTTTTTCCACATTGTTCAAATTCAAATTCAAGTCAATGTATTGACAATGCAAATATTGTACAAATGTGAAATGATACCCTTGGTTTAATGACAAAAGAACACTTCCCATTTTAAAAGTGAATGTATCATACACTTAGCGTAATGGTAGAAGACTCATTGAAGCTAGATTATTGGTTGGCACTTAACAAACAATCTTATAAACAGACACTATTTTTGGCAGTAGTGAGTATATGTTTCTTTTATTTTTATCGCATCGGCACTTCTCAACCTGCCAAGAGAGTAATCATTAACTACTTACCAGATCAGTATATTAACCATTCTACATGAGATTCCAGTATAGATACTGTTCCCAATGAGGATTAAACATACCATGTCAGATATGAGAGCAATAAATGTCAACCGAACATGTAGAACAGTTCTCGACAGCAGACAAAGTTGCTGAGCTCCTGGCGGGATTCGAACCCCGGACCAGAAGCCAAATGCATAGTCTTATAGGGGATAAGGATCACCGTGAAAGCTCATGAGTAGTTGTAATGTACAACTTTAAGGTCTTCTGATCTATTCCTTGAGAAAACTTGATTATTGTTGAAGAGAAATATATATCGCTTATTTAAATTTGGCAAAAAACACAGTCAAAAACTGTAGCAAATTAAATTATTATTTTTTTTTTATGATTTATTAATCATAGTTTGTATTACAAAGCGCATAGGTAACTTTTGCCCCAAACTTATTGATGTCAAAGTGACTACGTGAGAAGTTGAAAATAAATTTGAGTTTTATTTCACTTTGAAGTCCTATATTGATAAGTGTCAAAGTTTAAACATGATTCCCAGTTCTGTATTTGATGTTTTGCCTTTAAATTTAATTGCGACTATGATCGTACATTCGAAACCAGTAATACTTTTTTGACATTCAATAGCAAGGAATTTCACTGAACACTCAACTATCCGGACACTTTCCAAGTAGAAACTACGAATAATTTTCGACCTTTACATACTCAAAAATATTGCTGTATATACTGTACATTCTGTATTATGAATACCCTTAGCGAATTATTACTTCTGAGACTGAGTAGGCCGATTTATACCTCCTAAATCGTGATACCTGCAATTACAAGAATACAAAACATCATCAATTTTCTTGGTCCAGTACTTTAAAACAAATTTTTCCTTGACATTGACCTTGTGACCTTGATTGACCTTGATAACAAACTTTAAAACCTATATTTAACAAAAGCAGTAGAACAAAGTTATAAACTCTCAAATAAATCTTGACAAGATTTTCATAATTCGTCTTTTCTAAACCTTGCCAACATAACTCATACGATTCTATTTCTATATACCGTTCCTTAAATTTAATCAAAACCTAAATTGACAAGGAATGTCTAAAAAATACGAATTTCTCTCTCAACGGAAACCAATTTTCACGAAAAATTTGATCAGTGCTAAATCAAGAGCAACTTTTCTAAAGAATATTGAAATTTATCTAATTAAACCCTGAATACGATGAAAAGTAATTGACATCTTTGAATCTATCAGAATATAAATATCCCATGGGCGAGGATGTCAAGTACAATTTGTATATTCCTTCTCGAAAATATTAAAGCAGGAAAAGAGTTATTTCAAAAGATGATGTTCTGGAAAATCTTCTTCAACACCATCTAGTAAATCATCGAATGAAAATAGTTATATTGTATAAACATAGCTAACATTACTACAAATAAGTTGGTACAATAGATGTTACAATAACAGGAGAAGCATGCAACTTACATCGTGTTTTAAACAAATACAATAGTTTATGTTCAACCAGGCCTGTACAGAAATTGGCTTATGTGTACAACACATCACAACACTACAATCGTGTATATCAAGCGAGAGCGTTGGTTAAATACATGTTGGTTGAAGTTGTATACCTTTCTTTATAACCCATTTAATTCAATTATTAAAACAATGTATAATAATCCACGGCGGTCCAAGGCAGTAGTATACATTAAAGACAGTTTGTTGGACGTAAATATATTTTCACAGGTGCATAAATGGGATAGAGACTGGTTATCTTAAAATGTATTGTTTAAAATATTTCTATCTACTTTGCACAATATCGCAGTCTAGGGATACAGTCTTCTTTTTATAAAAGTCCCAGGCATATGCTATGGTATCGTATCGTTTGTATAACATCTCAGTCATTTTATATGGTCATATGATACGTGTCGTATGAAACTGTCACGTTTGTGGATTTACTCTCTTACATTTCTGTAGGTAAGGTTTCTTTTGTGCATAATTTATTTAGAGCAAAAGACAGGAAGCACTGTGGATGTCTTACCTGAAACAAACTTGACTAACACTTTGCAATCACAAGTTATAAGACCTTCATTTACCATAATAAGAAGATGTTCCAAATGTTTTTTTGTAAAGAATAAACAGGGGCATTTTTGTATTCAGTAATTATAAGGTCATCAGGTGACGAAGTATGCTGTTCAGTACAAATGAGCTAAACTTGGTTTTCAATGACGAACTGCTGTTGGCAAGGGTAATCAATGTAACACACAGCAGTAATGTTTGTTATTAGTTTACCATCTGTGTATTGGAGCTCGAGGCGGTCCCAAAAGTGATTTCATTTTCACCATGTTTAACTTTATTTCAAAATATGTGTTATCAAATTTCTACTCATTATGATTGGCTATGCAAAATGTGAGACTCTTCCTGAAAGCGATTGACAACTAAAGTAACTCGATTGTATCCATTAACACATGAAATGTTCATGTTGGTGGGTTTGTAGATCATATTACAACTTTAAATCTCTAAGTCTGTCATAGCAAAATCCAAGATGAAATTTCAAAGTAATTTTAATCAAAGGTATACCTCGCTGATATGAGAAATGTATGTATTTGTTAATAAGTTACAACATTAAGGGTAAAAGTCAACTCAGAAAAGTGGGCAAAATGTCAACAAAGGATACATCATATGGAACGATTTTTAGCAGTTGAGAAATTACCATAGTATTCCTATTACTCTAATTCTAGCCACAATAACTCTATCATGTATTACTCCCACTGCCCGAAGCTAGAACAAGTATAAATGGTCTTTGACCTATTCCTGCAGAAACATTACAATAATTGACCATCAAATATGTATCTGTGAAATTCGAAAGTGGCCAAAATCTCCAAATTTTTAAAATGGCTTTTTATTTTTATATTTGTGTTAATTTTGTATGAATTAGTATGGACTTTAAAGGGCAGTGATTCACAGACATATAAAGTTCATTACTAACTACCATGTAAACATGAGACTATAAGAAAAACATCAAATTGTCTGACATGCATAAAGTCAATGGAATTAGAAGGGAAGTTTGCAGACCGACTTTTTTGGGAGAATAATCATCGAAATATTGATCCAGCATCAGCATCAGCATCAGCATCAGCATCAGCTTTAATCAAAATTAATGATGCGGTTGAGATGCAAATGAGCAGTCAAAACGTCTAATTAAGTAAAGAAAATCAAGTTTATTGATTGAGATCCCTCAGAACTTTATTTTGTTCAACAAACAGTGCATTGTAAAGCAAAATAATGAGGTATCCCGTCTGTAAAGAACGAAATCAACAAACATTCGTTTCAACAGTTAGTCTTTGATGTCTTAAATATTGACAATGAAACCATGATGGTACATTTGACCATTAAACGTGAAAAGGTGAACATTGGCTCCTAAAAGGTAGCATAGAAATCCTACCGTGAAATTTTATAGATGTTGAACATTCTCTGGACAAGTTGTGTGGTAATAAAGTGTTTCTTTTATCACTTCAGTATTATCGTACAATAGGTCCTCTTAAGTCAAGTCAAGTCAGTTGATGCATTAAATCAAGTGATGCATTTAAGTCAAATGATGTATTGAAGTCAAGTGATGCATTGAAGTCAAGTGATGCATTTAAGTCAAATGATGCAATGAGTCATGTGAACCTCTGAGTATATGTACAGATAATCTTCTCATCATTAACCATCCATTTATACATTTTGCAGTTTATTTTCCTTTCATCCGTTCACAATTATAGAGCATTTGTTAATAAAAAGAGACGATAACCAAGAAATGTCACTGGTAGCTTTCTGATAAATCTGGATTGATGAACAGTTCTGTAGTGGGGGAACGTGACACAATATTGCAACGTTGAAGACAAAGAGTATTTTTTAAAAGTATCTTTGAGGTAACAGGAAATGAACATTGCATTGTACATGGCCCTTTGAATTAAACATAATTGGAATTGGATTTAACATTTAGCTAGCCGGAGAAAATAATTACACTTTACAATCAAAATTGTTTATATTATCTCAACACTCACTGAACAATCTGGCGGCTTAATTCCTTCTTGTATTTTTTCTATTGAAAAAGATTTAAAACATTATTCAAATTGAAAGTTTTTCACTTTTTATTTTAACAAAGTTGAAAACGAATCAATACTACGTTGATTTGAATAAATTTCGAGAAAGTCCTTAAATGAATTTAATTTCTTTGTGAGTGATATTCCGAATTGGAAAACAATTAATATTTGCTAATTGATATTTCCGACACATTTATGTGTTTTAATTGTGATGTTTCTTTCAATTGCTTTAAAAAAGCAGGATCTTGTTTTTTGGCATTGTGAGTTTGGGATTGTTAGGTTTAGAGGGATTGGCTATACACTTATGTAATATATGCAACTTTCAATATTACTTTTTAACCTTAGGCTTTTCTTATCCAAAGGTTCTGCAGGAACATTAAACATGTTCCTAATTCATAGGATCACTAGAAATAGGGTAAATTGTTTGATAACCGTTGAAGAACATAATATCATGACCCCATTTCATCATTTGATATCATACTTTCCAATCTTTGTACATTTCCTGTTTCATCAAAGATACTAAAAAAGTTGCTCTTTGTCTTTAACGTAGCAAACTTACCACTGTGCCCACTACAAAGCTGCTCATCAATCCAGATTATGAGACAGCTACGAGTGACATTGTCTTCGTTATCGCCTCTTTTTCATTAATAAATGCTCTATCATTGTGAAAAGATGAAATTAAAATAAACTGCCAAATGGATAAATAGATAGTAAATAATCTGTGCAGATATTCAAAGTTGCATATGCGTCAGTGCAACATTAGACGTCAATGCATCACTTGATTCAAATGCATCATCACCTGACTAAACAGCATCTCTTATTTTAAAGGGGACCAGCTTTACCTCACTATTTAAGTGATTAATGACACAATCAGTGTGGAATGGCAATAGATGAGGTGTTGTAGAGAATTTATTATCACACAAACTCATCCAGAGAATGGCCAACATCTACCAGATTAGTTAGAAAGTTAGAATTCTTAATACCACCTCGTAGCAACCAATGTTCACTGTTCCAAGTTTGATTGTTAAATGTAACACATTGTATTCATTGTTACTGTTCAACACATCGATCACCAACTGCTGAAAAGGAAGTTTGTTTATTCCGTTCTTTGAAGGCGAGATACCTCATTATTTTCTTTAGAACACGGTGTTTGCTGATCAAGCAAATTGGAAACTAAATTGTTCAACTAAAGTTTCCAAGGATCTCAATCAATACAAGTTTTATCTTTGCTGATGAAGCGTATGGATTTCTTATCTCACTCGCTTCAATAATCTTTATTAAAGCAGATGCTCTAGGTCAATATTTCCATGATAATTTCTACCAGAAAACTCTGTTAAATGTTGCCCTTCTATTAGACTTCATATTTTAATGCAGTTGAATATTTGTTATCGATCTGGAACCTCTGATAGATAAACTTAATAGGAAAGCGTCAAAGCCTCATATATACATAATACCTGAGTTCAGATATTGATAACCTCAAATCTATTGCCCTTAAAAACCGCTAATATATTTCATACAAAATGAACAATGATATTTCAAGCAATTGGAGATTGTTTCCCCTCTCTAATCTCATGAATATATAGATAGGTTGTTAACTGATTTTACACTTTGCAAAAAGTGAAAATGTGTTTACGGATAGCAACGTTTCAAGCATTTGTTGAAACAAAATTTCAGCAATATCAACTCAATTTATACATTTTTTTATTGACAAGTGTAAACATTATCTGTGTGACCAACATTACTAGTCTGTGTTTTATTGAATTACCCTTGCCAACAGCAGTTCTTCTTTAAACACAAATGCCACAACAAAGTTCATTTGTGCTTTATCAGCTTAATACTTAATGCTTAGTACTTCGTGTTTATCCCTCGAGATAGTATATTGGCCAAATAGAAGGATAGAAATCCCCTTGTTCTTTAAAACAATATTTGGACCATCTTCTGGAAAACGTAAATGAAGATCGAAACATATTTCAAATATCACTCTACATACTACGACATACTTCTCTCATTTGCGTATGAGTTAGTTATGTAAAGAACATTTTGAGTTCAAATGTTGCATGTTTTGAACATCCAAGTTAAATATAACATTTTAAAAATAATGTTAATGCTTGAAAAGTAACATGAAAGGTTCTATTCCATTTACATCAATATTGGTACTTCTCAATTATTCAATAGCATGGTCTGAAGTACATCGATCCCATCTTTACCAACATGCACCTAATTCCAAACTCCCTCTAAGACGACATGTTAATTTGTATAATAAATCTAGTATGTAAGCCAATACCCCTCTAATTTTACCATTTGTACACAGTCCCAAGGAGTGTCGATAAGAGGGAATACCTTCAAAGCAGCGTATGTTATTTAGAATATATGAATTATAAAAGTGAGATAAATGACATAACAAGTTCATTTTTGTTCTGACACTTTGTCTTTGGAAGACATAGTTATACTTATACAATACTGAAAAGGGAGCCTCTTAATCTCGACTTGCTTTTCAAGGGTAGATCATGTTTTGAGATAGGTTAAGTTAATTTCAAAATATTATGAACTACCGTCTTAGAGTGAGTCGGACTAGATTAAGTTTAGCTTTTGACATCAATGATATAAAGCAGTTTGATTTGTACCTCAAACATTGAAACCGTCTGTTCCACATCCTGAGGAAACATTCTCTCAAATTCTCAAAGAATTTTTTTTCTGAATTTGAGAAATGATGTTCTTTCAATCCATCAATGATATTATAATCGATACCTTAAACATCAACCACTATTTGACATTTATCTATCCGTCCGAAAGAAATTTGCTATTCTATTACTTATAAGGGTTACATCTAATCACATTTTGCCAAAAGAAACTAGCCACTGGGGGAACGCACCACGCTTTGACAGAACTGTATCAATTCTATTCCATGTTTAATGTCTAAGTCTTTGTGATGAAAGAAAAGTAATATAATTCAATCCTCGAAACAGAATTCCCAAATCTGCAAAACCTGAAAAAATGTTAAACCAATGACACTTATGAAATGTTTATTTATTAAACTTTAGGTCACTCCTTAAAAGAATAACAAAAGTCAGATTAATTATATCCATCTTGTGTTATATTTAATATCAATATATGTTTAGATATGGCATCATTATTTCTGCAATTGTTGTATCTATAATAATTTTATTAAATCTTTTTCCATCAACGTAGTTAAGAAGAGGAAACACTGATAATTAATGATTGGTCAGTATTATGTTAAAATGTTCATGTTCATAACAATGTCCCCAACATGTTAGTCTGCATCATTGATTAAAATTTATTTTGGCATTATTTAAAAAAAAACTTCAATAAAACGTACAAATTCAACGTTTAACTTTAATGTTAAACACAGTGACAGTTACAATTAATTTTTCATGATTTCATATGATTAAAAATATAGGTTTCTGATAAATCTTCAGTGAAACCAATTAAAATCTTTACATTTTCTTCTTCATTATACATCATTTTAGGGTTTATCTCTTCAATTTAGTCATATTTTTTTAAAAACGGATATCATACAATTTTCTTGAAATGATGTGATATTAAACAACTATTAAGAACTTGTAAAATCAATTCTGATCACAGAGCGGATGATGCATTTCTGATAGCCACAGGATGTAATTTAATCCTTCGATCAGTCTCACACGTGGTTGTTGCTTGATTACTCTGTAATAATGACTTCAGGGAATATGCTAAACGTTGAGGAGGATTTGATGAGAAATGCCTCGTAAGCTATGACAAACATGTTGTTGAAATGTGTGAGTTATATAGGTATTTAATGAACTGACCACTTATTTAGGAGTTACAATTCTGTATACGTGCTATACGTGTCTAAACTTTGCTACATTAAACTGCAGTGTTGATTAGTGTAATATTAACTTTTATCTTTATTCTATTAATATATACATTTATTATTAGAAAGTTGAATTAGAAAATTAGAAAATACAGCGTTTTTCTCAATTCACCGAAACAAAAGGGGGGATATTCCAAAAGAACCCTCACTTTAAAGGGGCTGTACCACGTTTTTTCGCAAATTTTATTTTTAAATTTCCCATTTATAATTATAGTTGATGACATTTATAAATACTTTAGAGGGTAAAACATCTTATTACACAATAATAATGTGAAATGTTTTAATTATTTCGCATTACAAAAACATATTATCTAAATAACCAAAGTATCCTCCAACTCAAGGATAGAAATGATCATTAACTGTGAAAAGTGATCATTTTGAAATATGAAGTGATGCATTAAAGCTCTTACATCACAAATTTAAATTCTTCAACAGTTTTACTGATTCCTGCGATTCAGAAGAATTCTTATGAAAAAACAATGGCTATTGAAGATGTTCAATTCTAAGTGGTAAAGCTTGACAATAAAATCTAATAAAACTGTAAAACTCAGCCATCAGTGTTTGAATTCAAAAGAACCAATTCCAAACATTTCGACAGCTCCTCATTACAACAGTGTTCTTATTTGCCCAACTCATCACAGCTCGACAAAGAGTATGATTCTTTTTCTTGACATAAAAAGAATCCCTTTAAGACAGCAGAAACTATTAAACTCATTCTTGCGTTATCATCCCAAAGAACAATCTAACACAAATTATTTCAGCATCTCTAGGAAGTTCTAACGTAAACGTCAACGTAAACATAAAAGTGTAATAAGTATTCGACCGATTCTCAAAGGACAGGTCTTCAACCTTTTGAATTTGATATCATTCTTCAATTTTTTTTCATCATTTTCAACAATGAGGAACTTTTAATGAAACGTTATTTTCACATTGTTTCAAATTCTATAATCGTGTTTATGTTGTAAGTCAATGTTTTGACAATTCAAATAATATACAAATGTGAAATGATACCCTGATTGTAATGACAAAAGAGGCATTCAGTTTTAAAAATGAATGAATCACACACTTAACTTTTTGCCAGAAGAGTCATTATAGCTAGATTATTGGTTGGGACTTATCAAACAAACTCTTATCAACACTTTTTGTTGGCAGTAGTGCGTACATTTTTCTTTAATTCATATCAAATCGACACGTCTCAACATGCCAAGAGAGTAATCATTAACGACTTACCAGATCAGTCTATTCACTGTTCTAGATGAGATTCTAGTTAAGATGCTGTTCCCAATGAGGATTAAAATACCATGTCAGATTTAAGGGCATTACATTTCAACAGAACATGTCGAACAGTTCTCGGCAGCAGGCAAAGTTGCCGAGCTCCTGGCGGGATTCGAATCCCTGACAAGAAGCCGAAGACTTTGTCTTATAGACCTCTCCACGGAGCAGTGCGTCACGACGCTCTCAGTTACCCCCCTTTGTGGTGGCGCTAGCGTCGTCCGCCATTAAGCGGCTGCAAAATGACGTTTTACGTTAGGGCATGGGTCGTAAGCTGTAGCTTATCTCTAAAATAACTTTAAGTCCAAGTTTTGAGTGAAGGCAGAACCAATATATCAATTTAATCCTGACTGTTTACTGCTTCCAAAAATGCAGTGTTTCATCGGATACTTGTTAAATATGAAATTAGGGCATGTTAAAGTGATGAATAAACATGCAGTTTCGCAAAAGGTCTTAGCTATGGAAACACTTATTTTTTTAAACAAAAGTTCTTAATAAATTTCCACATATTACATATCTTCTGAAAGAGAAAATGTTGTTCTGGTCCAACTGGGTTGCTTATGTAAAGATAATATATTTTTGCAAAATAAAATTCTAGGCCTACATTTCATTTATGAAATGGTAATTAATGAATCATTTAGCCCCGATTCAATTCATGGTATAAGAAACAGATGTATGTGTAACAATAAGATTTGGTTTTATTTTTAAACTACCTCAATTTTCAAGAGAGTTATTTGAATTTCTGTAATATTGGTGAGTATTTCTCATTATTTTTAACATTTCTCATATAATTTGCAACAAGTAACAACTGTTTCTTAAAAACTCTTTCTTTAAAAACGTTACAAACGCATTATGGAATTATATGTTAAAAAATGTAGATTATTGAAAGAGGAAATATATAATTGTTATATACCCCGTATTCTCGCAATAGCATAAATAGCCTATGTAAAAATAATTGCAAACATGGTAACTATAATTATGCAGCGATACACACATTTTACGTGAGAAATTAAAGTTTTCTTAAAGTTGTGCCAAGCCTTTTCGCCTAAGATCTCCATTTTCTGTAGAAGCAGTTAAAGGTCTGTGTGTTTAATGAACATAAATTTGATGATTAAAAAGAGTTTTTAAAAACTTACGTTTTCCCCTTTGCTTAACGTTTTGAAAGTGAATATTTTTTGTGTTATGAGAATGATATGATTGAGAGAACTTATGTGTTTGGTTTGCCAAATAAAAAGAGGATTATTTGGTGTTAAAAACGCCACATTTCTGACCACAATGGCATATAATAAACATAAAATGTTGTATTGACAGTGTAATATCACTTATCTCTCATCCCTTGACGAGTGAAAGCCGGTATTTTCATAAGTGGCGCATTCATCTAAATATGCTTCATCTTCCTACATTGCTAGTGTGCAAAATAATATTTAACATACTATACTTGAACAATTAGGTTAATTCATGTTTTGTAGTTCATGCATATTTCGGACTTTGGTATTACTCAATTGTGTAGGTGAGTGAGTGAAGGAAGACACATATTTACAGATTATATAAAAAAACATATACAATAAATCTTGACATTACAAACAACAAATGTACAAATATATAGTATTTCATTCTGTTCTAATAAAATAACATACGAACAAAAGTTTATACAGCAGGTGGCCATATTGCGAGAATAATTTTCATGAATATAGTGTTTGTCGATTAATTTTGAAATCGTTACCGAAATATAGGAAATCATCTCAGCTACAGATACATAATTTCCATAATATTTTCTGACAATAATTATTAAGAAACCCACCTCTTATCAAACAACAAATACAACATACCGATTAGTTTTAACATGGCCGTCAATCGTACATTGAAATCAAAATTGTACATGCAGTGTTTAAACAAGTGTCATTCGTGCTTGTAGCTGAGATGATTACCAATATGTCCGAAAAATATGACAGCAATGGGACTTTTATTTAATTTATGAAAATTATTTTCGCACCAGCTTATTAACACGTAAGTCAATGTACATTTGGTTCAGATAATCTTGAATAGTCCAGATGTGTGGATAGGCCTATATATTTGTCACTATTGACAATTCTTTAACTACAAAGACAAAAAAAAAGATTTAGTTCAAAACTACGTTCTTGAAAGTGATATTCGCCTCCTTCCTACCCTAAGTTTCCGTGCGCTTTGATATCGCCGATTTACATCAAACAACACACAAAACTGTTATTATATGAATCGTTGTTTGCACTGTTAGTCGCAAATATGACATAAGAAATCTTAAAAATGAATCATTATTTGGTCAGTAAGTTTGACGTCTTTTATACAGCGTAAGCGTTGACGAGGCACCGTCTATCCTTGATTACGTCATACTTGATTGCCGCAGCGTTGCAAATAACATAGGCTAGTTTAACGTTGCAGCCGTCTAATGGCTGCCACAAAATGGCTGCGCCCATGAAAAAGGCCGTGGAAAGATCTATAGGGGATAAGTGTCAATCTGAACGTCTGGGAGTAGATCTTCTGGTCTGGTTTGAGAAAACTTGAAGTCCCTTATTTAAATTTGGCAAACAACACAGGCAACGACGATAGCACATTCTATTTTAATTTTTAATGATATATTAATCATCCTTTGTATTACAAAGCGCTTAAACTTAACTTTTGCCCCAAGCCTCGTACTTCTGATGTCAAAGTGACTCTGTGTCTGTAAGTTGAAAATAAATTTGAGTTTTATTTCACTTTGTAGTTCTAAATTGATAAATGTCAAAGTTTAAACATTTGATTTTTAAGTTAAATTGCGACTATGATCGTATATTCGAAATAAGTAATACTTTTAAACATTCACTAGCAAGGATTTCCACCAAACACTAAACTTTCTTGCCATTTATACTTGTATAGACTACAAATATGTTTTGAACTTTACATACTCTAAAATATTGCTGTATATACTGTACTTGCTGTATTATGAATACCCTAAGCGTAATTCTTATACCTGAGACAATTTCAAGACGGGAGTAGGCCGACATACATTATGTAGACCACCAAAACGTTACTAGAGACTAGATAAATTAAATAACAAGAATATAAAACATCACCAACCGTCTCTGTCCAGTGTTTTGAACAAAATTGTAAGATTTAATTCTTCCTTGTCAATGATCATTGTTCATAAAACTATTAACACACTTTAAAAGCTTTATTTTACAAAACAAGATTCGAAACCATGTATAAACTTTCAAATCAATCTTGACAAGATTTTCATATGTCATCCTTTCTAAACCTGGCCAACATAACTCATACGATTCCATTTCTATATATCATTCTGTAGTTTAATAAAAACCAAACTTGACAGATAATGTAAAAAAAATATGAATTCCTCATTCCACGGAAACCAATTTTCACGACAAACTTTGATCAGTGCTAAATCAAGAGCCACTTTTCTTCAGAATATTGAAATTTATCTAATTGAAATCCTGAATGCGATTTAATGTAATTGACATCTTTGAATCTATCGGAATTTAAATTTCCCAAGGGTGAGAATGTCAAGTAGAATTTATATATTTCTTCTCGAAAATATTAAAGCAGTTATTTCAAAAGAAGATGTTCAGGAAAATCTTCTTCAACACCATCTAGAATTGTCTTGAATGGGATTAGTAATATGGTGTAAGTAACACATAGCTAGCATTGCTAAAATATGGTACAATAGATGTTATAATCCCATGAGAAGCAAGTAACCAACATCATGTTTTAAATACGTACAATAGTTCAAGTTCAACCAGACGCTTGTAGTAATTGTCTGTTGTGTACAACACAGACAGACATATATTTGATCAAAGTCTCACCTCGCGGTTAATATAAAAAGACCTATGATATAAAAAGTTAGTACGAGTAATTAAACTAGCTCCAAGACCTAATTAAAATCACTTCATGTGAGGAGAGAATAAAATCCATTTTCTGTATATCGCTAAAATCAAAGAAGTTAGGACACTCTAAGACACACTGGGCGTACAGGTCATGTCTATCATCTTCATATAATGGACAGTGTAGGAGGACAAGGGTTTCAATGGCCTCTCTGCAAACAGGGCCACAATCGTGTATATAATTACTTAGCGAGAGCGATGGTTAATATAAATACATGCTGGGTGAAGTATAACCTATCTAATTCAATTGTTTTAAATGTACGGGAATCCACAGCAGTAACATACAGAAAAAGTAAAGACAGTTTGTTGGACAAAAATGTGCAAAAATGGGACATGTGACACTTGTTGTATTAAAATGTATTGTGCAAAATATTTCTATTGTCTGCTCTGCACAATATCGCAGTCGTAAGATACAATCTCATTTTACAAAAAGTCCCAGTGATAAAATATGGTATTGTTTGTACAACATTTCAGTCATTTGGTATGGTCATGTAATACACGTTTCTTTAACAGGACCATAGTTGTATGAAACTGTCACATTTGTATATTTAGTACGATGTACTTTCTTACCTTTCTGTAGGTAAAGTTTATTTTTGCATAGTTTATTTAGAGCAAAATAGGTAAACACTGTGAATATCTTGCATAAACGAATCTTGACTTTGACATGACTTTTGGGACCTTCATTTGCCTTAATCAGAAGATGCTTCAAATATATTTTAAAAGAATGAACAGGGGAATTCTATTTTTCAGTTAGGTCATTAGGTGATCTCGAGAGATAAAACAAAATATGACGTTGAGCACAAATGAACTTAACTCTGTTTTCACTGTCGAACTGCCGTTGGCAATGGTAAACAATGTAACACAGCAGTAATGTTGGTTATTAGTTTACCTTTCATGAATTTGAGCTCGAGGCGGTCCCAAAAGTGATTTCGTTTGCACTATGTTAACTTTATTTCAAAATAAGTGTTATCAAATTTCTACTCTTCATGAATGGTTATGCAAAATGTAAGACTCCCCTTCCTGTTAGCGATTGACAACTGAAGTTCCCTTATCCACTAACATTTTAAATTTACATGTATCTATATGTTTGATATTCGAGAGCGGCAATACTCTGATTGACATGAAATGATTTAAATAATTGTGATAATTGTGTATGCATTAGAATAAATCTTTTGAAGGACAATAGTTCACAGACGTATTAAGCTATTTAGGAAATATCATGTAAATATGAAAATAACAGGTCTACTCGGAAATCTGGGCAAAATGTAAACAAAGGATACATCATATGGAACGATTTTTAGCAGTTGAGCAATTACCATAGTATCCCTATTACTCTAATTCTAGCAACAATAACTCTATCATGTATTACTCCCACTGCCCGAAGCTATAACAAGTATAACTGGTCTTTGACCTATCCCTGCTGAAACATTACAATAATTGACCATCAAATCTGTATCTTTGTAATTCGAAAGTGGCAAACATCTTCAATTTTTTAAAACGACTTTTTATGTTTATATTTGTGTTAATTTTGTATGAATTAGAATGGACTTTAAAGGGCAGTAATTCACAGACATATAAAGTTCATCGGGAACTACCATGTAAACATGAAACTATAAGAACAACATCAAATTGCTTGACATGCATGAAATCAATGGAATTAGAAGGGAAGTTTGCAGACCGACTTTTTTGTCAGAATAATCATGGAAATATTGATCCCAAACAGCATCAGCTTTAATCAAGATTAATGAAGCGGTTGAGATGAGCAGTCAAAACGTCTCATTAAGTAAATATAATAAAGTTTATTGATTGAGATCCTTCAGAACTTTAGTTGAACAATTTCGTTTCAAGTTAGCTTGTTAAACAAACATTGCATCGTAAAACAAAATAAAGAGACATCCTGTCTGTAAAGAACGAAATAAACAAACATCCGTTTCAACAGTTAGTCTTTGATGTCTTAAACAGCGACAATACATCCATGTTGGTACACTGGACCATTAAACGTGAAACGGTGAACATTGGCTCCTCAAAGGACGCATGGAAATCCTGCCGTGAAAGTTGGTAGATGTTGGCCATTCTGTGGACGAGTTGTGTGGTAATAAATTATCCCTAGGGCACCTCATCTATTGCAATTCATACTGATTGTTTGTTTTATTATACCCCCGTTACGAAGTAAGCGGGGGTATATAGCGGTCATTCCGTCCGTCCTTCCGTCCGTCCTTCCGTCCTTCCGTCCCTCCGTCCTTCTTTCCGTCCTTCCGTCCGGTCAATTTTCTCAAAAACCGTCAAAGGTACATCAACCAAACTTTGTACAGATGTTAACCATGTTCTTCCGATCGGACACAGACAATTTTCAATTTTCTGAGATTGATATTTTTTGTCGTTTCCATGGAAACGTCACTTTTTGGACTTAGTTTTATTGTGTTCAATGGGGACAAATTTTCTCGGATACTGTTCAACCTAGGTGAATGAAATTTTGGTTGTGAGTACTCATGACCATACTCTTTATCGAGTTCGAAAACCAGTTCCGAAATATTATTTTTTACAGAGTTATGGCCCTTGAAACCGAAATTGAACTTCGTACCAGAAGAACTGTGATGCTCCAATAGGGACAAGTTTTCTCAGAAACTGTTACATCTAGGTGAATGAAATTTAATATGGAGGTAGTCCAGATGATACTCTTCATCGAGTTCGAAAACCAGGTCCGAAATATTATTTTTTACGGAGTTATGGCCCTTGAATCCGAAATTGAACTTAGTACCAGAAGAATTGTGATGCTCCAATGGGGACAAGTTTTCTCAGAAACTATTACATCTAGGTGAATGAAATTTAATATGGAGGTAGTCCAGATGATACTCTTTATCGAGTTCGAAAACCAGTTCCGAAATATTATTTTTTATGGAGTTATGGCCCTTGAATCCGAAATTGAACTTAGTACCAAAAGAACTGTGATGCTCCAATGGGGGACAAGTTTTCTCAGAAACTATTACATCTAGGTGAATGAAATTTAATATGGAGGTAGTCCAGATGATACTCTTTATCGAGTTCGAAAACCAGTTCCGAAATATTATTTTTTACAGAGTTATGGCCCTTGAATCCGAAATTGAACTTAGAACCAAAAGAACTGTGATGCTCCAATGGGGACAAGTTTTCTCGGAAACTATTACATCTAGGTGAATGAAATTTAATATGGAGGTAGTCCAGATGATACTCTTTATCGAGTTCGAAAACCAGTTCCGAAATATTATTTTTTATGGAGTTATGGCCCTTGAATCCGAAATTGAACTTAGTACCAAAAGAACTGTGATGCTCCAATGGGGGACAAGTTTTCTCAGAAACTATTACATCTAGGTGAATGAAATTTAATATGGAGGTAGTCCAGATGATACTCTTCATCGAGTTCGAAAACCAGTTCCGAAATATTATTTTTTACAGAGTTATGGCCCTTGAATCCGAAATTGAACTTAGAACCAAAAGAACTGTGATGCTCCAATGGGGACAAGTTTTCTCGGAAACTATTACATCTAGGTGAATGAAATTTAATATGGAGGTAGTCCAGATGATACTCTTCATCGAGTTCGAAAACCAGTTCCGCAATATTATTTTTTTCAGAGTTATGGCCCTTGAATCCGAAATTGAACTTTGTACCAAAAGAGCTGTGATGCTCCAATTGGGACAAGTTTTCTCGGAAACTATTACATCTAGGTGAATGAAATTTTACATGTAGGTAGTCCAGATGATACTCTTTATCGAGTTCACAGTCCAGTTCCGCAATATTATTTCAAAGCCCTTGAATCTGTAATTGAACTTGTTACAAATTACCGGTGTGATGCCCTAATGGGAAAAATTAAGTTACCTGAAAAATATTACATCTGGGTGAATTAAATTTTGTAATAACAGTCAGTTCCTCAAATTATTTTGGACAATATTATGATGCTTGAAGCTTTTTTTTAAACATAGTAACCTTCACATCTATAATTCTCAATGGACGGATAGCGGATGACGGGGGTATGTGAGCCATGCTCACTTTTTTCTTGTTACTTCAGTATTATGGCACAATAGGTCTTCTGAAGTCAAGTCAAGTCAGTTGATGCATTAAATCAAGTGATGCATTTCCGTCAAATGATGCAACGATGTCAAATGATGCACTGAGCCATGCTGAATAACTGTAAACATAATCTTCTCATCATTAACCATTAATGTATCCATTTGGCAGTTTATTTTCTTTGATCTATTCGCAATGATAAAACAATTAAAGATGACAAAGAGGCGATAACCAGGAAAATGTCACTGTTAGATTTCTGATAAACCTGGATTGATGAGCAGTTCTGTAGTGGGGGAACGTGGCACAATAGTGCAACGTTAAAGACAAAGAGTAATTTATTGAGTATCTTTGATGTAACATGAAGTGAACATTGAATTGTACATGGCCCTTTGAATTAAAAATAATTGGAATTTGAATGAACATTTAGCTAGCCTGAGAAAATAATTACACTTTACAATCAAAATTGTTTATATTATCTCAACACTCACTGAACAAACTGGCGGCTTAATTCCTTCTTGTAATTTTTCTATTGAAAAAGATTTAAAACATTATTCAAATTGAAAGTTTTTCACTTTTTATTTTAACAAAGTTGAAAACGAATCAATATTACTTTGATTTAAATAAATTTCGAGAAAGTCCTTAAATGAATTTAATTTATTTGTGAGTGACATTCCGAATAGAAAAACAATTAATATTTTGCTAATTGATATTTCCCGACACTTTGAAACAGCATTTATGTGTTTTAATTGTGATGTTTCTTTCAATTGCTTGAAATAGCAGGACATTGTTTTCTGGCATTGTGAGTTTGGGATTGTTAGGTTTAGAGGGATTGGCTATACACTTATGTAATATATGCAACTTTCAATATTACTTTTTAACCATAGGCTTTTCTAATCCAAAGGTTCTGCAGGAACATTAAACATGTTCCTAATTCATAGGATCACTAGAAATAGGGTAACTTGTTTGATAACCGTTGAAGTACATAATATCATGACCCCATTTCATCATTTGATATCATACTTTCCAATCTTTGTACATTTCTTGTTTCATCAAAGATACTAAAAAAGTTGCTCTTTGTCTTTAACGTAGCAACACTGTGCCCACTACAGAGCTTCTCATCAATCCAGATTATGAGACAGCTACGAGTGACATTGTCTTCGTTATCGCCTCTGTTTCATTAATAAATGCTCTATCATTGTGAAAAGATGAAATTAAAATAAACTGCCAAATGGATAAATAGATAGTAAATAATCTGTGCAGATATTCAAAGTTGCATATGCGTCCGTGCAACATTAGACGTCAATGCATCACTTGATTCAAATGCATCATTTGACATCAATGCATCACCTGACTAAACAGCATCTCTTATTTTAAAGGGGATCAGCTTTACCTCACTATTTAAGTGAGTAATGACACAATCAGTGTGGAATGGCAATAGATGAGGTGATGTAGAGAATGTATTATCACACAAACTCATCCAGAGAATGGCCAACATCTACCAGATTAGTTAGAACGTTAGAATTCTTAATAAGACCTTGTAGCAGCCAATGTTCACTGTTCCACGTTTGATAGTTAAATGTAACACATTGTATTCATTGTTACTGTTCAACACATCGATCACTAACTGCTGAAAAGGAAGTTTGTTTATTCCGTTCTTTGAAGGCGAGATACCTCATTATTTTCTTTAGGACACAGTGTTTGCTGATCAAGCAAATTGGAAACTAAATTGTTCAACTAAAGTTTCCAAGGATCTCAATCAATACAAGTTTTATCTTTGCTGATGAAGCTTTTGGATTTCTTATCTCACTCGATTCAATAATCTTTATAAAAACAAATGCTCTGGATCAATATTTCAATGATAATTTCTACCAAAAAACACTGTTAAATGTCGCCTTTCTATAAGTCTTCTTATTTTAATGCAGGTTACTATTTGTTATCGATCTGGAACCTCTGATAGATAATAACTTAATAGGAAAGCATCAAAGCCTCATATATTCCTAATACCTGAGTTCAGATATTAATAACCTCAAGTCTATTGCCCTTAAAAACCGCTAATCTATTGCATACAAAATGAACAATGATACTTCATGCAATTGGAGATTGTTGCCCCTCTCTAATCTCATAAATATATAGATTTGATAGGCGATTATAATAGCTTGAGAAAGCGAGAGTAATAAAAGATAAACTTATCGAGGTACCTTACGCTAAAATTAAAGTAATAGCATGATGGGGTGTCAACTGATTTTACACTTTGCAAAAAATGAAAATGTGTTTATGGAAAGCAACTTTTCAAGCATTTTTTTAAAAACAAGTTTTCAGCAATATCAACTTATATCTATACATTTTTATTGACAAATGTAAACATAATCTGTGTGACTTATTATATTATTTGTATTTTGGCGGATTTTAAAATGTTTTGTTTTTGATTTTTAAATGCAAATCATCTAAACAGCAAGTGACCATTTCACCAAAACTTATTAAACATGTTCACATTTTAATTCAAATAGATGGTAAACTAATACCAAACATTACTAATCTGTGTTTTATCGAATTACCCTTTGCAACAGCTGTTCGTCTTTTAACACAAATGCCACAACAAAATTCATTTAATACTTAATGCCTAATACTTCGTGTTTATCCCTCGAGATAATATATTGGCCTAATAGAAGGATAGAAATCCCCTTCTGACAAACGTAAATGAAGGTCGAAACATAGATCAAATATAACTCTACATACATATCTCTCTCAGTTGCTTTTCTCATTTGCATAAGAGTGAGTTATGTGAAGAACATTTTGAGTTCATATGTTGCATGTTTTAAACATCCAAGTTAAATATTACATCTTAAAAATCATGTTCATGTTTAAAGGTAACATAAAGGCTCTTTTCTGTTTACACAAATATTGGTACTTCTCAATTATTTCCTTCAATAGCCTGTTCTAAAGTTCGGTGCATCCCATCTTTACTGACATGCACACAATTCCAAACTCCCTCTAAGCCGAATTGTTCATTTGGTACAATAAATCTAGCATGTAATCAAATACCCCTCTAAACTTACCATTTGAACACAGTCCCAAGGAGGGTCGGTTAGGTAACACCTTGAAAGTAACGAATGTTATTTAGAATATATACATTATAAAAGTGAGAAAAATGATAAATAAATAAAAAGTTCATTTTTGTTCTGATACTTTGTCTTGGGTAGACATACTTATAGACATACTTATACTTTAAAATATAATATTTTAGTCAATATTAAAAAGGAAGCATCTGATACTCGACTTGCTGTTCAAGTAGATCGTGTTTTGAGATAGGTGAAGTTAATTTCAAAATATTACGAACTACCGTCTTAGACTGAGTCGGACTAGATTAAGTTGACATCAATGATATAAAGCAGTTTGATTTTGTACCTCAAACATTGAAATCGTCTGTGCCAGATCTTGAGGAAACAATCTCTCAAATTCTCAAAGAAAATCTGTTCTGAATTTGGGAAATGATGTTCCTTCAATCAATCAATGATATTATAATCGATACCTTAAACATTAACCACTGTTTGACATTTATCTATCTGTCCCAAAGCAATTTTCTTTTCTATTACTAATAAGGTTTACATCTAATCACATTTTGCCAAAAGAAAATTAGCCACTGGGGGAACGCACCACGCTGTGACAGAACTGTGTCAATTCTATACCATGTTTAATGTCTTCAGAAGTCTTTGTGATGAACGAAAAGTAACATATTTCATTCCCAAATCTGCAAATCCTTTAAAAATGATTAACAACCAATGACTTATGACTAATTATATCCATCTTGTGTTATATTTAATATTGATATATGTTTAGATTTGGCATAATTGTTTCTGCAATTATTGTATCTATGACAATTGTATTGAATCTCGTTCCATCAATGTAGTTAAAAGAGGATACACTGTTGATTAATGATTGGTAAGTAATATGTAAAAATGTTCATGTGCAGAACAATGTCCTAAAATAAATAATTTGCATCATTGATGAACAGTTTGGCATCATTTAAAAAAAACCCAATTAATACATACAAATTCTACGTTTAACTTTAATGTTAAACATAGTGACAGTTACAATTAATTTTACATGAATTCATATGAATAAAAATATAGGTTTCTAATAAATCCTCAGCGAAACCAATTGAAATTATGAACATTTTCAATTTCAGAATATACCATTTTAGGGTTTACCTTCTCAATTTAATCATATTTTTTAAAAACGGATATCATACAATTTTCTTGAAATGACGTGATATTAAACAACTATCCAGATTTTGTAAAATCAATTCTGATCACAGAGCGGATGATGCATTTCTGATAGCCACAGGATGTAATTTAATCCTTCGATCAGTCTCATGCGTGGTTGTTGCTTGATTACTTTGTAATAATGACTTCAGGGAAAATACAGCGTTTTTCTCAATTCACATAATGTACCGAAAAAAAGGGCGGATATTCCTAAAGAACCCTCACTTTAAAGGGGCTGTAGCACGTTTTTGCAAATTTTATTTTTTTAAATTTCCCATTTATAATTATAGTTGATGACATTTATAAATACATTAGAGGGTAAAACATCTTATTACACAAACCTATTATCCGTAGTGGTAATAACGGTGTTGCATGTAATGCACAAATTGCATGAAGGCCATTTTAATGTGAATTTGTTTTTATTATTTCGAATTACAAAAACGATTCCCATGGCTTTACTGAACCATTTACACTTATTTTAAAATTAGATTTTCCGAACAGAGGATGATGCTTTACTATTGGTGACATACATTTTAAATTAAATTCATCGACTTATACGAAAATGATATCTACCTGCACCTTATATCAGAGATAACACCATGCAACCATGAGGACTTTCATCAGAAAATTAGTTATTAAACTCACACTATGAACATAAATTATTATGCCAAATATCGATTTGCAAAGGAATAGTAGGAGGCTGTATAAAACATTGATTTAAACATCTGAAGCAGGGTTGACCATCAAAGTAACGTGATATATACTGTAGAAATTCAGATTTTACTTCTTGCAGTCTCTGGTGTATTCATTGAATCTAAAGTTTCTGTCACTGTAATTCTATAAAGGTACCCAGTGTCACAAAGTAAATGTCCTGTATTGTTACTTACATCATTGATGGGCACATGTGGTCGCAAAGGTTAATATTTTAGTTCTTGTTTTGAAACATATTTTTTATATAATTATTTTATACAATGCAAGTATTTAAACAAAAATATCATTGAAACTTCAAGATAATTGTTGAAGATGCAAAGAATTCCATTAATATGTATCTGATTATTTAACTTAATTATCTCAAATAGGCAAGTTTCATCCGGTTGTCGGAAATAAAACAACAATAAAATACCTTGTATGCTCCAATTGTGTGCAAATTATTTAATTTCTCTGAAATACACTTATGATTAACATATTATCAAAATAACCAAAGTATCCTCCAACTCAAGGATAGAAATGATCTTTAACTGTGAAAAATGGTCATTTTAAAATATAAAGTGATGCATTAAGACTCTTACATCACATCTTTACTGATTCCTGCGATTCAGAAGAATGCTTATGACAAAAAATGGCTATTGAAGATGAACTGAGCAAACATCCATCAAGATTTCAGTTTTAAGTGATAACGTTTGACAATAACATCTAATAAAACTGTAAACCTCAGCCATCAGTGTTCGAATTCAAAAGAACCAATTCCAAACATTTCGACAGCTCCTCATTACAACAGTGTTCTTATTTGCCCAATTCATCAGAGCTCGACAAAGGGTATGATTCCTTTTCTTGACATAAAAAGAATCCCTTGAAGACATCAGAAACTATTAAACTCACTCTTGCGCTATCATTGTAAAGAACAATCTAACACAAATTTTTTCAGGATCTCGAGGCAGTTCTAAATCATTCCTCCGTCAATTTCAAAACTCTTCAAAATGTTTTTTAAACTCTATTTGACCATGGCATTTGAAATTTTATCCTGAGTATTGATTTAAATAGTTTAGTGACAGATGTATCGTCACAGGCTGCTTACACACGTTATGCTACTTTGGTTGTTACCTTCAACATGCATGCATTTTAATGTAGTTGTGTTCAATATTTATTCTATAAACATAAACGTAAACGTCAACGTAAACATAAACGTGTAATAAGTATTCGACCGATTCTCAAAAGACAGGTCTTCAACCTTTTGAAATTTGTTATCATTCATAAGATTTTTGTCATAATTTTCAACAATGAAGAGCTTTTAATGAAACGTTATTTTCACATTGTTTCAAATTCTATAATCCTGTTTATGTTCCTAGTCAATGTATTGACAATGCAAACAATGTACAAATGTGAAATGATACCCTAGTTTTAATGACAAAAGAACACTTTCAGTTTTAAAAGTGAGTTTATCATACACTTAGCTTTTTGCAAGAAGAGTCATTATAGCTAGAGTATTGGTTGAGACTTATCAAACAAACACTTATCAACACTTTTTGTTGGTAGTGGTGTGTATATTTTTCTTTAATTTAAATCAAATCAGCACGTCTCAACCTGCCAAGATCTAGACCGTTCTAGATGAGATTCTAGTTTAGATGCTGTTCCCAATGATGATTAAACATACCATGTCAGATTTCAGAGCAATAAATTTCAACAGAACATGTAGAACAGTTTTCGGCAGCAAACAAAGTTGCTGAGCCCCTGACGGGATTCGAACCCCGGAAGAAGCCGAACGCATTGTCTTATAGGGGATTAGGATCACCGTGAAAGCTCATGAGTAGTTGTAATGTACAACTTAAAGGTCTTCTGATCTATCCTTTGAGAAAATTTTATTATTGTTGAAGAGAAATATATATCGCTTATTTAAATTTGGCAAAAACACAGTCAAAAACATACTCATAATCATAGTTTGTATTAAAAAGCGCATGGGTAACTTTTGCCCCAAACTTATTGATGTCAAAGTGATTACGTGAGAAGTTGAAAATAAATTTGAGTTGTATTTCACTTTGAAGTCCTATATTGATAAGTGTCAAAGTTTAAACATGATTCCCAGTTCTGTATTTGATGTTTTGCCTTTAAATTTAATTGCGACTATGATCGTACATTCGAATCCAGTAATACTTTTTTGACATTCACTAGCAAGGAATTCCACCAAACACTCAACTATCTGGAAACTTTCCAAGTACAGACTTCGAATATTTTCGACCTTTACATAGTCAAAAATACTACTGTATATGTTACGAACCATCTAGGGTATATCACAATCTGAGAATAGTCACAATCTCGGAATGTGTTTGTAAGGCTATCTAACAGACTGTACGAGTAGATTGTGAAGGGTTTTCAAATAGGTTTTCTATCTTAGATTAAAGGGGTCGATTCCTAGATTATGGGGCACTTCCATCTGGTTTCTCTATCTTCTCTAACGACTCCTAGATTGTGATGGGTTATGGTGTTTCAGTTAAGGACTATATGGGTCGATTGTGAAGGGTTCTCAAATAGTTTTTTCTATCTTATCTACCGACTATAGGGTCGATTCCTAGTTGTGATGGGTTCTCAAATAGTTTTTCTGTCTTATCAACAGACTACATTGGTCGATTCCTAGATTGTGATCCTAGGCTGATTCAGGCGCCATCGCAGGTTTCTCGACTGCAGTCGAACCGCAGCGCAGCGCATCAGCATGGGGGAACCGTGTCACGGCTAATATTGGTCGCAGAAATTGCGTATTTATCACGGTTTATTTAGTTTATTATTATAGAATTTTGAATATTTCTACCTTGGATTATTTTCATCAAAGGAAATTAACGTTACGGAAAATTATTAATAGATAGATATAGTGCGAACCGGAAAAGGATAAACCCGCATGTTTTCAAGACACACAGCTGGCACAGTTAAAAAAGTTGCCAGATTTGATTTGTCGGAAAAGTCGCAATGACTGTTGTACGGGTGAGTATAAACTTCTGTTATTTTTTATGTAAATGCTCATTGTATCAAGGAGTTATATGCCTGTCAAAACATTCGCAATAATCCGGTCCAAAATATACAGCAGTTGACTGTGTCGATCATGATGGTAGCATTGTAGGCTAAAGTTACGCGGCGGGTCAAGATACCGATTCGCGCATCCTTGTTTATGAATGAACTGGATAATCACACAATAAATCATTTCCTTGGCAAAGTTTAGACATTTCGTTAATATCATCATATTTGTTAAACGTCTGAAAAGAGTCTGAGAATCAAGTTAAAACTGGGAATTTTTGGTACATTCAATCTCTGCCTGCTTATCTTTACTGCCTACAATAATAGAAATTTTCAGTAGAAATGCTTGTGACAATGCCACCAAAAGTTCAATGATTAATCTAGATATTTCGACGGGCCATTACAATTTTAATGTAGACTACTTGAATGATGCAAGATTTGACTTGCAGTTAAAGTTTGACATGTTGAGCAATTTGGAAACACAGGATTTTAATTTGACAACACAGAAATAGCCTTAAAATATTTATCTTGAATCAACACAATTTGGCACATCACATATTGTATTTATGTTAAAGATTTAAGAAGTAGACATAATTCATATTCATTGTTAAAAAATCATTTTTTAAAAAAAGATGCAAGTTATTCATATTCTGTTAATCAGGTATTAAAAAAAGTATTATACCCCTGACTATCAATCCATCCAAAGACATGTTTTGTCCCACCAAGTACAGAGAAACTATTCATCTGATTCTTTTCAAACTTTGCACCAAACTTCTACACTACCAGTAACCAGGAGAGGTGCAGTACGTGTACCGGATTACAAACATTACAAGCTGTTTTATGAACTTTTAGAATTTCTTAATTTCTTTATTTGTTTTACTCAGTCATTTTCTGAGATTTAAATTTGTCCGACCAATTATAGAAAAGCTATTCATCTAATTCTTTCCCAACTTTTCACAAATCTTTAACACTACCAGAAGAGTTTCAGTGCAAAACAATTTTATGAATTTTTATAGAATTTCTGTAGTTTTTACTCAGTCATTTTCTGATATTTATTTTTTTTTATACTGATTGCAGAGATCTATTTATCCAATTCCTTTCAAACTTCACAAATCTTTTATAATACTAAGAGAGGTGCAGTGCTTGATTGCAACTGATTTTGTGAATTATTTAGGAATTTCTGTGTATTGTGTACTTCGTCGTATTCTCACATCTAAATTATTGTCTGACTGATTGCAGAAAACCATTTCAGCCAATATTTTAAAACTTTTACATAATCTTCTACTACATAATCTTCGATATGACGGAGAAAAACATATGTTTGTGATTGGACACTGATAATTACATAATACATTTTTAAAATGGATTAATATGATTGAGCTATATGAAATGATACTTAGAGATTGCATAAGAAGGGTTTGGGATATTAGTGAGCCAGCTTACATGCTTGTTTATTTGTCGGTTTGTTAGTAATTTAATTTCTTTCTCAGGTCACCATTGAAGTTTAAAGAGTTGTTTGGCCAAATCGCTATTCAACATCTACTCTATAAAAGAATAACAAAGTTGTGAAGAGCCCTGGAATCAACCCATGTATCAACCCTAAAATAATGAAATGAACGGAATTGGTAACAACAGGGCCATGGTTTAAGATAACATTCTTATTTCAGTAAAGGCAGCACTATTTATCTGAAAGGGGCAGTAGCATGTTTTTTGCAAATTTTATTTTTTAAATTGTCCCTATTTGAATAACGGTTTATGTCATTTATATCTACTTTAGAGGGTACAACTAATTATCCGTAGTGGTAATACCGGTGTTGTGTATAAAGAAAAAATTGCATGGCGGCCATTTTATTGTGAACACATTTTATTATTTCGAATGACAAAAAACGATTGCCATGGCTTTTAGGAACCATGTACACTCATTTATAACTTGATTTTCTGAAGAGAGAATGCTGTTTTACTGTTGGTGACATTATTTTTCAAATACATTTCATTGACTTATTTGAGCGAAAAAAAACTTGCTACTGCCCATTTAAGCTAACTTGAACATCATCATATTTTTTAAGCAAATCGGGCCTGAGGGGCCCCGATGGGCTTTTAGCATGGCATGGCATCTGTCCGTTCGTTTGAACTATTCGAGTCACTGACCTTAGAGAACTGTAATGTTGTATACAGACTCCTTGACCGCTTGGGGATTCTAAATTGTAGATTTGGTGGTTTTACTTTCATTTAAATATTAGACTTAGTTGAAAAGCTAATATGCTTAAGATGGCACATTGAGCATTTGTTATCTATCTGTCTATCTATTAGCTTAAACCTTTTCATATTTTCAAACTCTTTTCAGGTATCACTTGCTGTAGACAACTCATTCTCTTCCCAAAGAGGTTACTCCCTTAAGTTTTCTGATCCTAGCCTCTGTTCTATATTGCTATATTGAAAATAAAACATGAGACATTTAGAAGTTGGTAATATGAAGATTTAACAAATACATGGATTTGTCATGATCATTTGCATATCTTTGCAATAAAGAAGCTGTAATTGACAAATATACATTTGTCAATTCTTCACAAAAAAACATGCTCGTGATTTAGGACGTCGGTTAGGAGCATCGCTCAGCAAATGACATCATAATTTACGTCACTTTGATTGTTGAATTGCTAGTGAATGACGGGAGGCATTACTATTTCAAAATATAGTTTATACAAATAACTTAATATCTCAACGCCCTTCGTGTTTTATGCGCCCTGCTATGTTGTATTCTACGATAGAGCACAAGGAGTCTATTACTTAAGAAGAGTGTGTACCTTCTCAATTGCAGAAACGTGATATTAAACACGTATTCAATACGGATAACACCACACATGTTTTAGTCTTTTCAATCTAATGTCAGATATTCACAGAAAGTTACTACACGAGATAAAGTATAACATGCCATTATTTATTTCATCCTTAATTATCTAGTAACATAAGTCACTTCTTTGCAGTCTCTTCTTTTCTTAAATACAAATGTCGCCGCTAATGGCTGCAATACTGCCGAAGCGGCGTTAAACAATAACTCACTCACTCACTCACTTAAATACAAATGAGTCATGAGTCTTAATCATCAATTATCATTCACCAAAATAATTTCCACGAATTAACGACATTGACAATACTTACTATCACATCGAGATTTTTTCCTTCCACTTATTTCGCCATTGTTCAGTCTCTTCTTCACTGTTCTACGATGACAGCCAAGGGCACATCGTTTCTCCCCTTTAGACCATGCATACCGTTCACAGTCTATTGTGATGGAACAAACTCTCCTACACTCCTCTTCAGTGTGAACCATGTACAGATAGTGAGAAGCCTCGAACCCACCCAAGTCAGGCTCGAAACAGTGAAAATCTGGGAATTTTAAGTACAATTTTTAACCTTAACTGAGGTGATTGTATCATTCAAGAAATTTTATGTTGTGAATATAAGCGACCAGGTTTAATCAATAAATTAACTATGAGGAGTGCACGTGTCATTATAAAAAAAATAATCAAAATTGATACTTCAATAAAATATTGAAAGTATAATTCCTATCGTTTCACAACTCCTTCGTTAATGATTGTGTTTGCATGTCATACATTTTAAGACTGATTTGCAGAGCAGAACATTTTAAACATTAATAATATTTCTTTAAAATGAAGTTTTCAGATGATTTTCTAAAACTGTAGCAAACAAAACGAACAGTTTCAAAATACCCCAACACTGTTCATGTTAACATAAATAGAAAAAGCATCCGCGGGCAATGATATAATAATAAAATAATAAACTTTTCAGGGCAAAACCAAATTAGGATATGATAATGCTCTAAATGGGCAAAGCAATTCTCATTTTGACTGTAAGAGTAAGAGGAATCATTTCGACTTTGTACTGTTATAATTGAAACAAAACAAAACATACACAAAAATTCGAAAAAAAAAAAAAAATAATCACAAAACCACTTGTTATTCGGCATTACTCTTCCTCAAGAACTGTAGAAGATTTGTATAAAATTGGAAAAGAATATAGTTGAAAAGTTGACTGAAATCAGTCGGACACCTCTCACAGATCTCACATAAAGACTATACACAAAAGAAAAGATATCGTAAAAAAAGTTCATAAATTCACTTGTAATACTGAACTGCAATCTCTCCATTTAGTGTAGGAGATATACAAAACAATCAGAAGAATAGTTAATTTGTCGGACGGAATTCGTGGTATTAGAATTACCACTGGACAGTTCGTATTGGGTATATTAACATGATATCTTAATTGGGTGATACATACAATGTATACTTCACTATGAGAAAGTAAGATTGAATTCAGTTTGTATATCCATGTGACATGTTGATAGACAGTTACATGTATTCGCACATGGATTATTATGACTACTATATCAAACGATAACCAATAACATTATGATCAGTAAGAAATGTGATGTATATATATGTATTTGTATATATATATATATATATCAACTTCTGCATCACCAAACCACCTTCGCACTTTCTTGCTGCGGGTCCATTTACAATCAAACAGGTTTTATGAACGTGGTTATAGACAAGTCCTTCACATCTCTTGTTTGTCAAACACTCATCAATGCAGTCCACAATTCTCATACCATTTAAATGACGTGAGTTAGTGTATTTCATCTCAACGTTGACATGTTTGTTAATGAGCATTCACTGGCTTGCTGTGAAAATAAACCACATCTACATATAATACATCAGATTATGAACATAATGATGATTGTCGGGAGAAGAATATTTATCATCATTATTGGAAATATCGCTTGTGTGAGATCAAGCGATAACTCCTTGGAGCTATCATTTTGACAATATTGTTGCACAATGCCCTTTCGTTAACATCATCAAAATATGAAAACATCACAATTCAATTCAATGTGCTGAACAATAGTCAAGCTATTTTTTACAGTTCCATTGGTGCCCAACAATGATGTACACGAAATATGTACATTATTCAATGAAAAGTAATAAAAATTATTTTGGATGTTAAAGGGATTCTCAACTTCGTGTTTTCTAAAATCAAATGAATAAAATGATAAAAGTAAAAGAAAATTTTAATTTTTATTTACTGTTGGTATATTTAAAAATGGAAACTTCTTCATACGGCCTATACCGGTTTCGGAGCAGGAAAACTGTTCAGAAGCATTAGGATATACAAAAACAAAAAACATAAGAAGTGTACTCACCAATTAAGACAGGTAACAGAAGAATCAAAAGTAATCTGAGCATTCTCAATAGATGTTTAAAAATAAAATAATTGAAGGTGGACAGCCTTAATAAATGTAGGTAATATCTTCACTTTAACAATACTAATGTTGAAAAATGTGCAAATTTAGATATAGCCATTGGGTCAAAAATAGGTGTGATTAATGAGAATATTATCCAATGTATTTCTCTAGTATTCAGTTTTTTATCATTTAAAATCAGTTCATGATAGTAAATGTGGGTAAATTACTTTGCCACAATGATGATAATTGTAAAATTAACTCTTTGTCCAAATGTCTGATTTTACGATTAAACGAAGAGGAATCCATTTTCATAATGATTCTAATGATAAAGAATATTTTTTGAAACAATGTTTCAAATAAATATCATCCTATCATATAGATTTATCAAAGATGAATGGACAAATATTAGAAGAGAGAAATGAATAATTATTATACATTTCATGATCTGAATCTATAAATTACTTTTTAAATATCAGCATTTGAAAATAAATAAATAGGCTCGGGAGACACTGGAACAAAGATGGTACATGAGACCGTATACGTAATACTCTCGCATACGACTTATAATGTTTATAACACTGTAATGTAACGTTAAATGAAAAAAATATATTATTGTATGACTGTATTTGTAACAGACCGTTTCATTCTATACTGTAAAAGTGGCATTTGCAATTATGAAAATGTTTCAAATCTATGTCAATCAACTAATAGCATATTTATTTTAAACGTTGCTGATTTATTATACATGTATTTAAATGAACACAAAAGAAGGTAACTACGTAATAGTTTGATGTAATCACATTTGTATTTTGGGTCTTTGACTTTTCCCCAAATGAAACACCATGAACATCATCGTGACTGATTGATTGATTGATTTACTGAGCTCGACAACACATTCTCCCATTGATTGTACGCTCGGATTACCCTGTCAGATAGAAGTATCTGTTTGTAATATCTCAAACAAACTGTAAAAGTAACTCGACATAACGCATCCCATCCTCGGTTACCCATTGTTTTATACATGCTCCGTTACTCTCCACTATATCACCCATGGGAAACCTTATCAGAAAAATCTGTACTCAAATTACCCGCCCTTGGCCGGCGTGAGCCAATCAAACTGCTACGCAGATTGATCCTGCGAGCCAATGACAATTCATATCACTTCGTTTCAAAGTAAGCGAGGTCATTGTGTTAGCCATCCGTCACCGATTATCTCCCTTGACCATTTCCATCTTATCTCATTGAGCATTTTCTTTGGTTACTGACTTCGTCACGCCGGCCAAGGGCGGGTAATTTGAGAACAGATTTCCCTGATAAGATTCCCAATGGGTGATATTGTGGAGAGTAACGGAGCATATATAAAACCATGGGTAACCGTGGATGAACGCATCCCAATGATTCGGTTACTGTCGTGGGAAGAATCTGTGTGCATTGTTATGCAAGGAGCGTTTCATTCTTTGAAATTATGAAAAAATAAAAATTAAAAAGAAAATGAAACATTTGTTTTTATCCCAGTATAGGTCCTCATTATTAATTCATGTTACATTCTTACATCGACCGACGAATTATAAGTAATTTGTTAACATCAGTTACCAGAACAAAAACAGCAGAAAGATCGTTTCCTGTTGCTGGTCCCACTTTGTGGAATTCTCTACCGATGGACATCAGATTTGCTCAGGACATTGACACTTACCGCTCAATGCTGAAAACCCATCTTTTCAGTGAAGCATTTCTCCTTTAATGAACATCACCACCAAAATACAATGACACTACGAGCATGAAACAGCGCCGCTGAGCAGCTTTGTTGGAAGATAGGCGCTTAACAAATTAATTATTATTATTATTATTATTATTATTATTATTGTCTTCTCCCGCTCACGTATAGCTGCGTCCACGGCTGGATATAAATATTTTGTCTCCAGGATATCACCTGTAAATCTCAAGGGCAGGGTATGGTGTCCTGGATATATGATGAATACCTTTCAAAACTGAATAATAACCAATTGTGTTTGCTTTGTGACATGATCTGCAACCTTGTTATTGACCCGCCTGTGTTTGGGTACAAGAACATTTTCATAGTCAAGTTAAAGACACATAACTTTGTTATTGACAATGTACATTCTCATTACACCTTTTATCCAATTCAATTTTCTGAATCTGTAAGTCTATTTATGTGCATTAAGTGCATCTTCATTTGACGGTTATTGGACAAGGTCACACCGTTCTAAATATACATTGTCATCAACTTAAATAATTTCAGAAGGCTATGTTAAGCAATTGTGTTTGTGGGTATAACATTACATCGTATTAATTGAAAATGTATTTCATAAATTTATGTTATGTGTATTTCTAAATTATTACACTAGATGAGGAAAATGAAACAACATATACGAATCTAAATAAGAAGTCTTCATCAATGTTTTGGAATTTTAGGTACTTAAACTCATTGGTGTAGTTAAAAGCCAGGCGCGTAGCAAGTCTATTTATTTATTTGTTTTTATACTTTAAATGTAGGTTGAACTGCGGGTTAGTTAAATTTTAATTTTTATGAGATAGAAATGTTATTGTTTGAAGTTAATTAGTTAAAAAAAACTTCAAAACGATGTAATATGTACAATATTTTGAAAAATATGAAAAACTGAAAGTGTATACAGTTTATGAAGAAAAACAAAAACCTTAACCGACAAATAAATCAATTAAGCATTTGTTGTTATACATTTTAAATTTGATTTACTATCTGCATCGATATTTCACCGATTGACGAGTGTTTACTTCTAAAAATGATGATACTCAATTGGGATGATTTCACAAAGAGAGGCCCATTTGCAAGGTTAAAATTCAGCACAACTGTTTCCATTGTTAACATTTTTCAGTGCTTAGAATGAAAGTTTATATTCTCCTGTATTATGTAATGAACTTCCAACTGAAATACAACAGGCGCCAATAAGGGACACATTCCATAATATGCTGAGGACATTATTATTCAGTAAATATGTTGGCATATAACAAAAAGAAGAAAAAAAGATGTATCATCTCATCATCTATGCAATAACTGTATCATGTTTGTGTAACTTCATGCATGTAAAGCTCCACTGAGCAGGTGAAACCTGGATATAAGGCGCTAAACATATCAATTGTCATTATTAATTCATTCATTCATTAAGTCATTCATTCATTCATTCATTGTCATTTATTCTGTTATAAATAAAATAGAAACGGGACACACTTGAACCTATTTATGAATACATCATTAACCTAACAATACAGCGAAGTGGTTGCAATATCATTAAGTTTAATCTAGTAAGAATAATTAATTATATTTTCATAACCTTAGCATCACTATAAACTATTTAAAATTAGTAGTTACAAATTATTTTTGTCACAAAGTTGTTGGAGGTTCTGGGTATGAGACTGAGCAGGCGAATCAAAATCCGTAATCCAATATGCAATATTGTCGTCACTTTAACCATCTTGTAACTTTGAAGGATGACTGAATCTGAATTGTATTACGATTCACCATCATCCTATCATCATGTCTTTCAGAAAGTATTTACACTTGTATATTGCAAAATTTATCAATGAAAACTGACATCTTTCAAATAATTCATGACAGACAGAATATTATATATTTGTCATTAACTGCGACTGTAAAGGTTATGTACTTTGATGCTTACTTTACATGTAGTTTACCATTTAGAGAGGAACGACTGCGGTACATGTGATTAAAGACAAATATTTGGAGAACGTACATGTGTATTTGGCACAAAATAACTGAACACATATTTAGCTAAAAAAATATGTAAACCCGGGCTTTTCTCATAATGGTAACTACGCCATCAAGAACAGGCGATTTAACTGTAACAGGAAATAGTAAATATAGTATATAATAGTAATAGTACAATGCAGAACACAACACATGTTGCAAACATATCATCTATATTTGCTGGAAATGCAAGTTAAAAACAACATACGAGTGACAAAAGAAAGACACACACACACACACACTATAAGCTAGATAGCACACAAGACAGTAAATATGTTGATAAAAAGTTGCCTAGTACCGAACTACAAGTGGTAAATTATGGAGAGGCTCTTCCCAGATCCTTTGAAGCTACTAGTATGGTCAGAAAACCACACTGACCAATGCGAAAAGAAGAACGGAGTGAGTATCATGTGACTATTTCTATACTAATTGTATTATAATTGCTTAAAATGAACTTTTTTGTATCAACATAAATCCATGAAATGTTGAGCAAAATGGCTTATTGTTGAAAAATCTGTGACATCAACGTTGATATCTTTATGATAGATGACTTTTAAAAATAAAATTAATCCAGTTAATCAAATCTTTGAAGGGAAACGCATCAGAAAAGCCAAATTTCGGGATCGCTTTTGTGAACTGTATAGTCTTATTGTACTAAATAATGTTAATGATATTTGATAGACAGGCTACACCAAAGAACACATTTTTATTTTTAATTTAATTTAATTTTAAATTATTTTTTCTTAGTACATCCAACTATAAATGGACAACATATGAAGCATATTACTGATAACGGATGGATGTTTCGATTTACGAATTATGGAAGTTGAAATTAATATCACAAGAATAATAGCGTTAATGATCAGTAAACGTGATCACAATTCTGTAGACAAGGTAGGTATTACAACGGAGCATTGTTAAGATACACCAATGCACACGTGAAAGGTGGTGTCTGTGTAGTACAAGTGATATATTAAACTAATAATAATGAAAAGTAAACCAATTTGTTAATTGATGATTTTGATATAGTGTAAATAATGCAGGTGTTGTGTTTTATGTTTGAATACTATGCTTCTATTGTTAATTGTAAATCAATATACATGTATGTCTATATTGAAAATACCAAACGATGTATCTGATTTCGTTTATAATCAACATAACTCAACTAAATGCTATGTTTATGATAAAAATGTCAGGTTTCATATTCTTGCTGTCTTCTTTAATTGTCTACTGGTAAAGGCCTGGCTGATATAAAATGATAATAACTAAACAATTTATATTAAGGAAACATACATTTTAATAATCATGTTTTAAAATAATAATGACAAAACACTTACAGTTGTGTGCCCGTCCAAAAAGAACACGGTACACATGTAAGTATCCTTTATTCACAGGTATTTAACTGTGTTCGTGCATTTAAAAAAACAACAACATGAAACAATTGTTGGGGATCGTTCCCTTTGCAGCACTTGTTGGTAAAGTATATCTCCAGAAGACCCTCATTGATCGTTTCCAGAATAACTGTTAATTGTGCCTCAGTTTTGGTTAATATATACATTTACTATTTTTTTTATGGATGTTTACATTCATGAGTAAAATCACTACGAAGACATTCGAAAATTTTGCCATAATTAAAACAAAAGATTCGAGATGTTTTCCGTTTAAAATCTCAAATACAGATACGTTCCAAATGCGACACTATCCTGTTGATCTATCATGTCTTGTGACTTTAGGACAATGTAACCTTAGATGAGTAAGTACTTAGTAGGAGGTTAAATCCGGCATCTCTACTAGTTTACACCTGCACTTTTTGTCACAGTGAAACGATACAGAAGAAAGTTGCCGTGTTAAATCCCAGTAAACTAAGTTAAGATGATTCGTGAAACTTGCTCTAGATTTTCTAATAAGGACAATGTGGTCTATGTAAACTCAATCAATGTCTATTGTACCATGATGTCGGTGTATTCTTGATTCTGATTGGTTGATTTGCCTATGTTGAACTACAATGAATACCCGCAAATTACTTGGGGCGATTCACCGCGAACTTATACATCATGTTCACAAGATTCGGCCCGACTCAAAATTTAATTTTTCTATTTCTCTTAAAGGGGCAGTAGCACTTTTTTTTGCAAAATTTATTTTTTCAAATTTACCATTTATAATGATAGTTTATGTCATTTGAATTAACTTTAGAGGGTAAAACATCTTATTACACACACCAATTATCTGTGGTGGTAAAAACTATGTTGCGTATACAGCAAAAATTGCATGGCGGCCATTTTATTGTGAATACAATTTATTATTTTCTATTACAAAAACTATTCCCATGGCTTAACCAAAACATATACACTCATTTTAAACTTTATTTTCCGAAGAGAGAAGGGTGTTTTACTATTGGTGAAATTATTATTCAAATACATTTCATCAACTTATTTGAGCGAAAAAACGTGCTACTGCACCTTTAATAGGTGAGCCTTACTCAAATTCGACATGTGTTATTGTCATTTCCTAACGTGTGTATACCCGTATAGGTCACAAATAACTTTCAATATGAGTTAGTTTCAAGCAACTAAAATGTTTTCAACTAGTAAAAATTTGACACCTTCTTCCATACGGCTGTTTATACCGAATGCCGTTGCCATGGAATGACGTCATAGTGTTCAACCGTTTTGACGTCACAATGCTAGCGTCATTGTCACACTGTTTAAGGGCAAGTCAAAGATTTTTGTTGCTGGGTAATTTATTCTGTTGATGTCATAGATAAATGTGTATCGCCATCTAAAAGGATACGTTAATATTGTGAAGTGACGATAGTTGAGTAACACTGTTTGGGGTTACGTGTAAATTGTTACTAATGTACATATTACGCCGAGTATTCACATTGTTTTGACCTGTCCACACGTCTTTCAAAAATGGAACAGTCGCCAAGTCCTTTCCACTCAGAGATAGGTACACACAAAGAGAGTTCACTTCAAAACGCCTGATAACTAACGGTCCTGTTACAATATCGATAAATAGTTGCGTTTGTAAACTTTCCGGGAGTCATTGTTATTCAACACCCGCAAATTTCAGCATTTAAAACCTCCGGCTAGCGCATATTACATTCCTCCAACATTGGAACTTTCTTGTTCTGCCCAACATTGGAACTTTCTTGTTCTGCACATTGTGTATATTTAAACTGTCATAATACAAAATATGTAAGTACTTCCTGTACAAATATTCACGAAGTATCTTCGATGTACCCGAATAACTTAGTAATAATTGTGTCTCTCCTCTGTGAAATGCCACAGCAAGCCAGTGCATGGTCTTAAAGAAATCAACGCGTATCACCCCAAACAGACCTGGTCTTTTGGTTAACAACTCACGACTTGTCGACTGCATTGAAGAGTGCATTACAAACTCTAGACAACGGTGTTATATCATTGCTTTCAACGACAAGAGTAAAACATGCAGGATTGTTAACGGTTATAATACAAGGACTAGCGGAGGTACGGTCATCCTCAAGAAGTTGGTCGCTTATAAGAGTGTTGGTAAGTTATGGTTAAGCTGAAAAGTGCTCATGCTCAATATAATGCCTCTACGGGTATTGAGTTTATCTATTACAAATGATTACTCAATGGACACTTAATGCTGTGAAATATATATGAAAATAGACCTGTCAAATATATGTTTAAACTTGTTTCAAATATCATCAACAGTCAAGATATAGTTTTATCAATTTTATTAGTGTTATATAATTAAGCATAATATGTGTATGAAATCATATAAATAAGTAATTTCGGGTCAAGACTCATGTGCAAGGGGCATCATACTCAAACAGGCACGCTATCAATTTAACATGCTAAAGGCGTGAATATCATGACTTTTACAAAACTAGTTTAGCAAATGAGCAATATATTCTTTGTTAACTCATCAAGATGTGCAATCACACTGTATCAACACTACACCAAGACCTCGATAATGTATAACAAAATATAACGATTCAGCATAGTGGCAGCAAAGTTTCAAGATTCTAAATATTAATATCATGTAGTCGATGTTAAAGGTTATATGTCGTACCCATGGGTCACTTTCGGGATTCTTTGAGAAGGGGTTTCAATTTGACAATTACTAGACTTTAAATCTTTAAAATCGGCCCGTAAATTATTTGTATACAGCTGTTTTTAAAAATGACTAATTAAGTCCCGGCAACTAGAATGAAATCGGGCGGAGCTGTGGTCACTGATGCGTATCCTGCTGTGACGTATGTGGAGGAATCTCATTATGGCCGATAATCTTAATTTAACACGTTTTACCAACTTTTAAACTGATCATATAAGAGAGAAATCTTCAACAAAACAACTAAACAACAAAACGGATTTCTTAACTTTTCAACTAGCAATTTCATATGGTTTAATGTGAGTGCATTTTGCGCTGATATACAGTATGTTTGTGGCCGTGAACAGCGGGACTGCTGCTGCCATAACACATAGATCGTTATATATACATTGCGATGTATTATTGATAAATAAAGTAATCTGGTAGGTATGACAACATAGACTCTGAACGATTGGTTGTCCAAACAAACGAGACAGCTTGCGGATTTATAAATTGTGTATTTGATATAAAGATCACTATAATTTGAAGTTTGTCCGTTAAGATATTCTATATGTAATGTAATGCAAAACATTTTCACTTCCTATATGATTAAAAAAAACCTATTTCATGAAAATGATTGGATTGGTCAACAACCTTAGTGAAATTTATATCAAGATTGCTTCATTGAACACACATATACATAATGATTATACAGATTTATAGACAACAAACAAGATCGAATGAAAGAATTTTGTTACCAGTAACATCTTACTGCATATCTCTCTAAATGAAAACGAAACGGGTTGATAGCCTTTACGTGCCGCTCCAACACACAATTCTCTGTTTAGGGTACCATATAGATGTTTTTTCCAAATCAACGGGGATATGAGTTGTTACAGCAAATTAGTTTTCGCAATTAAGCTGAACAGAGTCCAGAGAGACCCAGTGTCATTATGTTTTTACAGGTAACAATTTTACTTGACCGGTTCAATTATATAACAACTGGCACGTGGGTGACAAGCATGTCATATATGTTTATTGTCAAACGTCCTGTCTTGGTGACACAAAGCTGATCATCGCGACATTCAGTCTAGATATTGTCAGCCAATGAAAGTTAGGAACATACCAATGGAATTTAGAAATAGGATGATATAGTTTTATTCTGTAGGTTATTCTATGTCGATGCACTCATTGAAAGTAAACATATCGTTGTGCAATAATATGGGATATTCATGGAATCAAGCTCATGATGAAAACAGGTTCGTTATTCTAATCATTGAACACATTGCTATTCGTTTGTGAAATACTTGCAAAATCATCACAGTGTATGAAACTGATTATATGTACTTTCGATATTTACAAAATGATATAGATATACGTCGCGTGTATGTTTTCTTGGAGCGAGATACATAAGTCCTTGGTTGGTTTGCCAATCTACTTCTTTCATCATAACAAAACATTACCATGTAAAGCGAAAACATTATTTGTAGTATTTGTTTCGATTAAAATACATTCCTTTCATGCTTGCCTAGCAGCTGCGCAAAAAAAACAATCTTCAGGGCCAGTGATCTGAACATTGGTTGGGACAACGTTTCGCTCAAACAAAATCAGTTCATTTGCCGTCAAGCGAGACATCAGAGGGAAACTTGTAAAGTTAAACTTGATAACCAGGATAACTGGAACACTTTACAACAGAACAGTGGTGTGGCATTGTCGCAAAGTGTAGATAAAACTGATCGACTGACCGATCTGTCAGTGTTTGCCATTATACATAGTAAGCGGATGTTAACATCCCATCCCTTCACGTACGTCACTTCCGGTTACCCTCCACCCCTCTAAGCCAAGCCCAATTTTCCGTTTGTTCCTTGCAGGTAAAAAGCAGACGATTTTTAATCAATATTTGAGTCGCTCTAGTTTCCTATAGTAACAACATATTACATTTGTTTTGGTTCCCATTTTTACAAAATAGTCTAATGAACCAATTGCAGATTAGAATTCAATAGAAAATAATATATTGTGCCTGATCCTTAAATTAAGGAGAGGTAAAAAATTAAGGTCAGCTCAGCCGTAGTTCCAAACTACCTTGCTACCTATATTTCAAGAGATTTAAACTGAATTTGCTGTGACATTTCAGATTTCCAATGTTTTCGCCCTGTCGCTTATGGTTACGAAGGATTGCATTATTTCTATGGGATAGAATCTGAGGAAGAATGCAGAAGGATTTGCATCCTTTTGACAAATTGTAAAGGCTATACCTGGTGGATACTGATGCAGCGATGTGGAATACAAAAAAGGAGCCCAATACCCTTGCGTACAACGCCACTTAAAGATGGTGAAGTTAGTGCTGCAAAACAATCACCATGTAATAGTATGTATGCATAGCATTATCATCAATATAGATGAAACTATCCACGAAAGACGTAGCATTTCGATACTATCACATTTGCACACCACACGTTTTCCTATTGACCATTGCTTTAGTGCAAGTTCCTGTATTACGTCGTATGCATCGTCATAAAACTATTGATTGTGGTGTCATTGTAGCTTACTGTTGCAAGAGAAATTGTTTCCTATTTACTATTAATAATCGTAATAAGTGCATGTTTAATGCGCTAAGCTCCATTAATTGGTGAATGCTCATAGCGCTTACACAAAGTTATTTTTTGTTATGGGTTTCAAATGGAATTATATTTTAAAAAGTGAGTATAAACCATTAAGATTTGTGGATAACCTTTGTATACTTGATAATAAAGCTACCTACATTATATACAGCAAGAGTCAGGAAACACGGGTTATGCACAAATAACATGCGAACAGATTTAATCAGTAAAGTTGAAACGTTAAATAGTCTGATCTAGATAGAATTTTAGATCGAACGATATGTTGCACATGAGGAAAATACATATAGAGTCTGTGAGAAGAAGAATGAGACTGAAAGTCATTATTTTTTTCGATGCCTCTAATGTCCTAATATATGCAATAAAGGACTGGATAGAAGTCTACAAGCAAACATAAATTTACCAAGAAGTTATATTAGCCTTGGATATCCTGAATACTGAAACAAGAAACATGTATAAAAAAAAGCAATCCGACTGAAACCAAACATAACTTAACTGTTCATGAAACATGACTAAATGAAGACATGATGTACCTATGTTCCTTTAGTATTTATCATTGGTTATTCAATATCAGATCATGCTTTTTTGGACCTTCTTGGGAGGTGATGATCTTTGTCGTTGAACTGGGCATAATCCGTTTCCAATATAACAAGAAACTGGAAATTTCAATGAGTTGTATCACTGAACTGCATTCTTGCCAAATTAGGTGTTACTTATGATCTAACCTAGATGTACGATGTATATAAAAAAAACTCTATTGCCACAGGTAACCGATGTACCTTCATGGGTTTCAATATATATAGCAATGTAGGAAAAATGGATAGATCTGTCAGCACAATGTTCGAATGTTACAACCAGATATTACAAAACAAGACACCGATGACGTTTTGGAACTATGCCGAAAAGCGCTGCTTCACCACTGAAGACGCAGCTGAATCTGTGATTAAAAACTATGATACTATAATTCGAACAACGTATTATTCACGTATGTGCAATAGAAAAAAACCAAGTATGTATTCATTCATTTCTCCTTATCACAATCATTCTCAACCTTTCATTATTATTGAAATGTTCATGACTAAATACAGTTAAACTTTGGTTGTGTCTTCAGCACTATCGCTTATGTCCTTCCCATCTCGTTTATCAAACTTAAATTATATCTTAGATGGGCTTCATTTATTGCTTATTGGACTAGTAAAATGAGGAATGTATTCAACAGTAGAAAGTATTGACTTGGCAGCTTTATGTTTCATTTCATTTCATTTCCGAAAATCACTGACGTATGTGTAAAAAGAAAGCCGGGAACAAAGATGGAAGGAGGGTTCCCTATAGCGAATGTTGCCGAGCAAGATTGTGTGACTCTGTGTCTCGATACAGTGAACTGTGCCGCTGTCACCTGGTCACGTGATCGTACCTGCAGATTTCATCACGTGATCCGAAAGACGACCAAGGGAAACAATACAGATACAAACTATATTATTGTGGAATGTAAAAGTAAGAAATTTGATAACTAAATTCTTTAAATTTCATGTTCAAATCGATTGTACCCAAGGCATATTTTATATCTTGCGAAGCCTTTTCCTGATTTAAATTCCGCAATCGAAGATTTTATAAATTATATCTTAGGGTCATTAATTTAAACTGAAGTAATGACTTTGTAAAAGGTTTGAATCGTCTCTCATCATACAGGAGCTAACACGTGTTAAACATTTTCAGAGGAAGGCCCAATGAGCAGCATGGTCGCCACCCACTACACTTGGCAGGGTTCTAGACCAGTCCAGTGGAGGTTTTCTTCATCATGTTTCAAGTGTGCGTCTCTGTGCCAAATAAGGACATGTAGTGGTTTCACATGCGGCAATAGCCCGGACCAGTGTAGTTTTGATGAAGTCATTGAACACGCTTATGTGTCTAGGAAGTGAATGAACCAGCGTCTCATTTATGAATTGGGACAGTCATATTGCTTAAAGGATTTCTATTGTAGTGTAATGTTGCAATATTTGTACATGTTACGAACCATCTAGGGTATATCACAATCTGCAGATTGTTCGAACAATCTGTAGAGCTCACAATCTAGGAATATTTCACTATTCCTAGATTGTTAAAACAATCTGAAGATTGTTCGACCCTAACAATCTGAGAATGATCACAATCTAGGCATTTGTTTGTAAGGCTATCTAACAGACTGTACGAGTCGATTCCTAGATTGTGATGGGTTCTCAAATAGGTTTTCTATCTTAGATTAAATGTATCGATTCCTAGATTGTGGGGAACTTCCATCTCGTTTCTCTATCTTATTTAACGACTCCTAGATTGTGAAGGGTTATGGTGTTTCAGCTAAGGACTATAGGGGTCGATTGTGGCGGGTTCTCAAATAGTTTTTTCTAGCTTATCTACCGACTATAGGGTCGATTCCTAGATTGTGAAGGGTTATAGAATTTCATCTAACGACTTCAGCGGTCGATTCCCAGATTGTGAAGGGTTCTCAAATAGTTTTTTCTATCTTATCTACCCACTAGAGGGTCGATTCCTAGATTGTGATGGGTTCTCAAATAGTTTTTCTGTCTTATCAACAGACTACATGGGTCGATTCCTAAATTGTGATGGGTTCTCAAGTAGTTTTTCTGTCTTATCAACAGACTACATGGGTCGATTCCTAGATTCTGAAGGGTTATAGAATTTCATCTAACGACTTCAGGGGTCGATTCCCAGATTGTGAAGGGTTCTCAAATAGTTTTTGTTATCTTATCTACCGACTATAGAATCGATTCCTAGATTGTGATGGGTCCTCAAATAGTTTTCCTGTCTTATCAACAGACTACATGGATCGATTCCTAGATTGTGAAGGGTTCTCAAATAGTTTTTTTTATGTCTTGTCAACAGACTACATGCAACAAACGACTACATGGGTCGATTCCTAGATTGTGAAGGGTTATAGAATTTCATCTAACGACTTCAGGGGTCGATTCCAAGGTTGTGAAGGGTTCTCAAATAGTTTTTTCTGTCTTATCAACAGACTACATGGGTCGATTTCTAAATTGTGATGGGTTCTCAAATAGTTTTTTCTGTCTTATCAACAGACTACATGGGTCGATTCCTAGATTATGAAGGGTTCTCAAATAGTCTTTCTTATCAGCAGATTATATGGGTCGATTCCTAGATAGTGAGGAGCTTTCAACTCGTTTCTCTTTCTTATCTACCGACGACAGGGTGTTGTGCCCTGAATTGTAATTAAAATTTGCCCTGAATTGAGTTTTCAGAAATCAATTTTAAACCAACAATCCAACAGAAACTATGTTCTATTACAAAAACATTTAAAAAAACTATTTAAACATCATACATTATCATTTACAAAGGGTTATTTCAGTCTGAGACGAGTTCACAACACAGGGGTCGATTCCTAGATAGTGAAGGGTTATGATATTACATCTACCTACCGTAGTGGTCGATTCCTAGATTGTGAATGTTATTGGATATTTATTATCTACCGATTACAACGGGTCGATTACCAGATTGTGAAGGGTTATGATATATCGATTATAGGAAAACAAGTCCCGGAAGAAAAGTCCAAAATTTACTAGGAATAAAGTCCTATTTTTTAATTTAGGTCACATATATCAAAAAAAAATCCCACATTTGTGGTTGTTAAAATATTTTATTCAGAAACAATGTAATAACAACAATGCAATAATGATACTAGACATAGCATTTCATAGTATTTCATGACATGAATACGTACATTAATCATTTGTTGTAAACATATTTATTTCACAATAGTGTACATGCTGTATTATGAATACCTTAAGCGAATTATTACACCTGAGACAATTTCAAGACGGGAGTAGGCCGATTTAGACCTTCTAAATCTAGATACCTGCAATTACAAGAATACAAAACATCATCAATTGTCTTGGTCCAGTACTTTAACAAATATTCTTCCTTGACATTGACCTTGTAACCTTGATTGATTGTTCATGAAACCATTAACAAACTTTAAAACCTATATTTAACAAAAGCAGTAGCACACAGTTATTAACTCTCAAATCAATCTTGACAAGATTTCCATATGTCGTCTTTTTTAAACCTTGCCAACATAACTCATACGATTCTATTTCTATATATCATTTCTTAAGTTTAATCAAAACCAAAATTGACAAGGAATGTCCAAAAAATACGAAATCCTCTCTCAACGGAAACCAATTTTCACGAAAAATTTGATCAGTGCTAAATCAAGAGCAACTTTTCTTCAGAATATTGAAATGTATCTAATTAAACCCTGAATACGTTGTAAAGTAATTGACATCTTTGAATCTATCGGAATATAAATTTCCCAAGGGTGAGAATGTCAAGTAGAATTTATATATTTCTTCTAAAAAATATTAAAGCAGGAAGATCAAAAGATGATGTTCTGGAAAATCTTCAACACGATCTTGACATGCATCGAATGGAAATAGTAATATAGTGTGAGTTAAACATGACTAACATTGCTACAAACATGGTACACAGCAGTAACATACAGAAAAAGTAAAGCCAGTTTGTTGGACAAAGCTATATTTTCAGATGTGCAAAGATGGGATATGTGACACTGGTTGTATTAAAATGTATTGTGCAAAATATTTCTACTGTCTGCTCTGCACAATATCGCAGTCGTAAGATACAATCTCATTTTACAAAAAGTCCCAGTGATAAGATATGGTATTGTTTGTACACCATCTCAGTTATTTGGTATGGTCATGTGATACGTGTTTCTTTTGACAGAACCATAGTCGTATGAAACTGTCACATTTGTATATTTAGTACCATTTACTCTTACCTTTCTGTAGGTAAAGTTTATTTTTGCATAGTTTATTTAGAGCACTCACTGTCGAACTGCCGTTGGAAAAGGTAAACAGTATCACACAGCAGTAATGTTGGTTATTAGTTTACCTTCCGTGAATTTGAGCTCAAGGCGGTCCCAAAAGTGATTTCGTTTGCACTATGTTAACTTTATTTCAAAATATGTGTTATCAAATTTCTATTCATCATGACTAGAAATTCAAAATGTGAAACTCCCCTTCCTGAAAGCGATTGACAACTAAATCAGTTTGATTGTATTCAATGACATTTGAAATTTACATTTTGTTTGGTTTCTATATAATGTTACAACCTTAAATCCCTAAGTCTGTCATAGCAAAATCCAAGAAGAAAGTTCAAAGTAATTTGTAAGACGTAAACGAATATCGCGTCCCATGCTGATGTTTAGCAAAGTCTGATCTCAGTTGAGAACTTAGAATACTATTCCTATTACTCTAATTTTAGCGATAATAACTCTATCATGTATTACTCCTACTGCCAGAAGCTATTACAAGTATAATTGGTCTTTGACCTATTCATGCATAAACATTACAATGATTGATTATCAAATCTGTATCTTTAAGATTAGAGAGTTGCAAAAATCTTCAATTGTTTGACATGAGATGATTTTTTATTTTTATGTTTTTGATAATGTTATATGAATGTACTCTTTAACGGGGAGTAATTCACAGACATATTACGTTAGTAATTAGAACTATCATGTAAACATGAAGCTATAACATTTGCCTATCACACCAGACTTGACATGCTTTAAGTCATCAATGGAATTAGATGGGAAATTTGCAGACCGACATTTTTGGGAGAATAACCATGGAAATATTGATCCCAAACAGCATCAGCTTTAATCAAGATTAATGAAGCGGTTGAGATGAGCAGTCAACATGTCTCATTAAGTAAAGTAAAAAGTTTATCGATTGAGATCCTTCTGAACTTTAGTTGAACAATTTCGTTTCAAGTTTGGTTGTTCAACACACATTGCATCGTAAAGCAAAATAATGAGATATCCCGTCTGTAAAGAAAGAAGAAACAAAATTTGTTTCAACAGTTAGTCTTTGATGTACGACAATGAATTCATGTTGGTACATTGGACCATTAAACCGAAACAGTGAACAATGGCTCCTAAAAGGTCGCATGGAAATCCTGCCGTGAAATTTGGTATTCGGTGGACAAGTTTGTGTGGTAATAAATTGTCTCTACGACACCTCATCCATTGCCATTCGGACTGATTGTTTCTTTTATCACTTCAGTATTATCGTACAATAGGTCCTCTTAAGTCAAGTCAAGTCATTTGATGCATTGAATCAAGTGATGCATTAAGTCAAATGATGCAATGAGCCATGTGCACCTCTATATATCTGTACCGATAATAGTCTGATCATTTACCATCCATTTATCCATTTGGCAGTTTATTTTCCTTTGATCTATTGACAATGATAAAACATTTATAAATTAAAAAGAGGCGAAAACCAAGAACGTGTTACTGGTAGCTTTCTGATAAATCTGGATTGATGAGCAGTTCTGCAGTGAGGGATCGTGGCACAATATTGCAACGTTGCAGACAGAAAGTAATCTATTGATATTTTTGATGTAACAGGAAATAAACAGCAAATAAATAGCTTTTTTGTACATGGCCCTTTGAATTACAGATAATTGAAATTGAAATTGAGCTAGCCTGAGAAAATAAATTCCCTTTACAATCAAAATTGTTAATATTATCTTAACACTTATTGAGCAAACAAACATAATTCCTTCTAATTGTGCTATGGAAAAGGATATAACACATTATTCAAATTTACATCTTTTCGCTTTTTACTTCAACAATGTTGAAAACGAATCAATACTACATTAATTTAAACATTTTCTATGGAGTCCTCCAATGAATTTAATTCCTTTGTGAGTGACATTCCGAATTGGAAAACAATTTATATTTTGCACTTGTTGTGATTCGATAGTCCAAGTTGACAGACTGACAGACATGAGATTAAATGTCTGATGTTTCTTTCAACGACTTAATCATACTTGCAAAACTATCAGATTGATTTTTGGCATTGTCAGTTTGTGGTTGTAGGTTTACAAGGAATTGCTAAACATTTATGTAATACATGCAATTTTCATAAATATTATTATGTTTTGGAAATTAATACAAATGTACACAAATACATATCTTGATAAACGAACAGGATCCCTTCTTTGATTTTTTTGCCGCAACTTTATCTTCTGAAACATTCAATGTTGCTGGTTAACTTCATATTTTATTTTCCGTTTTTTTCAATTTGAATAAAATCAAGAATAACAATTATTTTCAAATCTGTGTTATGTCAACTGTTGTTTGGGTAAGCCGTTGCAAAGTTTGGAAAGTCATGAAATAATGTTTTCCAAGAGTTATCAAACAGTGTACCCTTTTATTAGTGATCGTCAGAGTTAGTAACACGTTTAATGTTCCAACATGACCTTTGGATTAGAAAAGCCTGAGGTTAAGAAATAATTAAAGAAAGGTAATTTAAATAGTGACCGCTTGAGGTATTTGACTTTTTCCATGTTAATAATAATAATGAGTACATTTGTTTGGCGCTGTATTCCATCTTAATGGTTGCTCAAAGCGCAGTTCACGTTCCTAAAGGTGATATTTTGAGAAGAGATGAGTCTTCATTCTGGATGTGAAGACAGTTTATGATAGAGCTTTTTTTTATGTCTAATGGGAGAGAGTTCCACAGATGAGGAGCACAAAAAGAATAGGATCTCTTGCCGAATGATTTTAGATTGATCTTTGGGACAGTTGATTATTAGATCTAAGATTTCTGCAAGGGTTATGCTAGTGTAGTATTTCTTGAAGGTACTCTGGTGCATGCTTCATATATATGTGGTGGTTGAAACGTGACCGAGTTACTTCCAGTTAAAATAACTTAATGATATTAAACAATTATTGACTTCAAGTGAGGTTGGTCCAATGATTTATCGACCTTTGACACGTGATATTCAACCGAGTCTGAAGTCTATACTTGTTTTATTATATGAACAATGTCTTAACTTGCTATTCTGCTGTGAAATATAACAGGTATGAGGTGAACGATTTCATCATGATACATCAAGATTCATTGAAAACAAATCGAGCTTAATTCCAATTGTTTAATGTTAGAATCAATTTGTACTTTTAACAGTTAATAATATTTTAACAATTTCAAAATATCACTGTCGAAAATATTTAAAATAAGTCATTTATATAGGCCTACGTACCGTACGTACTTTGTATGATTCAGTGAATTCAGTGGGTCATGAACAATGTTAACATTTTTCCCGATACGTGCTTAATGTCTGTTAATCCTATGATGAAGGTAAACTAAAGTACTGTGTAGCCGTTCTCCTGTGCCACCTTTGGATAAAACTTGGCGAGTATTTTGTCCAGTTATCCCACTTCGAAATTCTTCAAATTCTGGCGACGTTTCTCGTTTAGGTACGCTTTCATGGTCTTCTCAGCACTGGCTGTTGTCCTCGTGGTGTTCCCCACATCCTTTTTCTTTCAGCAGCAAGTTTATTTCCTCAATAGAAACAGTGGCGAATCTTTACTTTAAAGTTTATTTCTTTGACGTTGTATCGTTTTACCGTCGACTTCCATATTGTTGATACGAAAGGGACGGAACTCTAATTCAACATGGTCACAGAGACGAAGCGATGACTATCGCTTGATTTACAGTACTACATGCGAAGAACGGAGTTCAAGACTGGGATCTCACAAAGCTATTTTTAGCCACCGGAGGTGTCTATCGAGGTGTTATATCAACCTCTCGCGCGTCACACAGTTTGACATCGCTTGGCGTCAGTGCTGTCATGTGACTAAGTAGACCAATCAGAAAGACGGAAATAATCCATTCATATAATAATACTTAATCTCCCATACCATGCCATGTTTATGATTGCATATCAGTATCCCCAAGGAGAACGAGGGATTTGCAATATTTAGACACTAGTGTCGTAAAGAGAGAGTGTCTTATAGAGAGAGTTATGAAATTAAAATAAAAAACTTTTAAATATTATAGGGATTTGCTGGTCATATTGATTTACAAACTTGTAAGCGACGTGACATATCATTGTCACACTAACAAATGATATTTTGCCCTTGGTCATCGTATATAATAACAAAATAAACCAACAATTGCACTGTGTTGTTTACCTTCGTAGGTAAAAGATACCGTTAAGATATGATACAACTTCTATTTCGATCCTTAGATAACTATTTGGATGCTTGTGATGCAAATTACAGTAACAGATGTTGTTTTGAAGATATGATAACATGGGTTGTCAAAACTGTCATCAATTAGTGCTCACGTTACGTCATGCACAGTGAACCTATGAATTCATTAGTTGGAAGCCATATGGCCTCACATGAACTTTGGACGAGACGCCTCAGGTGAAGAAATAATTGGAGAAAGTTCAGTGAAAAGGTCGTGGACCGGATCTCATGTGACCAGAACGTGGCATCAATCCTCTGCGCTAAGATGGTAGACTTCTATCTGCTAGATACAGTTTGCAAAACATCCATTAAAGGTTACACCATTGTGTTGTTGGGGTCAAATATGCCAAACGTTATAAATGGTCTTATTTATCGAGAACTACGAACTGTTACAGAAAACTACCATTTTGATGATACTCGACTTAGTATAATGACGATATGAAGGTAAAAGTAGTGATTACTGATCGAAAACCGGACAATGCACCGCGTGTGGCGCGCGCCAATGAGTCAAACGTAATTTTGGAATCTTATTTAAACCAGACAAAATAACAAATTTTGGTTGATAATGTTCAATAAGTCATATAACTACTGTGCATGTAAATTGAACGTGCACTTTCGGTTTCTGCACATGCATAATGATGTTACTCGATTTTAATTGGAAACTAGTAATTATGATATGTTTGGCGATTTGGGATGAATATGCAAGTTGAGTGAAATTGTGTGTATTGTAAACAGCACATATGGTGTGTTGAAACGTATTAAAGCAAACTACAATTTTATGAAACACAATGGATGCACCTTTAAACATTTCAAATCCGTATAGAATTTACGATTAGATTAATACATTACATTAATTTATCAATGTTTTAGAAGATAAGGTTGATTGTAAGTTTTTGAGAAAATTCATTTTGTTAATTTTGAAAAGCTATCCTGAAAGACGAGGTTATCTTATTTTTTTTTATCGTTTTAATAAGAAATGTATTTGCGAATTTTCTATTAAATTACTATAACAAAATGAGTATAAATATTTATGAAAGTTGAATATATTGCATAAGTGTATAGCCAATCCCTCTAAACCTACAGTCCCACAAATCAATATCCTGCTATTTCAAGCAATTGAAAGAAATATAAAACATTTGAACACAATTGTCATTTCATGTCTGTGAGCCTGTCAACTTGAAATGTTGAATCAAAGTGTTGGAGATTACAACTGCAAAACATCAATTGCTTTGCAATTCGGAATGCCACTCACAAAGGAAATAAATTCACTGGCCGACGTCCTAGATAATATTGTTTAAATCGATGTGGTATTGATTCGTTTTCAACATTGGTGAAGAAAAACGTGAACAACTTCAAATTGGAATAATAATTTATATCGTTTTATATATCACAATAACAAGCAGAAACTAAGGTGTTGATTTGTTCAATGAGCTTTAGAAATGTAACAGAAATATGATTATCAAATTATGAATGTACAGATGATACATTGTGTAATGATTGTCTCAGCCTAAGTAAATATTATTGGCAATTCAAAGGGTAATGTACAATATAATGTTCGTTTCCTGTAAGATCAAAGATACTACAATAATTGACTCTTTGTCTTGAAAGTTGCATCATCGTGCCACGTTCCTTCACTACAGAATTCCTCATCAATCCACATTTATCGCTATCAGTGACATGTTCTTGGTTATTACCTCTTTTTCAGTAATAAATGCTGTATCATTGTGAATAAATCAAAGGAAAATAAACTGCCAAATGGATAAATGGATGGTAAATGATCTGTACGGGTATATAGAGATTCACATGGCTCAGTGCATCATTATACTTCAATGCATCATTAGTCTTCAATGCATCACTTGACGCCAATGCATCACTTGATTCAATGCATTACTTTACTTAATTCATCACCTGACTAAACAGCATCACTTAACCTGCTGTACCATAATATTTAAGTGATTAATGACACAATCAGTCTGGAATGGTGGATGAGGTGTCGTAGAGCAAATTTATTACCACACAACTCATCAATAGAATGGCCAACATCTACCAGATTAAAGGGGAGAATGTTCATAGGAACTCTAAGAAGCCAGTGTTCACTGTTCCACGTTTGATGATTAAATGCACCAAACAAGATCCATTGCCACTGTGTACTGCACTGACCACTAACTGCTGAAACGAAAGTTTGTTTATTCCGTCCTTTGAAGGCGAGATACCTCATTATTTTGCTTTACGATACAATATTTTGTTATCAAGCAAACTGGAAAAGAAATTGTTCAACTAAAGTTTCCAAGGATCTCAATCAATACCAGTTTTATCTGGTGATGAAGTGTTTGGACTTCTTTTCTCACTCGCTTCAATAATCTTTATTAAAGCTAATGCTCTATGGGAATTGGGATCAATATTTGCATGATATTTTCTCCCAAAATATGATGTTAACTGTTGCCCTTCTAATTCTAATGCATGAACTAATTCGAACATTTCGAGGCAATTGGATATTTCTGTTATAGATCTGGAACCTCTGATAGATATACTTAATAGGTCAGCGCCATACCCTCTGATGATCATGATACCTGTTCAGTTCCTTATTAACTCAAAGTATTTTACCCTTAAAAACCGCCAATCTATTGCATACATAATTATCAAGGACATTTCAACCATTCAAGAAATTGGAGGTTGTTGCCCCCCTCGTATCTCATATATAAATTATTGTTAGCACATTATAAAAGCGTCAGTAACTGAGAGTAATAAACTTTAGAATTATTGAGGTGCGTTACACTCAAGCCAGGGGAATACCATTAAAGGTGGTAACTAATTTTAGATTTTGCAAAAAATGAAAAGGTGTAAGGATATACACTTTTCAACGTTTTTAGCAATATCAATTTATATTTGTACATTTTTATTGACACATGCATACACAATGTGTGTAATGGATTATGTTATTTGCATATAAGCGGATTTAAAGCAAGTGACCATTTGACCAAAACCTATTCCACATTTCAATTCAATTTTGCTGCATAATTAGTTAATTTGCAATCTCCAGTTTGATATCTTTTAATTCTGGTTTTGTGTGGTGCATTCTAGCGGATGCTCATTGTTGGAATCAATTAGTAGCTGTAATATCAGAGAATTACATTTCAACTCTCAGCTTCAAAAACTAGATTCCTTTAATTAATTTTAATCTTCTATTTTGCTTTAATGAGATTTTATGTGTTTTATTCTACAAACCAATCAAAACTCAAATGTTATTGGATAAAACCAATTTACTTTAAATCGCTGACGGAAGAAGAGTCTTTCATTTGCATTACAAATCATGATGAGTAGAAACTTGAAAACATATATTTTGAAATAAAATTAACATGCCGTAAACAAAATAGCTTTAGGAAGAGCCTCGTGCTCTAATACACGGATAGTACACTAATAAACAACATTACTACTCTGTAACATCAAATTACTAGGGGCGGAATAGCGCAGTGGTTAGCGAGTTTGGCTTAGGATCAAGAGATCCGGGGTTCGAATCCCACAAGGGGCAAAGTAACTGTGTCTGCAGTAGAGAACTGTTCTACACGCAGTAAGGTTTGGCTGCAATGCTACTAGTTCGAGCCGATTCACGCAGGTTTCACTGCAATGCATAGCAACATGGCGCTGCAGGCTTTCTCACTGCGATATTAGCAGCCGTGATATGAGGGAAATAATATTGAAAGCGACGTTAAACCTCAACTCACTTCACCGTATTACCCTTGCCAACAACAATTCGTCTTAAAAACAAATTTCAACACAAAGTCGAATTGATTCATGTCTTTGGTTGTCAATTGCTCCACATGCATGTTCATTTTCAATTGTAGAACTGTATAAACTTCATAGATGAGATATAACCCTACATATTACGACATACTTCTCTGATTTACGTAAGTGATAGTTATATAAAGCTGATTTGAGTTCACGAAGTAAAACCTTCATGCAGATGCTGCTTGGTTCGGACTTTTCCAGATGATGCATCTTTGAACACCCCTGTCAAATATAACCATTTTAAAATCATTTTACAGCTTGGAAAATAACATGAAACGCTCTAGTCCGTTTACACACATAGTGGTACTTCTCAATTATTTCCTTTGATAGTCTGGTCTGAAGTACAGTGCACTACATCTTTACCGACATGCATCTAAACTTATAATTTTTACACAGTCGGTTTAGACAGTCAGGACATGTCGGCTTTCCGTCTCGTTACAATGGGACGGTATGCCGTCTAAAAATAATTGTCTTATAAAGATGGCATGCCGTCTATAAAACGTATTAGACGGTATCCCGTCTTAATGATTCAGGGAGAGTTTATTGTGTCAAATGTTAAAAAATTAAGACGGTATGCCATCTTCATATTTCACAAGACGGCATGCTGTCTCATATTTTAAAATATAACAGCATGGCTGTATTGAGCTTACTTGGGAGTTACCGACTGAGACCGAGGTGTTCCAGTCAGAGCCCTCGCGCACGTGCATCACGAGGCCGAGGTGTTCATGTTTCACGTGCTCGATGGTTCGTCTAACTTGAACCCAATCTCAAGACTACATCAAACCACAAACAGAATTGACAACATTTTAATTGTATTTTCAGTTCTCGTTTGTTTGACATATTAGGGTAAAAGAGACGTGTCCTTGTCAGAATTTTCTTTTTTATATTAGGCAGCTCACAGAAAGCATGAACTAATCGTGATGCACGTGGAAATGTACAAGTTGGTACTGTCAATGTCAATATCGTCAGCTTATATAAAATAAAAAAAGCACAATGCAACATATTGTGTTTATAAAAATGTGCACTTCCATTTAAAGTTACTGCAGTGCGTTTGAGTCATTTAAAACCGACCCGACCCAATAAGCCGTATCAGTAGAAAAATGTTTATCCGTATTGGTTTAAAATGGTTCGATCTGAAAAGCGACAATTTTGTGGAACTCTTCAGTGTGAGTGGTAGTTTGCTTGGTTTCATGCAATTATTGAGACTCAGAGGTTGACAGCAAGATGGTTGACCATTCCATCATGCCATATTTTAACTCCACTCTGAGTGTTAAAGAGCCATTGAGTATGTTAGTGTTTTAACTACAACATTATGTTTATGTGTATCAATCGCTAGGGAAATCTACAAAACTATGACACCTAATTTTCATATCACGACAATCCGATGAAATTTGGTTTTAAAGACAAGTAAGTCTTAGATTAACGCGCGTCAATAGAATCTAACGTCATATTAACAGCACCCAGCAACATTTCCGAGGCGTGTTGGCTTATCAATTTTACAAGTCGCCACAATGTCAACCCATATGAAGCTCGTTTTTCTCAAGTGTTTTCAACTGAATGTGACAATTGTAATATTATCCTGTTTCAAAAGATCCTGTTAATATACAACTTATTGACAGTTTACCTGTTAAATGTATTTTATTGTGATTATACCAGCACACTATGACAGATATAGTATCTGTAGAAACAACATAATTGAAATAAATGGTAAAAAATAAACGCCAAAAACGTATATTTATATTTTTGTAAGTACTCATAAACTGTCTCTTGTATTTGTTTGTTTATTTGTTTTGTTTATTTGGGAGTAAACCACAATGTTTCGCGCTTGACAATAATAGACTTGATCTATATGTAAATCAGTGCTCCAGATAATATTTATACCTATTGGGTATTTACCCTTTGTTTTTGTTACCATTGAGTAAATTCGATTTCGATTGCCTATTCAGTAAAATGGTACTCCTCCGATTTCTGACAATCGGGAATTTTTTCATATAAAAATGGGATAATACTACACTTAAGATTGTATATGATTAGGTTATTGTTACTGTTGAACATGTATCTTACATGTATTGAAGATGTTGAAACCAATATGTTTTGTCATGTCATTTTGCAAGAGTAAATGAACTACTTGTATATGTTGTCATTTCACAGAATAATTCATCAAGACTTATTTTCAGTCTTTCACGTTTGCATGACAGTTTGATGAATTTTTTTTATAAAATTAAATTAATGTTTTTTTCTTAGCTTGTAACAAATTGTTACAAACAGAAAGATTTATGACCACTGACTGACCGTGCCATTTACTTGGTGATAGTAAAACAACTAACATTATCGAGGAGGCTTCGTTTTACACAAATACTGTTGTAGAGTTTTATGAGATTTATTGTTCAGATTCCCCATAATCTAAAACAGACTGAGGCATCCGTTGAAAAAACATGTCAAATACGGATGTAGAGCTTTGATATCAAATCGTGGCAAGTTTATGTTCAAATACGCTAGTGTTTCCAAACTATTGGGTACATTACGATATATATTATGACTGTATTGAGTTTTAAAGAAAATGCCTGCGTTTCTGTACTCTCAGTTTATTCTTTAAATACGTTTTTAACAATTTAAGTGCGTAAAATACTCAGATACGCACTGGAGCACTGTGTAAAATGGAAACGTATCATACTTATTTTGGGTCGAAAAAAGGAAATTTGCGAAAAACTAAGAGTATATATTTCGAAATAATACGAAAATACGAAATGTATATTAACATACAAAATGGCTCTTATAGGTATAGCTTAATCAGTCAGAATGCTTTAACTACTTTCGAGCAGGCAATTTAGTGTGAACACCTTAAAAGGACAGGGCCGGAAAACATTCGTTATAGAATTATTTAATTGTTTCAGGGGTCTTATTTAGCCATGGTTACACTGTTTATGTTTCTTTTCGTGAGAGTAATGGATTTTTAGTTAGAACGGCGTGCTATAATTCCTTTAAAGTGACAAAAAAATGCACTACTATGCAAACTTATAACCATTTTGGTCAAATAAAATCTAAGAACTCTAATCAATTGCTCAATCAATTGCATAGAAATGTCATTCTCATGGCATCTGGTTGTAGTGTTAGTTCACTAAACCAGAAGCCATCAGGTTGCAGGTTCGATCCCACAGTTCCTCGAACGTATTTGTGATCAGTGTGAAAGTGCCAATTCATCTGCAATCTTATACACACGTTTGATGTAAAATGAGGAAGATTGTCACAGCATTAACATTTTACATCGAAATATGTAATATTTGTGTCATTACATAACAACAGTGATCTTTGAGTTTGAATTATGTTGTTTGAAAATAGCCTGCATCATTAGCGTTTTGATAGTCCAGCCGTTCAATAGTAACAGTGTAAGAGATGTTTCTATATGTGTTGACACGATTAAATTCACCATTGATGATGCTGATACCTTTCTATTATTTGTAATAAATGCCTTCAGTGGTATCGATAATTAACATATATAGTTAAAGACATTAACACACTCTCATTGATGTCATGTTGTTTTACAACACTCGTGCCAGTAAAAGTATGTTTCCCTTGCTCTTCCCCGGGACAAGATACTTTTACAGCCTTTCGTGTTGTAAAACCATTATGACATCCCCACTTGGATATGAATCTCTATTTATTCGATTGTGGAGAACTTGTTTCACCATACCATAAAACAGGGTTAAGATAATTTACAATTACTAAAACTAAAATACCATAAATACTTTTAGCTGTTTGCTGACATACCCTCCAAACATACTTGGCTCTATAACTGATCAGACCTTAGATAAAACAATATATGAGGCTGAAACCTTACATTTTCTAAATCGACAATTTATAACCCCATATTTGCCAAGACCACTGTACACATATTTTGGGCCACACCAGATCTAAAATTTATAATCCCCATCTGCCAAGCTGTCGACGACGAAGACGACACATGCTGATTTGTTTACCTGTGGTCCTTGGTTAAAATCACAGATTCCAAAAAAAGTCTAAACAAACGATAAGACAATAGTTTTAGACGGCATGCCATCTTTATAAGACAATATTTTAGACGGAATACTGTCTTTTTGTAAAGAGACGGAAAGCTATCATTTATTAATAAAACATATATTTATAATTTAAATTTCAAATATTGATGTCTCGAGCTCCCTCCTGACAATAAAGACGGCATGCCGTCCAAATTATCTAAAGATGGCATGCCGTCCAGAATTATTTTTTTTATTAGACGGCATGCCGTCTGATATCACAAAATATGCCCAAAATATGCCCATTTACTAAAAGAAATGATTATCTTAAAAAAAGAAATGATAAACATGTTTTTGCATATCCCTATGCTGTAATATCTTATCTTTGAGTATGCACTCTTTGAGTTAATTCCTAGGCACACTTATTGAGATATATCGATAAAATCACTACCACTGCTCACTCTGCTTTTAAATTTTGTTGTCATTTTTTTCTGGTCTGAAAGAGATTATCCATCTTTTTGTAGTTCAGATCATCAGAGGGAAGGAGGCATTTATTGTTTCAAAAATATTATGGCTTTGTCTGATCCTGTGTTTTCTATATGCTTGAATGAATGGGTAAGCTATCTTATAGTGTTTTAGATGGCATGCCGTCTAAAATCAAGGACGGAAAGCCGAAGTGTACCTTGTATGCAGCTTTTGTTATTTAGAATAAATGAATTATGAAAGTGAGATACATGACATCAAAAGTTCATTTTGGTCTGACGCTTTGACTTCGGAAAATATATTTATTCGTTAGAATATAATATTTTAATAAATATTGCAAAGTACTCTAGACTTGCGTCAGGGGTAAATCATGTTTCGAGATAGGTGGAGATAATTTGAAAATGTTATGAACCTAAGGCTTTGAGTGAGTCGGACTAGATTCATTTTAGCTTTTGACATCAATGATATAAAGCATTTTGATTATGTATCCAAACAATGAAATTGTGCCACATCTTGAGTAAAAATCTCTAAACTTGAACGAGTTGTATAAAAGTCATTTTAGAGGATATTTAGAGGATACTCAACAACCTTCATTTAATACACTTTATTAAACGAGCAAATCATATGGGATTAAACCAGCGAAAGTGATGTAAAGAAGACAGTATCAACCATTATTATATGATGGACGAGTGTTCTGTTTTCTGATTGGCCGAGACGGATGGTCATCTACAATGATCAAACGTTATGTTGATCGCGGGAAGCGTCAGGCGAGGTCGACATAACAATCCAATGACCTGGAGCTGAAAATAGATCACCGCTGCGAGGAGCGCTGTTTACTCAATGTTACCCGTTCATGTTTAATTTTTTGGTTTCAAAGTGTAAGTTGTCACTCATTTTATGTTTACAAGTAAAATTAGAAAAAAAGAAACCTTTTTGTGAAAAAAAATGTACACCTTCATTACTCATAAAACCATTGTTTTGAATTGTACAACAAATCTTGCAACTATCGCCTCGGTGAACATAACTGTTTCGAGGTCTATAAACCATTTGATTCACCTCAACTGAAGTCAACAATTGTATATTTTTACCAATACAATTAACTATAATCAGTTTCAGCATTTATGCACATGTGATGTTAAATTGTTTGTCCAGCAAACTCTCTTTACTCCAATAGCTATACTGCATGTCACTGCCCTAGACAGTTGCAAGATTTGTTGTATAATTTAAAACAATGGTCTCGCTCAGTAAATCTATGGTGTGGTGTTGTGCACAACATACAATACTACAGGAGCCTGGTTGAACTTCAATCATTGTATTTGTTTAATACACGATGTAAGTTGTATGCTTCTCTTGAGATTAGCACGTCTGATGTAAATTATTTATAGTAAGGGTATTTAATTAACTTACAGTATTTTACTTGTTTTATATATGCAATTCAAGTTGGTTTTTAACAATATATTCCAGAACATCATCTTTTGAAATAACGTTTTTCCTGCTTTAATATTTTTCAGAAGAAATATATAATTCTATGTGACTTTCCCACCCATGGGAACCATATATTTTCTAAAGATTCAAAGACGTCCAATGAGAAAAAGTCTATAACTCTTAACATTGCATTAAGGGTTTCAATTAGATAAACTTCAATATTCTGACGAACAAATGGATCTTGATTTAGCACTGATTAACTTTTTCGAGAAAATTGCTTTCCTTTGAGAGGAATTCGTATTTTTTGGACATTCCCTGTCAAGTTTGGTTTTTAATAAACTTAAGGAATGATATATAGAAAAAGAATCGTATGAGTTATGTTGCCACGGTTTAGAAACGATGGCAATTAAAATTCTTGTCAATGTTGATTTAAAAGTTTGTACAACTGTTTGTTTCAACTGCCTTTGTTAAATTTAGGTTTTTAATTGAGTTAATGTTTATATGAACAATGATAACTGACAAGGAAGAATAAAGATTTAAAATTAGCACTGGACCAAAATCGATGATTATGTTTTGCTATTTCAGTTGTCCATAACGCTGTCAAAGTCCGCCTTCTCCAGTCTTGAAATTGTCTCAAGTCTAAGATTTTGTTCAGGATAGCATACTTCATATCAGCCCGAGACTCCAATATAATATAATATTTTTTACAACCCCACCCCCCCCCCCCCCCCCCCCCAGAAATTGGTAGAGTTTGAAAAGCATGTTGTGCTTTATTATTGGAATATTAACTTATTACAAAAAGTACAGATTTTGCAAAATAAAATTTCTGAAAAGAATTTGTAAGCCAAGCCACATGACCAATTCATGAAATATATTACAGATTTAATGATGTAGATATATTTTGTTCGGAAAGCGATAAACAAATCAACATTTTCATTGAATGGTGATGGAATGAAGTTTTCTGACTCTGTGTCGTAATGCTTCCCTGTTTTAGCCAACGTGCCTGTAAGTAAAGGGGGATAACTCTATTCTAAAGTCCCCCCCCCCCCCCCCCCCCCCCCCCCCCCCCGGGCTGATGTTGACATAGATTTGTGAACGGAGCTGATATGGCTTATGTGGATTCTCGGACCGAGTAGGATGGTATATTACATAAGCAAAACAGCCCATGTCATTGATAGCTATATGATAATCTTTATGATTTATAATATTTATGAATTACAACTACCTTGAGGTCTTCACAGTGGCACTAACGCCCTTTCATTCAATACAGAAATGAAAGTCACTTCCTTTAAAATGTTTGACACATGCCTGGATGATTCTCAACTACAGTGACCAACTTGCAAACGAGTTAGATGAATTCATCTTTTCGATTTTACTGCTGGTCCTTGGTGAGTTTGGTGAGCTTAGACATGAGATGTCAACATGGCTGGCAGTGATGCCTCCATCCCATTCGTCTTGCCAGTGTTCACTCATTTGAACAGAATTTGGTAGTACATGTATTGGCTATCAAATAAACACTTAGGTTTTGAGAAAACGACATTAGATCGTGAAACTAACGTGTTGTTAAAAGTTCCTACCGACATTGTTGAAACTTATTTTAAAAAATTGAAGAACCACAAAGTTTTAATACATGAAAGGTTATTTCCATGTCTGTCAGTTAAGCATTGGCCCAAAACGTAATTCACGTTTATGTAGGTCTTTTTAAGAGCTATACTGAGCACAACTACAATGAATTGTAAGCATGTTAGAAATTATCCACAAAAGTGGCATTAAATCTGTCTCCAAACTAAATTAAATCAACATTCGGGTAAATATATGTATACTATAGACTAAATAAACTATGAAAAATATACTGAAATCTGTCATTAATGTTGGATTTGTTTTCAATGACCCCGCAAAGGTGAGTTTCTAGTGTTTCAGTTGATGCGTCTTATGTCAAGAAATAAAATTTTACTCTTTGCCGAGCTCCCAGTTAAGCAACACTGTTATAACCGACGGCTGTCAAAAGTTTTGGAATTGGTTTTCTGAGTTTGCACACTGATGTTTAAAAGTGTTTAAAGATTTTATTACACACTATTATCAGGAGTTGTCAAATGTTACGTCCTATTACAGCAGTAATTGTATCCAAGGTCTTTGAGTTGGTGCAGACAATTTGTATTTCTGTTATGTTCATCTTTAGTAGCCATTTGTATGTTTTCAAATTATTCTCGTGAGTCCAGGAAAACGTATTGAAGGATTTACATAGAACAAGGATATAACAAACTCCAAGGGACCAAAGAAGTCACTTTGCTATATCCGCTGTTTTCTATTCGCGTTTGGAATACTATATAGGGCTTTAGATGGGACGTACTTTTTTTTGCTACATCTTTTTGTTCACTATATCCGTGTTCGACTGTATGATGTAAAATTCGTAGTGCATCAGTTGACTTTTTAAATTGACCAGTTTTCACAGATCAATTCCATCCTTGAGTTAGTTCTTACTTATTAGATATTTATTTAGATAGTTATTTAGATATGTTAATCGTATGCCAAATTCAAAGATATACAAAAACATTCCATAATATTAATTTGCCTTTAATTTGGATGAGGCGAGATTTCCAAAGAACAGATGCAAGCTTTATACGTTGTTGATTATTTGATCCTTTCAGATATAGAATAAAGAACTTAATGTTTGCATCTTGAAAGCTTACCTCGGAGTTTCAATTATACATTTTAGAAATATTTTAATGATTCGATATACTCACAGAGAATATTTTTCAAAACAAGAACTGAATTATGGATCTGTGTCACTACATTTTTCCATCAATGATCTAACACGTTTCGCTAGTTCCAACCGTTTCTCGCAGGTTTCAGTGCAATGCATAGCCACATGGCGTTGCGGGCTTTCTCCATAATACCATAATACTAGCAGCCATGATATAAGTGAAATACTCTTGAAAGCAGCGATAAACCCCAACTCACCTCGCCTCACTGATCTAAAGTAACAGTACAGGATACTTTTTATGTGACCTTTTCAACCTATCATGGCTATTCACATATCAGCGCTTGCATCGAGTAAAACCTGATTTCTAGAATATATCACGTTACTTTAATCAACGTCAATCGAATTTCAGTTAAATGTCATTGTAGAGAATTAATATGATATTTCATACGAAATCAAGAGAAAATCACGTACATGTTTTTCTTGAAACTATAATCTCAGTTTGAAACCAATATTTGCCAAACTGTAAATTCATACTGTTTTTTTTATAACTTTTTGGTGCATGGTATTTCACATGGGATTTATGTTGTATTGTTTGACCTCGTATATAAGTTGGAGGTAGACCTGAAACTAGATCTACTTTGAAAGAGAGGGTCATATTGGCTATCCACCAATTTGTTTTTGTACATAACCTTAAATGAGATAATTGCTGTATTTTTCATTATTTTACAACTTGTTGATAATAAAATATATACACAATGTACAGCATAGACTACCCACAAAGTAACACATGAGCAGTACATTGATCAACAGTTATTACCAAACAAAGTTTCCACATTCGTAGTGTGGATGAAGTGGAAAATGAATGTTGTGCCGGTTTCCAAAGCCTTTTCCTGCTACAAGAATCATACATCCGACCTATTCAACCAAATTCTTGGTTTCATTTAACTCATACATGTGCAAATGTAAGTAATTACGTCACAATCCATACAAACATGTACATCAAACGTTTTAACAGGCATATTGACATATATTACCAGGCAATGTCCCCATTCTATTATCTTCCATACCTCTTAAGCATTTATCGAGAGTCATCAAGGGACAACAGTGCGTGAGACTGAATCAAGGATGAAATTATACCCTTTGGCCAGCATTATATTTCTATATTTTTGCCTGGATCGAAAGCTTTCATGCTGCTCATATGCACTCCTCCTTTTTCGTTTTCCCTGGGGATAATGTTTTAAAAAACGTTCATAATTGAAACTCTATTACTAAATGTTACTGTTTACCTCGAGCCAATTTAATCTAGCTGAACATGATCGTTCTTAACGTACTGGTGCGTTTTTTTAAATTTGCGATCAAAAGTATTTCCCCCTTTTTACATGACGATCATCAGACAAAGAGATTAGGATTATTAATGTAAATTTTCATTTCTGCAACGCTTTCGACTTTTTGTTTATGAAGCTCCATTACTGCACTGCCATCACCTCTTATAGCAGTTATAAAAAGGCTAATTTCAATACAATAGAGATAACATATTAATTATCCTTTCCTAAATGATGTTCAGAAGCTTCTTTTGAACATTTGACATAAAGTCACAGACACATGCCCAATAGGAAAATAAGAAGAGTGTTTATAAATTGAGCAAGAGCTGTTTTAAATTCTAATTAATATGGAATGAGGGAAAACCTTGCGGCCTTGGTCACATTAACAAAATAATGTTAATAAAAAGATACAACAGTGTTAAACTTTTGATACGTCACTTTAAATTTGTTTAAGCTTTGAGTGATGATTACATGTTAGACTATTAAAACATCACCTAAAAAAATGTAAGCTTTGGGTGATGATTACATGTTTAACTGTTGAAACATCACCTTAAAATGTAAAATTTCGGTGGCGATGACATGTTAGATTATTGAAACATTCTCTCCAAAAAATGCAACCTTTTGGAGATGATGATGACGTTTGGGTGTTGGTGCCATGTTAAACTTTTGATACATCACCTCAAAATAATGTAAGCTTTTGGTGATAATAACTATTTTTCATCAAACTCTGAACATTAGTGTCGCTATAATGAACTAATACATATTTACTTCAGTATCATCACATATTTCACAATAACCCGATAATGTATGGTCAGGTCATTATATACAGTATAGTGTACCTACACATTTCAACAACATACTTATCGTAGCTCATCAGACATTTCTCATCAAATCCTCCTTAATGCCTGGCAAAATCCCTGAAGTCATTATTACAGAATAATCAAGCACGAACACGCATGAGACTGATCAAAGGATTAAATTACATCCTGTGGCTATCAGAAATGCATCATCCGCTCTGTGATCAGAATTGATTTCACAAGTTCTTAAGTTTGGCTAAATATCAGATTATGTTCTGGAAATTGTATGATTTCCGTTGTAAAATGATATCAACTAAATGAAGATTACTTTTTAAAATTAAAACAGTATTTTAATTGGTCCTTATTCTCTAAGAATTCTCAACTTTTATTGTAGCTATGTGTAAGGAATCGGCTTAAGAAGTTCACAGGGTTACAAACGTTTTAATAGTAAGGGTCCAGATCATTTTATGGAAATTGTATGATTTCCGTATTTAAAATTAAAGATGAAATCAAGAAGATTCATCTTAATTGTAACATGACATCTACTGAAGCAGATAATGTTGTTTTGAGGAAAAAGTAATTTCAATTTAAGTTAGACGTTTAATTTCATTTTTTTGATGTTCCCCCTTTTCTAAATTATGCCCAAAGTTTATACTTTTGTAGATAATCGTTCTATTCTAGGGACATTTTCATGCACTTGAACTCGTACATATGCATTTGCACAATGGCAAAGACAACAACCATTAAAACCTTAAAACTATGATAAGTACTAGTCCGTTAATGCCTGCGGCTATAAACACTATGTGTAGGTGGGAAATGTTACAAACGCAACTATTTATCTTACACATATAATTAAATATTAAATATAATACAAAATGGGTGTTTTTAAAAATTATTTTCTGTATGTTAACATCAAAGAAAGAGTTTGATAAATTAGTGACAATGGTTAACATTAATTTAAGACAGTTTGCAGATTTTGTTATTTTATTTCGAGGAATGAAATATTTTTCTTTTCTTAATCATGAAGTCTTTGAAATTAAAAAGGAATTGAATGGACACTGTTCTATCACAGCGTGGAGTGGTCCCACAATAGCTTGTTGGTAGACTATGGGTAAAGATAGTACGAGAATAGCGAATTGCATTGGAAAGATATACTTGGAACAGTGGGAAATGCTTTTAGGTATCGATAATAACAATATTTTGAGCTTGGAGCAACATCATTTTCCTAATTTGTTCATTGACTATTAAATGTACCTGCGAAGCACTGTGTACAAGCTCATGACCGTAATATATTGTACGGTCATCCAAAGATGGCGACAGCCGACCACGGTAGGTTATTTCTTGTTCAATTTTCAGCTCTGCAACTGTTTGTAGGAATTAACAACTATCGGAGATATATAGATGAGTGTGTGCTCTTCTTAAATATATGACATACAAAGTACGAAGTAACTCTAATAGTTGATACGAGGCTAGAGAAAATTTTCTCAATGATGACCGTAACAAAATTTCATGATGACCTAAAATGTTAATGTCAGTCTGGCATGATGACTGTAAGATGAACACAAGGGAACAAGGTTTATTTTGTAGAAACATGTCATACATGGCCTACCATATATTTGGAATTAAAAAATTGCTAGAAAACAACTGAATGACTTCACAATTTAAAAAGTGGACTCCCGCTTGTTCAGGATACATTCTAAAGACTGTATGTGTCATTTCTAAAATAATAAACAAATCTGGATCTCTGTAGTAATCAATTACTAGAAAGTTTTTTAAAACAAATGAAAAAATACATTCGACCTAACTGATCAAAATTTATTTATCATCTCAATCGAGATGTTTTGTTTTAAGATGACGCTTATAATTACTTTAGTATTTGAACTGCTGAAGGCAGTTTGGACAAAAATATACTTTGACCATGTGGATGGTTTTAACATGCCGCCTCAAACTCTTAATATTTGAATGTTTGGAACAACTGTTGCACTTTAGCTGTCGATTCTCATGAACTGCAACTCTATGTGCTATATATCATGTCCTTGTCGACAAGGTTTAAAATAATCTTGTGATGCATCATGCATATGTAGAAATTATTCTTTTCTACAAGACTGAAATTATTTCAGAGATATGTTTATGTGTGTCTCAATGATCCATTTTAACAACATACCTATCAAGTATTAATCATATCATCCGTGGGGATAAAACGAGTGATGTACAATAGTTCATTACAGAAAACCTTCGACAGACATATTGAATAAAACGCGGATGCGCATAGTTGTACATACATCTATAAATGAAAAAAGTCTTCAAATAAAAGCTTCTTACATCATGTTTTTGGAGATATGATCTATGAGTGACCTTGCTGAAGAATCCATGATTGCATTGATTGCATTTGTAGGTGTACTCTCCTATTTGATGCACCTTGTCAAGTGCCTATTGAAAGGTGCATCCATTGTGTTTCATAAAATGTTATTAGGCTTTAATACGTTCCGACTCACCATATGTGGTGTTTACAGTGCAAATAAATTCACTCAGCTTTCATATTCATCCCCTATCGCCAAATATATCATAATTACTAGTTTCCAATTAAAATCGAGTTACATCATTATGCATGTGCAGAAACCGAAACTGCACGCCCCATTTACATGCATAGTAGCTATTTGACCTATTAAACATAATCAACCCAAATTTATCATCGTGTCTGTTATAAATAAGATTCCAAAATTACGTTTGCTCATTGGCGCGCGCCACACGCAGTGTATTGTCCGGTTTTCGATCAGAAATAACTACTTTTACCTTCATATCGTCAATATTCTAAGTCGACTATCATCAAAATGGTGTTTTTTGGTAACAGTCGGTCCTTCACGATAAAGTAACATCATTTATAACGTTTTGAATATGTGACCCCCAACAACACAATGGATGTACCTTTAAGGCCTGTTTGCTTTGATACATGTTTGCACAGCGGTCACAGCAAAACAGGCCTGAAAGCAAAGAAACCAATTACCTGCAACTAAAAAGCACTTGGATGATATTATATATTTTCCCCTGTCATACACTGGTTACAAAACGGATGCCTGAAATATGTTCAGGTGGAAATTGAGTAAACATATATAATATTCTATCTATTGACGAAGTTTTTAATTTTTGAAAACACACAAAATCTTCTTTCACGTATAGACTGGCTTAGGTCATAGAACTGTTTATGACGACACTTAACTATGAGAGTACTATGTTCCATTATTAGGGTACCGTATGAAAATAACAGTATTATTTCCACCATAAGTAATAAATGAATTTATGGTTCATCTGAACATGAATCTTTTAGATATAGATTACAGAAAATTTAATGATGGAAAGAAATAAGATCGTTTTAATATTTGAAAGTGACAACAGAATGATTCATTAACAGTACTCCCTTGCCAAGCAACACTATTCAGATATAGGCTAGGTGGCAGAACAGTTGCTGATAATTCTTTACACGCTGCCGTCTCGGTCACGTCAGACCTCCTCGGGAGTCAGGTCTCGAATCCTTGTATTTCACATAATGACCTCACCATGAGTATGTAAGTATATAATATATAATAACAACTAAACATAAAAACAGATTGGGAATAATGGTTATTTCTCTTTGAAGTCTTCATAAATATGGCCATAAAAACGATATACATTAGTTGGAAGTGATATGTCTTAAGGTAAATATGATCCCCAAAATCTCCATTTGTTTGCCGGGCTGACTTAAGACCGAGTCTCTTACACAAGACTAATGGAGACGTTTCAGACAATATCCTTTACAGAATGTTAATCGACAATTTTTCCCTAGAACCATTATTATCGGGTAATCAAGCAACACAGATTCGTGAGGCTCCATGCATCAAGGATAAAATCCTACCCTTGAGCAATAGTCTAAGCACTTTATTCCCTGACAAAGTACACTGCACTATCTATTCTAGATTATGTATTGATCTCCGCAAAAATGTTTAAGTGGTTGAATGCCAGAAGTCGTGCTGTCATATTTATACAACGTTGTGATGAAATTTAGAGTTTTGAGTTATCAATACTCAGAGCCTCTTTGAAGATGTCCCTGTTTAATAAATCTACAATGTTATTAATAATTGTGTGATAGAATAACGTGCTGCTTGGATTATTTGCACTCAGCCACAAGTCACATGTCAGCTGTCATTCACAACAACCATGTCCCCGCTCAGGAAACTCTTTGAAATGTGCAACACTGTGCATACCATTTCATTTGTTCCCAAATGCAGTCGCTTAGTCCGATCTGTGTGGGGCCAATGAACAGTTCATTGGAATTCCCATTCAGCTTAAAGGGACTGTAGCACGTTTTTTTTGCAAATTCTATTTTCTCAAATTTCCCGTTTATAGTGATAGTTTATGTCAGGGAATAGTTTATATTTACTGTAGAGGGTAAAATATCTTATTGCACAAACCAATTATTTGTAGTGGTAATAACGGTGCTGCGTATAAGGCAAAAATTGCATTGGAACCATAAGAACACGTTTCATTATTTTGAATTACAAAACGATTCCCATGGCTTTACCGAAACATGTACACTCATTTTTAACAACATCTTCCGAAGAGAGAAGAGTGTTTTACTATTGGTGACTGTCACGGTGTTGAAGCGGCCTTAAAATCCTTAACTATCGCCCAGAGCTATAAGCCTATTAGAGTAACGTCCCTTTGATTGTTAGGCACCGGAAGTTGTGGTAAGCAACCATGCGGTTTGCCAGCTCGATGTAACCTGAAGAAATAAACCGATGATGGAAATACAAAGTTGTTATTCCTGACAGTGACATTATTTTTTAAATACATATTCCATCGACTTATTTGAGTGAAAAAAAAACGTGCTACTGCCCTTTTAAGCCCTGTGTACATGTATGTGTTTCTGTGCTTTGAACTTTCTAACCTATTTGCGATATATAACCATAGTTCTCAAAGGGGTTAACGTCCCAAATGACTTCGAAAGTTTAAGAACTCCTGCATTCAAAATGATAAAACTTAATGGAACCATTGTTGTTTCATGTTTACAGCCCATTATTATGTCATTAATCGTGTTATGTTTATTTTATGTTGGTTGTTTTATTCTTTACTTTGAGTGAAAATTAAAATGACCTGACCTAGTTATGCTGGCATAATGAAGTCGTTAGATTTTTTCACCAGTAAGTTGGCGGTAATATATTTATCTTACACATATGATTAAATGTTGGGCCCTTTCTGACCACTTGTTGTTTTTTGCCTTAAATTATAAAGGTACCCGTTCACAGTCCTAAATGAAATATATTCATACTCATGACGTAGTTGTAACCATGTAAATTTCACTTTTCCCGTATTTAAAAACATTTACAATGAAATGGAGGTTGACATTGATATCCCAATCCTATTGGTAATAACTTTTGGTATCAGTTAACGGTTGTTTTTATATGTTTACCTTTAATACGTTATCGATGTTTTCTGATCTACGAAGTTAAAAAGTATTTCGATGAATTGCTGTTTCCTTTTCGCGTGTTATAAGACGCTTCCGCTTGTCTAGAATGTCTAAAATATCGCTTAATATATGACCTGTGGAACACAGTTTTGGATAATAAGGGTGAAGAAAACATCGAGGCTAACACATGAGTTATTTCAATATACAGAACTACATGATAATTAATTGACAATAAAAGTGACTCCTTTTAAGAGAAGACTTAACTGATTACACGATGTTTAATAGAGGTTTGCTGTGGCGGATGGTAAAACATCCATGCATATATCTTTTCAGGTGACACAGAAATCAATGCATAAAAAAATATCTTTTTGGCAACTTATCTTGATGTCAAATTTTTAAATATGTTCAATTTGAACAGCTTTCAAACTCCCGATTAAGATACTTTAACTGATGGGTTCTAACTATTGGGGTAAATTGGAATACAAGTAAATTCTTATTTTGTTTTTATTCTATTTTGTATTCAATCGTCCTAAAATCTGTTGAGCCTCATTAGAAATGTTTCGCTTATATTTTGTTTCACCAAATGAATTTAAACACCCATTCAAGGCGGGATTTTCAAAGTTGATTCACAACATAATCAAAGAAATAAGAAAATAAATAACTGATACAAATAATCAAATTCTTGATTGTATAATTTTAAATAATATATTGTAGGTCATTGGAAATTCTTAGTAAGAAATCGAAATGCAGCTGAATAAACAGACTATATCGATATTAATTATTAATCCCCTCCTTATTCATTTGCATCCCGAAAGTTGATTCACCTAAAATTAACAACGGTCTGTGTCAAGATGTATGTAAATAAGCTTGTTGGCTCCAATGCTTTTGCAAATATCATGTAATTTGGTGTTCGTGTGGATATTAATAACAATATTTCAACTGTACTGACGAAGAATAGTCTTTTGTCCATGTGTACAGTCATTATTCTCAAACTGGTCATGTGTTCCTCGTGTGAGTTTTCGAACTTTGGTAGGATGAAATAGACATTATTGGTCAGATTTTCACAATTCCGATTATCTTAATTTTGCAATTAAAGTTTCAATATCGATTTAAGCGTGCAAGACGTTTCAGGGTTATTTCTTAAGTAATTTAGGACATATTCTTTTAATTTCGTCACTTTATATGCGAATCCTTGTCAATTAGATTGATTATTGGGTTATTTATTTCTGTTGAATGTATGGTGGCCACGTTTCGCCAACTAGAAACCTGATCATGTAGATCTATGTCTCGTTTTTTATTCCATTATTACGGACGATCTTGATACGTTATTTATGTTGTTTAAAATTATCATCAGACAAATTATCACCGTATTCAATGGTTCCACAACTTCGAAATGTATGTCATGTATAGTATAATTATATTCTAGTAACATTTGGAATAATTTTAACCCTAACACAATATCAAAGAATAAAGAAGATAATATATTTTTTGGTTTAATATAGATACAACAGTTTTGTATTTTTTTTTTTTAATATTGTTGGGTATAACAAAAAACTGTTTTGTGTTACAAGTCACCGAAAACCCAAACTAAATAACCCGATAAGGAATCCCATCGAAATGGATTTGCATATAAAGTGACAATAAATTAGTCCTAAATAATTCATGACATAACCCTGAAACGTCTTACACGCGTCAGAGATCATCTATGCTTTTTAGTGTTTCTGTTGGTGATACTGCTTTCCCTGTCTTCGATGTAAGCAGTCGGCTAATCGCGAACTGTTTTAATATTAGCACCGTAACTAATCATTTTCATAACCTATAGTCTTGTTGATTACTTATACCTAGACGCATTCAACAAAAGTAGTTTAACTTCGATTCATGTAAAGTACGGGCTGTAATCAGTAAAAACAATACTCAATGAAACAGGAGAACCTTCTTCGGACGCCATTTTTTATGTGTGCATTTCCGGCATCGACCGATAATTCACGGAAATGGCCGATGTCGTTTCTGATACCGATGTTGTTTCTTCCAACATCAGACTGTCTGTTTCAGTTATAACCGTGTATTCACCGATATTGCTGCGATTGTTTCCAGAAAAGAAACATTTTCTTCTGTACTGGGCGTGTATCTTTCAAATTTGGATGGATTTTCTTCAAAATTGACGCATTTCCTTCAATTTTAGTCAATCGAATTAAGATTAGATTTATTATCTTACATTTTATACCTTACATGATGGGGATGAAGTGGAAAGGGCGTGTAAGGGCGATTGGGTGAGGGGAGTGGCGACACATATCTTGCATATCATCGCAATAAGGATATGTTGCTTTATTGATAGGTAATTGTATTTCCTTGACGTGCCAAATTCTCAAAGAAATTTACACACTAGTTGCGAAATTTCAAAAAGCATTTGGAATGGGTATAAAACGTAATGTGTTAGATCACGCTAGACAAGAGCAGACATTTGTTTCTGAAGTTTCTTATGACATTAACGATAACTGAGAAAATGCCACATCAACCATATGATCTGTGAATAAATGTTAGATTATTTAAGTTCTCGCTTTAGATTAGCCATTACCGTAAGTAGTGACCCTATTTGTTCATGAAGACAAGTTTATTGAAGTTGACAATTTCTTGATTTTGTTAGTTTGGAGGTGCATACTGCTTTAAAGAGTAATTTATTAATATTAAAAAGTCAACTAGTAAAGTGTAATTACTTCATTTGAAAGAATGACACTAATCACATTACAGCAACAACAAACATTGACTTTCATTTCATTTCATAATGGAACTTGGATTTTGACAACAAAATACCACATTATTGTAACAGCCGTTATTCAAAAGACAGAAGCGTTATCTGAGTGACCTTTCATTTCAACACTGCTAAATGATTGTTCTACTTTAAATCACTAACCGTTTTCCTGTCATATTGCCTTTTTTCAAATCGGAAGAAAATTACTGTTAAAATTATATTGGATGTTGCTTGATTAATGTTTAAGTGTATAAATGGAATTGTTCATGAGTGAAAGGGGGGTAGGGTTGTACCTTTTATCGAAACGAAATTGGAAACGAGTTGGAAAATTAACTTCACCCTTTCTTGAAATACTGTGTACATCGCACTGTAGTGTACACTCTTTTGTTACTTAGGGGATATACTATCAATATACATGTATGTATGTTTTATTAACAATATATGTCGGTGTAGATGATTGTTTAACCAGGATACAAACTAAAGTCAAAAGTGAGTCCACACCTGTATTGGTTTGTTATGTGTGGTTTTCAATTACAAATATTTTAAGTTGTTGACGTTATAATCTAAAAATAATAGAGCAGACATTTATTAAGTTAAAAACATTATTTTACGCGGTTAATAATGTTTTCTGAGAGCAAAACTTGTTAAATTCTTTAAACATTACACCTGATAAAACTCATGTGATCTTTGACATGTAAGATAAATTCTATGTGGAATTCAATAAATGTCCCTCATGCATTTTTGACATATTTAGAACATTAGGTAGGAGTCATACCTGTGTAATTTGATTTTCTACCCCTGTCTATATTATACAAATATATTTTGACTAAACATTAACCCAACACAATTAAATTATTAAAACTACTGTATATCTGTGTTATTGTAATTGTGTCATAAGCGAATGCATGTAAACTTTCTTTTCGACTTTATTTTATGTCCATCATCCATGACATAATATGTCTGCAAGAGTATACAGGCTACCAGCCAATTCCAATGTTATGGCATGTAATGGTTAAAACAGCTTTGATCGTTTTAGTGTTGAATTAGAGCTGACAGTCAGTAGAAAAGCTTGAATGAATTTGGAACCACTGGGGAGATCTATAGAAAAAAGATCACTGGAATCCTCAAGTAAGATCTTATTAATAGGGAGATTGGGATCAGGTCATGTCTCATCAACACAAATCAGACTTAAATAAAAGTGACATTACAACACTTCAAAGAAAACGACGGAAGGACTAAAAAAGAATCATTCCATCATTTTAAAAAAAACCCTACTTTTAAGGAGTATACCATTATCACACCAAGAAAAAAGAAAAATGGAAACATGTAAACATCTTGCAAAATCTTATTATGTTGACAAAGCATGTGCCTCTGTTGTTTTATTATCACCTAAAGGCACAACAGAGGCATATAATTATTTAAGTTAATTTCAATCAAGTTGATGGCGACAATACAAACAAGGAATGAACCCATTTGGTGTAATTGCAAGATGAAATTGCATGTTTTACTCGGTATTGGAAACTGTACTTATACATGATCCTACAAAACAAGACGAACATGCATATGTTCTTATTTTAAAAAGTGTTAATTTGACAAGTATCATTGAGGAATTACTTTTTTGCACAATCCAAATATGCCTTTTTTCTTCTTAGTATATATGTTATTTTAAAATTTAAGATATGAACAATGCTTTCAGACGTGTTTTTACAAATTAACGTAAGTGATGTTCGATATATTCCATCTTAAACAAAAGTAGCTTTGTTGGCAATATTCTATGCACTAAAGAGTGTTCGAATTCTGTGAAACTGAAATTATATGAATACACTCCTTTGGTATTATTTTCCATTCGTTTTCACACATATATGATTCAATATTATTTTCACATTTTAGTTTATGGTGAAATAAAGCAGGATCTAAAATTGGACTAAATATATCCAAATATGTCCTACAGCCTTTTTTATTTGTAAAGACGTCTTGAATGAAGAATGAATGGCAATTCTAGCTTTTCTTTCCCTCATGCTGTATTCTTTAGACTACTGTTTAATAATCTATAAGGCTTGTGTATTCTAAGGAAATAGTTTTAAAGCGGGTTATATGTTTCTCATGAATCTTTTAAAGTTTATATGTTGTTCCATCAGTATCTATTAAGTCACTTACAAAGGTTATACCAAGTTTGGTTTTGATCGAAGATAAGTTATCAATTACACATTGCTATTAATGCCATTATACTGAACAACCATTTTCACTTGAACCATATATACGAATCAAATCTCTATTCTCTTGAATCTCGTGATCATGGCGACCCAAGATCGCCGTATTCGTCTCTAAAGGTAGGGATGTGTCCATCTGAATGCTGCTTTGTATCATGTTCAACAGTTCCTTCGCCTCAAAGACTGCTTCTTTGTCGGGCATGTAAATAAAGATGGCAGTGATGCTTTTAATTGCAGATTCTGTATTTTTTATACTGGAATTCAGAGATAGGGAGTCTGTGGACCATTTAAAATAGAAACTGAAGTTGAACTTGTTGATCATGGACGCCCCCAGAGCACGTTCAGTGTTTTCTTCTGTCGTTTCTTTAATGTCATAAGAAGTAAATTTGTTTTCTGTCATGGACGTCCTATGGTAGAAACCATTTCTCTATTAATTAATTTTCATTTTCAGGTTTGTTATTTCATCCTTGAGCTGTTGTTTGTCAGTGTTAGCTTTCACAGATCTTATCTCATGTTTAACAAAGTCTATAAATACATGCAAATACAATCTTCATATTGTCCATCCTAATTTTTGGTCTTTTTCCACAGCTAGCACTAGTTTCTCAAATGAAGGATTAAACCTTGTATCTAATTTTCGGCAGTTTCAAGACTTTAAATAACCTTAAAATATATGGCATATGTATCCCATCATATGAATACTCATATGAGTATTTAACTCACACAATTTAAATAAGTAGTATCTGGAATTATTAGGTTAAATTGTGAATAGTGGTCTATCAAGTTGACAAAGTTGTTAAATTAGGTAGAATTTTGTTTGTTTTGTTGTGCATCAGCAGTGCTTTTAGCAATGTTTAAAGTTTACCAGTTGTTTATCAAATTAACTCCGATTTCCGATTTGATTGCTTATAAAAGGATTATGTGTCATTGTCATGTTCAAGTCTGGTAGTGTTTATGATATTTCAATTAATGGAATGGTTCTATTCAACTGATGCATTAGGCCAACGTAAACTTCCTATGCTGTTTATATTTCGAAATAATCATAATGTGGATATCTATATGGTGCATCGTAAAACCGCTTTTAACAGCAAACTAAGATAGAAGGTCACCCTACGAAAACTTTAACCAGGTGCTGTTTAGTACCACTTGGTGAACAGGAGCACATGATGCAAACCATTCATCATTCAACAGACAGAGAATAATCTATCACACTATCAGCTAACTCGGTCAAGAAGCGGACCATCAATCGGTGAGCCGATTTTGGCTGAACTTCACACACTAAATCAGTTGGGCTGGTATATGATTCGAGACTCATCAGCCCATTTCATGGAATCGAATATTTCGAGATACGTTTTCAACTACTGCTTTTATTTGTTTTTATTAGTCATACAGTTAATTAGTTAGCATTGGACTGTATATGGATGTTAGCATATATGCAAATAAAATATACTCTGAAAAACATATGAATTCCATCAGGCAACGATCAGATATATCATTTAAGACTTGATAGGCTAAATAGCCAATAGCAATCATTTTTCAGCAAACCATTGCTGTATTTGTTTAAAGTAAGACTTTCAACCAAGGAATGCATACAGTCGGGAGAGTGAATTATCGACTGTTCTGGCTATCTCTCTGATAATGTTATCACCAGTCTCAGTTCTGAGAGTGGGACATTAATACAATTAAGTTCACCCCAGGAACGGTTGACTGGTATGTGGTATGTGGTATGGCTGACACTCAGAAAGATTCTATGCATTTAAAGTAAAGTTAACCTCATATACTTTGAGCCACAGTGCCACCGTGCCACAATTGATTCATGTTTTAATTTCATAAAGTTTTATTTACGTTGGATTCACGAATCAATAACATATTTAATAAGAGAGAAGTCAGGGGGCTTTATCATCGCGATTTCCTTCGTGATTAGAATTCCCAATAGTTACTCCAAGGTGATGACGTCACTCTATTGTGTTAACAGTGGATTATTTTTAAGAAACTACTGGTCATTGACTAATCCAGTCAGGAGGGGTGTCAGGTTTTGACATTTTCGTAATGGCTCACAAAGTTATTTGTTCAAGAATGATGTATTTTGTCTTAGTATATCTGATTAGAATCTTAAAATATCTGATTATTTTTGTAATGTCTGACCCGGGAATCGAACATGTTACCCTTCGACTGTTACGCAGCGCCCTAACCTATTAGGCTACCAGGGCTGCTGGTAATCATTTGATTGTTTGTCAGTAAGATCCCTGCATTCTAAACAAGACTGGTAAAGTGTGAAACGCATGGGGATCGTGCTGAAACACATGAAATGCAGGAGTTTGGCTGTCAGTCAAATCGCTTTGCGTGGAAGATTTGCGCCATGCACGTGCGTGGAAAAATCCATTTCATAAGGGTCGAAGCTACGTGTACCATTTCCGATGAATGGGCACCGAAATTTGCAAAATAATATTGTTGTAGGTTACATAATTGAAATGTATTGTCTATAATGATAGATAATCACATATGTATGTTTCGTGACCTCATACATGGATTAAGATTGAGAATGCATTTGGAGCCGTGGATTCGTTAAAAATAAGAACGAATCCACGGCTCCTCATGCATTCTCCATTACAGAATCAATAATTTCTAAATGTTCTCAGTTATAACTTATTTCCGTCAGGACATTATGATATTTGCATTTAATGTTGTAGTGTTGTTCAGGAACATAAAACATGTACAGGAACACTGATTTTAGCGCTGTGGACAGTTGAACTCCGTCAATGCGATTAAAACTGCAATGAATATTCTCTTAGATTATAATTTTTAAGGACGTTGAGACTTTGTCTCCTTTAAACTGAATGTGTTTCTTCGATAAACTTTACACAGTCACAGGCACATAGAAACAATAAATTTATCGACAGTTTCATACAACTTTTTTTTCTCGCTGAGTACCTCATTCTAAAACGTATTGTTCATCAATTACCACATGGCATTGCTGTACCTTCCAAAACGTCATCATGTTGACATCATTACCAATTCATTTTTGAATTATTTAGAGAATAACCAACGAGGTACGAGTGATTACGGGAAATATCCATGAGTCTAAATAATGTTCAGCCACGAGCTTTAGCGAGTGGCTCTGAACATTATTTAGACGAGTGGATATTTCCCGTAATCCCTCGTACCGAGTTGGTTATTCTATATATTACCCATTATGCAATTAAATTGACCAAATTACGCTTGCTTATTACATTTTCATGTTGGCCGGCCGCTGTGAAGGACCCGTCGCCACAGTAACATTGTGACGTCATAAGATAATTCGTCGCGTCAGACCATTTTTTATGACGTCATAGTCATTCTATCTCCGGGTAACCGACCAATCAACGTTGAGAATCACTTGAAAGCACATATGCAAATATCAAAAAAATAATCACCTGTGTCTTCTCACCCGTATGGGTAATATTTCCAAATAATAACCACATACATCATAATTAACATAAGCTCAATGCCTGTTGGGCAGCGAATTGTCCTTCTTCGGGAATATGCTGAGATTTGCAATATATTACATTATTAATATAATTTGAACATATAAGCTGACAATGTATTATGCTACCTTTTAAAACATGTATTTGTTCAGTTGACAACCTTGAAAATTCAAGCAAAACAAGTTCTTTATGAAACTAGTTATGAAATGGACATGATGTTTGAAAACGTGATATGCATACAAAAACGTCATCAAATTATAATAAACGTAAATATGAAATTTGACAGTAAGCGTTTGTATGCAATTTGGAGGTTTGTGAAAAACATGTTATGTCACTACCTAAACTAACTGTCTCAGATATAATTAACATATTTAATAATTTAATATATTTCATTTTTGCATCCAAAGTACATGCATTAAGTTAGTCACCATGCAACACTACGCTAACCCTAGCCTATGCAGAACATTAAAATAGTGTTGTTTGATATTGGAGCCCTGAATGGCCCATCGAAAGACCATAAAGTTAATGTTTTCAGTGATCTCTCTTCTGTAAGAAAAGCTATCATAACATTTGACAATCCGGTTGTGCTTATTTTGGTGAAAATCTTTAACAATGTGTGCTAAATCAAACCTACAAAGCATATACATGTTTAGGCATGAAATTATACCTTGTTTGCATAATAAAACGAGTAATTTAAACGATTCCAACGATTCCAAGATGGGCTACACAAATGATTACTAATATGTGCAAAGCACCAATATCAAGCTTAGCCATTTAAGCACTTTGTTTATACTCGATCATTGGAAGCAGTCCCCATGACACATCGTATTTTATCCTCATTTTCCTAATTTGTTCTTTGACTATTCATTCGACCTGCGAAGGTAGTCACTGGTATGTAGAAGCTGATTGGGTTTTGAATTTTACGTGATTGGCTAAGGCACATCTAATAATGGTAAGCTTTAACCACCTGAAGGTTTTATATCATGTTTTGTGCTCTTTTGCGAAATTGCTGAGCTGTTGTAAAAGCTTACTTTTAAGGTTAATTAATGTAAAAAAGTAATGAAAAATTTGTAAAAATATATTAATTGAGAATTTATCGAGCTTCCAACAGAGCATAAACCGATTGATAGAATCACCTAGTTGATTGATATAATCACTTAGTCGAAACAATTTTTACATTGTCATTTTAGGATATTCAAATTAATTAACTATGAATTAGGATAAGATTTCGTTGGATCAAACGCAAAAACAAACAGTATCATAACACACCATAGTATATAACACAATTGTGCAAACGTAAGTAAAATGTTTGACACTGTTTTGTCTCAAATAAACATAATGTTGTGCAGATACCATCCTATGGTTGTCAAATAATGTACAACCTATTTAGATAACTTTATCGTCTCCTCCATAATGCCAACTTCTTGAATGCCTCTCAAAAGTTTACCTTAGTATAAACATTGTATAAGGGTGGCCACCGTTTATCAATCAAAACATTGAAATATATAATAACAATATGAAACACTTAAAAGAGAGGATGAAAATAAAGGTTATTTCTTTTGAAGTCTTCATAAATATGGCCATAAAAGCGATATCCATTAGTTGGAAGTGATATGTTTTAAGTTAAATATGATCCCCCAAAATCTCCATTTGTTTGCGGGGCTGAATCGAGACCGAATCTCTTACACCAGACTAATGGAGATGTTTCTGACAATATCCTTCAGAGAATGTTAATTGACAATATTTCCCTAGAACCATTCTTATCGGGTAATCAAGCCAAACAGATTCGTGAGACTGCATCAAGGATAAAATCCTATTCTTAAGCAATAGTCTAAGCACTTTATTCCCTGAAAAAGTACACTGCACTATCTTTTCTAGATTAGCTAATGATCTTCGCAAAACTTTTAAGTGATTGAATATCAGATTATATCTCGCTAAAGTGGTTTTGTCATGTTTGTATAACGTTGAGATGAAATTTAAAGTTTCGAGTTTTAATGTTATTAAGCATTGTATAAAAGAATAACGTCCTGCTGGAATTATTTGCACTCGGCCACAAGTCACATGTCAACTGTCATTCACAAAAACGTTGTACTCTTTCAGGAAACTGTTTGAAATGTGCAACACGGTGCTAACCATGTCATTTGTTTCAAAATGCAGTCGCTCAGTCGAGATCAGTAAACAATTCACGGTAATTTCCGTTCAGCGTAAAGGGGCTGTAGCACCTTTTTTAAAATTTATTTTTTCAAATTTCCATTTTATAATGATAATGCTGCATAATTTTAGTTCAGTTACATCAGTTTCTTATTAGTTCTAGGAGTAGCATTTTAGGAGTTTAGAAATGATATAAGAACAAACTTTATGGTTGATAACGTATAATCTAAGCTGCTTGATTTCTGTTAATTAAGAATTCATATAGTTTGAAATATAGTCGAATAATTTCATTATCTTGAAGAAAACCGCTCAAATTCAATTCAATAAACCTGACACGCTTGCTTTTAATTTACCTTAGGGACAATATCAAATTATAAAGCAGGACAAGAAACTTAATAAACGTCAAGAGTTTCAACTGTGTGCATTTCATGACATTTTGCAAAATCAATTGAAATATCATAATCATGAGAAGAACAACCCCAAAACAACAGCTCGAAGCACCTGGACGTTGTATCTTACACCTTAATAGTGGGGGCCTTTATACAATTCAAAGAATATTTCTACATGGTTTATAATTGTGTTTAAAACAATGACATTTTTTATTTAAAAATTCTTCAAAGAGTAAACCGGATAAAATTCCAAATTTCTTCGACATTCAATAAATGTGTCAAAAACATAAGAAGTCATGTCGGTGAAAATTGCAGATATTGTTGTTGTAATTGTGCAATAATCAAATGCATCACATTTCTTTTAAAATAATGAATTAATCGAAACCCAACAATTTAAACTTTCTTTTGAGCGTTGGTGTATATCCCCTGAATGATCTAAAGGGTCTGCCAGAGTATAAAGGCAACCAAACAATTCCAATTGTCTGGCATGTAATCGTTAAAACAGCTTTGAACTTGCCAGGGTTGAATTTCAGCCGACAGACAGTAGAGCAGATTGGTTGAATTCGGAACCACTGGGGGTAATCTATATAAAAAAGAATCAATTGAATCCTCAAGTGAGATGTTATCAATAGGGAGATTTGGATTAGGTCATGTCTCATCAACACAAATCAGACTTGAATATAAAAACACTTCAAAGAAAACAACGGAAATAATCTAAAAAGAATCATTCCATCATTAAAAAAACACCCACTTTTTAGGGGTATACCAATATCGCACCAAGAAAAAATAAATATGGAACCATGTAAACATCGTGGCAATATGTATTATTATGTTGACATATTGATAAGCATAAACAGTTATGTGCCTCTGTTGTTTTATTATCACCTATAGGAACAACAGAGAAACATACTATTTTAAGTTAATTTAAATCAAGTAGATGGCAACAATAAAACAAGGAATCAACCCTTTTGATGTAATTGCAAGATGAACTTGCATGTTTTTCTCGGTATTGGAAACTGTACTTATATATGATCGTATCCAAACCAGACGTACATGCATATGTTCTTATTTTAAAAAGTGTTAGTTTGACAAGTATCATTGAGGAATTACTTTTTTGCACAATCCAAATATGACTTTTTTCATATTAGTATGTAAGTTATTTTAAAATTTAAGATATGAACAATGCTTTCAGACGTTGTTTTACAAATTAACGTAAGTGATGTTCGATATATTAGATCTTAAACAAAAGTAGCTTTATTATCAATATTCTATGCACTTAAGAGTGTTCAAATTATCTAAAACTGAAATTATATGAATACACTCCTTTGGTATTATTTTCCATTCGTTTTCACACATATATGATTCAATATCAATTTCACATTTTAGTTTATAGTGAAATAAAGCAGGATCTAAAATTGGACTAAATATATCCAAATATGTCCTACAGCCTTTTTTATTTGTAAAGACGTCTTGAATGAAGAATGAATGGCAATTCTAGCTTTTCTTATCCTCATGCTGTGTTCTTTTGACTACTGTTTAATAATCTATAAGGCTTGTGTATTCTAAAAAATAGTTTTAAAGCAGGTTCTATGTTTCTCATGAATCTTTTAAAGTTTATATATTGTTCCATCAGTATCTATTAAGTCATTTACAAAGGTTATACCAAGTTTGGTTTTATCGAAGATAATTTATCAATTATACATTGCTATTAAATGCCAGTATAGTGAACGACCTTTTTTACTTAAAGCATATATACGAGTCAAATCTCTATTCTCTTGAATCTCGTATCGCCGTATTCGTCTCTATAGGTAGGGATGTGTCTGTCTGAATGCTGCTTTGTATCATGTTCAACAGTTCCTTCGCCTCAAAGACTGCTTCTTTGTCGGGCATGTAAATAAAGATTACAGTGATGCTTTTAATTGCAGATTCTGTATGTTTTATGCTGAAATTCAGATATAGGGAGTCTGTGGACCATTTAAAATAGAAGCTGGATTTGAACTTAGTGATCATGGACGCCCCCAGAGCACGTTCAGTGTTTTCTTCAGTCGTTTCTTTAATGTCATAAGAAGTAAATTTGTTTTCTGTCATGGACGTCCTTGGGTAGAAACCATTTCTCTATTAATTGATTTTCATTTTCAGGTTTGTTATTTCATCCTTGAGCTGTTGTTTGTCAGTGTTAGCTTTCACAGATGCGATCTCATGTTTAACAAAGTCTATAAATACCTGCAAATACCATCTTCAAATTGTCAATCCAAATTGCTGGTTCTTTTTTTTCCGAAGCTAGCACTAGTTTCTCAAATGAAGGACTTAACCTTGTATTTAATTTTCAGCAGTTGCAAATAACCTTAAAATATATGGCGCATGTTTAACTCACACAATTTAAATAAGAAGTATCTGGAATTATTAGGTTAAATTATGTATAGTGGTCAAGTTGACAAAGTTGTTAAATTAGGTTGAATTTTGTTTTGTTTTGTTGTGCATCAGCAGTGATTTTAGCAATGTTTAAAGTTTACCAGTTGTTTATCAAATTAACTCCGATTTCCGATTTGATTGCTCATAAAAGGATTCTGTGTTATTGTCATTTTCAAGTCTTGTAGTATTTATGATATTTCAATTAATTGAATGGTACAAGAGCTTAATTATAGGCCAACGTAAACTTCTTATGCTGTTTATATTTCGAAATAATCATAATGTGGATATCTATATGGTGCATCGTAAAGTCGCTATTAACAGCAAACTAAGATAGAAGGTCACCACTACTAACAATTTAACCAGGTGCTCTTTAGTACCGCTTTTTGAACAGGAGCACAGTATGTAATCTCTTGCCCAAGATGACACCATTCATCATTCAACAGACAAAGAATCATCTATCAAACTATCAGCTAACCTGGTCAAGAAGCGGATCATCCATGGGTGAGCCTAGCCGATTGTTGCTGAAGTTCACACACAAAATCAGTTGGGCTGGTATATGATCAGCCCATTTGATGAAATCGAAATTTTCGAGATACGTTTTCAACTACTGCTTTTATTTGTTTTTATTAGTCATACAGTTAATCAGTTAGCATTGGACTGTATATGGATGTGAGCATATAAGCAAATAAAAGATACTTTGAAAAAGACTTTAACAAAGGAATGCATACAGTCGGAAGAGTGAATTATCGACTGTTCGCACTATCTCTTTGATAATGTTATCACCTGTCTCAGTTCCCAGAGTGGGACATTTATACAATTAAGTTCACCCCAGGAACGGTTGACTGGTATGTTTACAATTGCCTGTCTTTCTGGCTGACACTATGCATTTGAAGTAAAGTTAACCACATATACTTTGAGCCACAGTGCCACAGTGCCACAGTGCCACAGTGCCATAATTGATTCATTTATTTAATTTCATAAAGTTTTATTTACGTTGGATTCACGAATCAATAACATCTTTAATAAGAGAGAAGTCAGGGGGCTTCATCATCGCGATTTCCTTCGTGATTAGAATTCCCAATAGAGAATCAATAATTTCTAAATGTTCTCAGTTATAACTAATTTCCGTCAGGACATTATGATATTTGCATTTAATGTTGTAGTGTTGTTCAGGAACATAAAACATGTGCAGGAACATTGATTTCAGCGCTGTGGACAGTTGAACTCCGTCAATGTGATTAAAACTGCAATGAATGTGCTCTTAGATTATAACATTTAAAGACGTTAGCACTTCGTCTCCTTTAACCTGAATGTGTTTCTTCGTTAAACTTTACACAGTCACAGGCACACAGAAACAAGCACGTTTTCGACAGTTTCATACATAATATCTTCTCTGCTGTCTTAAATGTATTCGGTAACTTTTTTCTCACTGAGTACCTAATTCTAAAACGTGTTGTTCATCAATTACCACTTGGTATTGTTGTACTCCCCAAAACGTTTTTTGATGTCATCATCATGTTGACATCATTACTCTTTTCATTTTTGAATTATGTCAAAAGTCAAAATAATAACCACATACATCATAATTCACAAAGGCTCAATGCCTGTTGGGCAGCGAATTGTCCTTCTTCAGGAACATACTTAGATTTGCAATATATCACATTATTAATATAATTTGAACAGTTTAGCTAACAATGTATTATGTTACCTTTAAAACATGTATTTGTTCAGTTGACAACCTTGTAAATATAATAGTGACTGTTTGTATGCAATCTGGAGGTTTGTGAAAAACACTCAAATTATGTAATTACCTAAACTAACTGTCTCAGATATCATTCATTAACATATTTAATAATATATTATAATTTCATTTTTGCATCCAAAGTGCATGCATTAAGTAAGTCATCATGCAACACTACGCTAGCCCTAGCATAAGCAGAACATTAAAATAGTGTTGTTTGATAATGGAGCCTTGCATGACCCATCTCAGGACCATATAAAGTCAATGCTTTCAGTGAGCTCTCTTCTGTAAGAAAAGCTATCATAACGTTTGACAATCCCAAGATCCGGTTGTGCTTACATTGGTGAAAATCATTTCTTTAACAACATGTGCTACATCAAACCTACAAAGCATATACATGTTTAGGCGTGAAATTATACCTTGTTTGCATAATGAAACGAATAATTCAAACGATTCCAACGATTCCAAGATGGGCTACACAAATTATTACTGATATTTGTAAAGCGCCAATATCAAGCTTAGCTGTTTAGACACTTTGTTTATCCTCGATCATTGGAAGCAGTCGCCATGACACATCGTATTTTATCCTCACCTCGCAGTGCAATAGACTTGTATTCACAATGAACACCACATTGATAAGTAGCGGACTCAGAGGGGATCAGGGACTTTACATGTACGAGACATCCCCTCTTTGATATGACAAATGTACGTGATATTAGGTACATGTATGTCAGTTTCCATATGGCAACCATTTTGGTCATTAACCGCATTTGTGTATACGTTTACATGCGAATGCATGTCTACTCTGCATTTTGAATTACGAGATCACTGAACAACACACTTGATTTTCAACAAAATGTTAGAATTCTGCTTTAAAATAACCCCCTGACAGTGACTATTGAGTTACAACCGAAGCAGCCACGGTATCACATCAGTAACGATCGGTCTGCTACATTGATGACATAAAACTGCCTATGAAAGTTTTTCTCCGGTAGTTTCGAGGATCAATGGTCGGAAGAGAATTTATTGCGCATCCGTTGTCTGAGTAAACACTCATCATGGCGTCTGTGTCCACACTAGTGTAAATAACTTCAGCTTGTTAACTGAATTCCGTTCTTGCCTTGCCAAAGAAGAACTTGGTACGATGGAAAAAAGGTTCAAAGACACTTTCATGCTTTAATTGAGTTTACAGTTTGATTCCATGCTGAAAATAACGTCCCACTTAAAGCATAACAACACTTTATCTTTAACATATATACTTACATGCGCCATGGTTAAGCCTGGGATATGTGTGGTGGCATCTGTTGATGGAGAGATATAAGCAGTCCTTGAAGGTTTTAAAGAATATAATGAAACATTTTTATCAATTTTGTCTTCATTTCCTTCAACTTGAAAAAAGGTTCCCCGTAAATGATGTTTTGCTCGTCTCCATGTCTCTAAAACTGGTTAAAAACTCTGACAATGTAAAGGATTATCAAGTCTCAATGTAATTGCCCCTTGTGTAAAATTACAGGAGTACATGTACCAGTTATAAGTTATTGTTTTTTTTATGAACAACTGTTCAATAAACCTAGTTACTGTTCCGTGAAATGTCTTTATTCTTAATCTTCAAAATTCACTGCACATAAAGTTTATTACATAAGTCATCTATTTCCATTTCTTTTCTTAAAAGCACTAAATCATATTATTGGTCACACATACATGTAACATTGTTGACTCGATGTTTCAGTTAGTTCAGCCTCAATGTATATTGTCCATTACCTGATAATCTCTGATTGAACAGACATGTTATGACAGTATGGCAAGTATACCAGACTCTGATAAAACTGTTGACATTTAAGTAACTCCCATTCATCAGTTTAAGAGATGTTTATGGTACAGTCACGTACATCTGATATAAAATCAAGCTGCATAAAAAAAGTACTTAGGACAAAAATACATCTACATTTTAGAAAATGATTACTGTTCACTCATTTTCCTTCATGTACAAAACACAAACACAAATGCAGTTTTCCAAAATGTATTCCTGAAAAGTTTTATTAATTTGGGAGAACTTTGTGAATGTTCGTATTTACAAATAAGGTTTGTGTAATGGAATTTAATATTAGAGATGACAGTTATCTACAATCTTACAAGCAATTGACCAACTCTATGAACTACAGCACTGTGGTCTCGCAAACCATGTTCATTTTTTTCAGGAGAAATTTATAGAGGTTCAAAAGAGCAAACATGAGAGGGATGAGATGACAGTGAGCATCTAAGAACGGTTATATCAGACAAGAAAGAAACGATTCCCTAACTCTATTATCAACAGCACATTAGATATTGTGATTACAGCTTTTGTTGGACCCTCTGCAGCTGGAAGCTAAATTATAATGTGTTATCATAGAATATCAAATCAAGTGCACATTCCTCACTCATACAATCTTCCTCACTAATATGCAATTTTTACTTTGTACTCTCAGGACTTCATTTCATACTATCAATGACAGAATTGAATTTGAACAGAATTTACAGGGAATCATTAAGATGAAAGCTTGGAGAGTCAATGTAAGTTGTACTTTTTTAGAAAATGTGTAAATTTCCATTTGCCTTGCAATTTTTCGTTGTTCTCATTTTCAAGTTAATCATTTCCATATTTTTCCACAACCGAAAACGTTGAACTGATATTCGTTTATTTTGCATTACGATTTACATCGGCAAAATAGAAAAAAAGACAAGAAAAAATATGTTAATCATGTTGTATAGTCCAATGCAAAAACATAAATAAATTCCATTTACTAGAAATATGTGGATGTGCAACCTTTCAGTCATTTTCCAGTCTGGTAGTGTTACTGTCTAATGTTCCAATCAGTGGAATGGTAGGTTGGCCAACCTCTATTAGTACGATGCATTAGGCAATGTTAACTTTTCATGTTTTGAAAATGTTTATATTTAGAAATAATACTAATGTCGATATTGATATGTTGCACGTTTCAATCCGTTGAAGGCTTAAACAGTCATGTAGCACGTTTTTTGCATATTATCTTTTGCCAAGTATTATTAAAGTTTATACAATACATGTATATTTTACAATTAGATGGTAAAACATCTCATTGCACGACCCGTTATGGGTATTGGTAGAAAATAGTATGGTGTATAAAGCGACAACTTGTGAAACTCGTCAGTGTGAGACGTAGATTTGTTATTTATAAACGATTTTAAGATTTCAGAGAGTATGATGGTTGACCATTCCAATATTGTTGTACCATATTCAAAACTTTACTGTGAGTGTTTAGGTATCGCTACATCAGTCAGATCACTTGAACTACCCTCGAGCGCCCATTTTAATGTGAACACATAAGAATGGCCGATTGATTGCAAATGGACTCCCATGGCTTAACCGAACCATTTCCATTCGTTTTAGAACTATTTCTTATTGATTCAGGAGATTTATTTGTCATTGGTAACACTTATTTGCCTTTTTGTGAGATCACAATTTGGAAAGCAAAACGTGCAACATCAACTTTAAGCTGACAAGTATGGTTATCTCAACCACAACTTGAGCCAGATACCCATTTGTGTTGCTGGTTAGTTATGAGCAATCATTTGTCAAAGGTTACATCATAAACCTTTAAAACTGTATCTCAGTGTTGGACAAATACTTTCATTCATCAAACTCCCACCCTGGCATAAAGCATGTCACCAATCCCGCGATCAACGCCCATTGTTGCTGAACGTCACTGATATGATCAGGACCTCGTACTACATAGTTGACAGTTGACCTGTGTTATGTTTCGAGACTTGTCAACTTGTTTGATACAATATCAGTGTTATATATACATTTTAAATTATTTTAAGAATGATGAGTTAAAAAGCCTTAACCATTGACTGCTTTCATTTGTTTGTTTCTTCAGCTTATCCAATGGGCGGTTAAATTCCCTTTGATGTGTTTGAGAGATATATCATGTATCAATAAAAGAGTGGTTGTATCTATGGCGTCACTTATTTATCAGCCACAGTTATTTTAAACTCTCTGATAGGACGACCGTGGAGAAGCAGGGCGGTCGAAGGGTGGAGTTACAGACACCTGGCTGGCGACCTTGAGTAATTACAACATTGTTGCAAAACCAGATGAGATCAAGGGATGTATGTCGCTCAATAGAAAAACAAAACAAATGTCACTCAGTACTCTTTTAAAAAACAATTGATCAGCTGACTAGAAACTATTAAACAAATCTATAAAAAAACACCATTGTTTTAAATCGTCACTAATTAACACGAAGGCAATCAATCCAGCGGAAAATAACGAACAGTCATTTGGGGTGATAATTAATGTTCACTTGACAATTCTGTATGTTGATGTACATGTATGTAAGAAGAAATTCCACATGCCTCGAAAACACCAGCCGGAAAAGGGTCCTGCGGGACTGGTTCCAAAGCCCGACTGACTTCCTGAGGTGAAACGGGTAAACTATCTCTAACAGCGGATTTCCCCAGACTGATTATTAAGCGCGAAAGTCATGTCACGTGACAGGCACATATTTGTCGAACGTTGCCCATTGGATAAAACAGATACATGATTGACACAAGTGGGTGTATACAAAATATCATCTCGCTATCACTCACTCGGGGGCTCCGCACCCGAGTGAGACGATAGCTCGATGCTATTTTGTATACATCACTTGTGTCATCATGTATCTATTACATAGCATATATATATGTTGGCAATTTTTCATTTTAAGTCCGTTAAAAGATGATCCGTTTTAATGTGCCAAAGAGCACACAAACTTTCCTTTTCAGAATGGCTTTTGTTTAAGTGGGTAACACTCTTAACAATTTAAGCGTAAACAGAGAATTATTGAATGGTCTCTCTATCTCTCTGATGATGTTATCGTCAGTTTCAGTTCACAAAGTCGTGACATTTAATCAATTAAGGTAACGTCAGAAAGGGTAGACTTGTCAATGCATATATATCAACAATTAAGTTAACGTCAGAAAAGGTTGACTTGTCAATACACACGGTATATATCAGCAAATAGTTCTTAATGACTAGATGACAAAGATTTGTCTCCCATATACCATCTATTTAAATGGACAGTACTTAACTGCAGTGAGAAAATAATTGTGACAATTTTACAATTATTTTGAAAATTTCAAAAAACTGTCATTCTATCTTTGTATTTTTTAATTTTAATTTATTTTCTTTCACTTCAATGTTTATTTAGTTTGATTCACAAATCAATAACACTTTTATCAAGAGAAATGCTGGAAAGCTCCTCCATTGAGTGATTTCCTATGTGAGTAGAATCCCCAATAGGGAATACATTCATTTCAAGTTCTCAGTTATGACTAATTTCCTGTAGAACATTATGACATTTGCATTTAATGCTATAGTGTTTTTCATGAACATGTACAAGTATAATTGATTTCAGAGTTGAGAATAAATGGAACTCTGTCTATGTGATTACATATTCCAATGAATATTCTCGTAGATTAATATCATTAAGAGACAACATTAGCCAACACTCCGTGTCAAGAACTTTACACTGAATGAGTTTCTTCAATAACCTGTTCATGCACTCATTAGCGCACTCTCACACACACACACTTGTCACAATTGGTATACATACATGAAATAACCTCTCTGCCGTGTAAATGAATTGGTAACTTTTATATGAATCATCTTTAAAGAAAACGTGTTGTTCATCAATTACCGAATTATATTGTTTTAATCTCCAATATGTTTTGTGATGTCATAATAATGTTGACGTCATTACTTTATTATCTTTATATAATGTCAAGTCAAATAGTGATCCTGTAAACCATTTTAGTTTAGTGCCTAGTTTGAAATGAAGCACCTTTTTTTCTGGAATGTACTGGAGTCTGCAAAATATCAAATTCTGAAAATAGTTTTTATTAGTTTAGATGACAATGAATTAGGTAACCTTGAAAATGTTTTTTTTCTCCAGTTGATACATCTTTGTTAAAATCGATAAAAACTTGTTTAAATAGTATCATTATATTGCATTACTGCAAATCTCCCAGATCGATGTTATCACTGATATTGAAAAGTTCAGGTAAATTTAAGTTCTTATGAATAAGACATGATGTTTGTGAATGTGAGATGCATCTAAAACGTGATTAAATATTTTGACATTTGATAGAAAAAAAACGTTTTCAAATTTCCAGGCTTATGAAAAAGAACTTTAAAGTAATAAAACATTATAAAGGCAATGTCAAAGAAATTACAAAAGAAGTCTTTGATAATCCAAAATATTTAACCATGTAATGTGTGCGCCCATTTAATCTTTAGAGAGCTGCACAAATGAGTAAAATATAAATAAAGGTCAGTTTTATTCATATTATGTGTGAAACATTTCAATATTTTTTTCTTATTTTCTTCTTCCCACTCTCACAACCAGGATGTGCTTGGTGCACAAATGACGCTCTGTGTGCGAGACTAAACATTCCTACGCTAAATCTGATGCATATAGAAAATCAAAGATCCAATGTATTGATCAGAACATCTATCGATGCATGGGTTGCAGTTTCAATTAGTGACCATCTTGAAAATCCCAAAAGATCATAATGACTCAATCATAAGTTTAACCAGAGAAGTTATGTGAACGACATCTTTTCAAATTACTAGCTCCGCCCATGCTTACAAAACGTTTTTGAGTGCAAGTGATATTTAAATTATGGAACAAATGATGAAATAACCTTTATTCCAAGATGTTACACACAAAAATACTGTCTAAAACCACTATCAAAGTCATCCGCTAGTTTTCCCGTCAATCATTGGATGCAGTCGCCACGACACATGGTATGATCGGAAACTTCATGTGGACTAGAAACTTTGTGAAACTTTTGACAATTCCTGGATCCGCCTCACTTGATATGATTTTCACATGCTTACGTATTTCGCTAGCTGGGTCAGCTGGAAATCACATCCTCGGAACATCAAGCATATCGCATGATCAGGTGAGGTGAGGTGGGGTTTAACGCCACTGTCAAGAGTATTTCACTTATATCGCGGCTGCTAGTATTATGGCAGGGAGAAAGCCCACAACGTCATGTGGCTATGCACTGCGGTGAAACCTGCGAGCAGCGGCTCGAACTAGCGAACCATGGGTGGTACTACACTGAAATTCAGTGTAGCATTGCACCCAAACCTTACTACGTGCAGGACAGTTCTCTACTGCAGACAAAGTTGTTGTGCCCCTGGCAGATTCGAACCTCGGACCTCTTGATCCGAAGCCGACGTGCTAACCACTGCGCTATCCCGCATGATCAGGTGCCTGAAACTAGCAATATGTACGTCAGGTTTTCATTAACCATATTGGATTTGTTTTATATTTTAAATGCGAATCATTGTCTATTGTAAAATTTGGATTGCGATAAATAAAAAAAAAAAAAAAAAATAATAATAATAGCAAACTGGGATTGACGTGTCAATACTTAGGTTTTCAAGACTTCTGCTTGACTTTGAACTTCATGTTGGACTCTCAGTTATGTCATCAATTTCTCCTCTTTAAAATCAGCTATCAAACATGTCTCTATCTTCAGTAGTTTTTTTTACAAAAATTCTCCGAAGACAATAGCACTCTGAACATGGAAAAGTCGCATATTAATGTACCCCTACATGTTTCTCATGATTAAGACAAAATGGTTAATATTTCCATACTAAGTTAAAGCATAGAATATGATGTGCTTTAATTTACACTTAAGTAGATGTAATCATTATATACATTGTAAACATAGTTAATGTGTTATGTTCTTCTGAATATTCACGAAAATACTCAAAAATGCTTATTTTCGTATCCCTATGCGACATTTTGAAGCTTGACTGTCGACTTTATGATGAAAGGGTGCAACATAAAAGTTGGTGTTTTTGAAATTGTGTTGACATAGGTGTCAAAAAAGTTTCAATTGCATAATAAGTTAAGCAGCTGTGATCCTTTAAAATTTGATCAAAATGGCTTTTATAAAAAAATTACAATGTTCTGTGACAAATTACATGTAAACTGTCTCAGATACATGCTTGGAAGTTATTGTCCTGAGTAAAATGGTATCTCGACTTTCAAATGGGCTATTAAACTTAATTCTATCCTCAATGGTTTACGATAACAAATCCTCCAAAATAAATAATCTTCAAAAGTCTCAAAATCACAAAATTTTACTTTTTTTGGATAATGTCCAAACTATCAATTTTAAATGATAATGATATGTTATGGAATTGTTGAGGTGGTTTTTGTGAAGAAATTGCAGAACTTTGACATAAGGTTTTTCTGGACAGAGTAATGTCCCTTTGAATTTGGAGTCGAAAAAAGAACATTTATAAAAGGACCATATTCAAGGGCAGATAATAAACGTTTAAGTGGAAATTAAAAATTCTGTCTCCAACCATCTTTTGGGAATTCACTAAGCTTTAAAATGAGGTATCACCCGTATAGCTGTATGTATTGCCGCTATTTAGAAGAAAATTTGCAGAGATGCGTACCCTGAAAACCCCAAAAGTTGACACAATTTTCAGTTTTTTCAAAATCTATTATTACGGTCAAAGACTGCTATAAGCCTAATCGATGGGAATGTTGTTGCCCACATTTTTGTGAACATTTTGTGAAATTATGAAAATGTTGAATAGTTGTCGTACTTTTAAGGTTTGATGTTCATTTCACTTCATGTTCACTTCAAGGGGAGATAATTCGAAAAAGAAGTCGAAAATCCAAAAGTGGACTGAGGTCTGCACCAATTTAGGTCACAAACTATCATTCCTGAAATGTTCATGCAAATTGGTCCAACGATTATTCCAGCATTTTCCGTACAAAAAAAGTACAAATAATAAGAAAAGGATAATAACAATACGTCTTCGAGACATGCGTCTTGAAGACCTAATAAAATATATCATTTTCAATGAAATGATACAATACCGCTTTAAAATAACCCCCCGACACTGACCATTGAGCAGCCACCATATTGCATCAATAACGATCGGTCTGCTACATAGATTACATAAATCTGCCTTTTAAAGTTTTCCCCGGTAGTTTTCAGGATCAATGGTCGGAAGAGAATTTATTGCGCATCCATAGTCTGAGTAAACACTACATTATAGCGTCTGTGTCCACACTAGTGTGAATAACTTCACCTTGTTAACTGATATCAGTTCTCGACTGGTTTTGCCTAAAAAGGAGTTGGTATTGATGAAGAACATAAAAGGACAGTTTCATACTTTCAACCCACAGAGGTCGCTCAATAAAATCTTCGAAGCAATGTTTCAAAACAACAAAATTGATTTAACTGTGTATTTGTACCTGATTAGTTCTGTGTAATGGTTGACTCATTTTCAATATCAGATTGTTTGGGAGTGCTTTTGTAACTTACCATACATCTTCATTCCACGTTTACTGTAAACACCACCTACAGCGTAACAATAGCATTACCTTTAACATCAATAATTAAAGACTGTCATGGTTTTTTTGTCATGAATTTGCCTTGTCCTCCTGGTGAAGAGACATAACAGGCCTCTAAAGGTCGTTTATAAACTATGAAGAAATTCGAAAACGTTATTTATTTTGCTTCCACTTTCACCTTCAAATCCCCCACACATATCATGGTTTGTCTGACTTACAAATACACACACAAGTAATTCGTTAATAGAGATATTATCTAGGTTTTTTTATTAAACGAAGCATAAAGCTGTCAATGAAAGGCGTTGAGACAAATGGATATAACGCATGTAAATGCTGAACAACAGATTGCTTAATGAACCTATTACTGTTTCGTGAAACTTTATGTCTTTATTCTTTAGGAAACTCCACATTTCCGAGATGCTGTTCAAAATCCAGTAAACGTAAATATAGGTTTATCAATGCAGTCAAAGTGAATGCTTGTTGTCACTTGTTAATTACTTTATGAATGACTTCTATAGGACTTAATAATTAATGAGTTAAAACGATGCATTTAATTTTAAAAATCAATACTGTTTGATAAACTTTAACGAAAATCTGTCACTGTCAGTCTCCTTAAACGTTCATTATTTATGTATCTCCTATGACACGAAAGCATGAATTTTAAATTTTATTCACCCTACATTTGGCATAACAACTAGAATCATACAAATGTATTTTGACAATTATCTGGAACTATGAAAATTACATTCAAAAATAAAAATGTAATCTACAAATAATCTAAGTGAATCAAGAATAGTCATTCAAATTTCTTTTTAGCAATCTCAATGTATTTCAGAACATCTTGCTACTTCCTAGAATGACAAGTTCATTCTGAATGCTGAGTGTCTTGGAGTATTATGTTCTCATTACATATAGCTATTTTGTCCAGAATTATGTATAATTCATAAAGTTTAAATCATATTTTTACTGAGTACAAATCACACATCCTTGAATGATGAATGTCACACCTTTTCAACAATCCAAATATGTTCATGACTCACCAAAATATTGAAATATTTAAAAGAATTATGCATCGTCTACAAATCTAAGAAATATGATACATGAGTCATTTAATTACATTTGACATTAACAACCCTTAAACATTAGAATTGTGTATAAACATGGTGATAACATTTGGTTTAAATGTTTTTAATAACTGATTTCCTTTAAATGAAACAGTGAATAAGATTTATGAGATAATCTTTTTCACATATATTTTAACTATATCCACAATAAAAAAAGTTTCAAATAGTTTCAAAATGTGATTGAATTTTGAAATATACTATGAGTATATGTTAACACTTAACCCAACTAATCATTTGTATATTTTCTAAGTGAGTTTTATCAGTTTAATGATAAATACATACCATTGTAAAGTTTGGATATGGTTTGAATAAGACAGGTTGAATCAACCTGAGGAAGGAGTAAGCATATACATCGAACCGTCTAGTAAAAACGTTTTTGTCTTTCTGTTTCTATGTGTGCCACTTCCCAAAGACTAGACACACGTGTTTCCAAATTTAACAGTCCTGACATGGAGGATAATATTCTCGATAGGATGAAGTGTAGACAGGTTGGTCAAACACAATGGTCAGGGATGAAATGAATTTAGCATATGGTTCGATGATCGCGAACATCATTTGTCAAGCTTCATTTATACATTATTAACTGGAATTGATTGCACTCCCGATCTGGTCAGCTCTTTCTGTATCTTTCACTGAACACGACATTTGTTAGTATAATTATTTCTCAATAGTATGTCCTTATCCTACGTAAATATTATGTAAAAATGCTTTTAAAAAATATATAAATAAATGGCAAAACTATAAACACATGACATAACAAAAACAGTAGTTTATGTATGTAAATTGGAAAGAGGTTGATCTACACATTGAAATGTTCTCAGCTCTCAGACAATGATGACATGTAACAGATGTAAAATATGATAATATCTGTCTGAACTTAGCCAAGATTGGCACTTAATGTCAATCACTTCGCCTTGCGATTGTACATCCAAAAGAAAGATTTTGTCTTCTCAGTACCACATGGGGCTTTTCAAAGTAAAACACCACAATCAATGATGGAGATTGTTTTGGGAACTCTTAGAATTAAATACACATCTATAGATAATTCATGAAACTAAATACACTCCTTAAGTTGTCATGATAACAATTGAATTATCTGATCCTTATCTAATTGAGCTAATAAATAAGATTCATGTATTTTGGTGGATATAACTATTCGAGCAACCAACTTGGCAAATGTACGAGTATGTATTCATGTATTCATGTGTCATGATAAAATAAAGTTTGTCATACAATTTCCAATTTCTAAGCATCTCCTATGTATGACTTAGTATTCTCTACGAAGGATAAAGTAGGAGAAATAAGTCGGGATCACTTTCACAATTAAACGCATTGTGTATTGTGTATTGAGTAAGTAAATGCTTGTGTCGTTTCATTTGTTATTAGTATATATGACCACCTGTATACGTGTTTACATTACAATAGCCACTCGAAGGTAGTTCCAATGATCTGAGTGATGTTGCGATACCTAAACACTCAGAGTAGAGCTTTAAGTAAGGGTACAATGATTGAATAGTCAACCAGTTTGCTGTCTGATCTCTCAATTACTCATGTGACCTACAAATCTACCTCTCAAACTAAAGAGTTCCACACCACTGTTTCTTTATACATCGCCCCATTTTCTCCCAATACATATAACCGTTTGTTATGGATACGGCTTATCGAGTTGTGTAATGAGATGTCATGAGATTAACGTACCAATATATTGTATAAACTTAAATAATAAATTGCGAATTTGAAAAAAACCATAAAATGCGAAAAACGTGCTACAGCGCCTTAAAATAATGTTTAAGTACTTTACATGCTTTTAATGTATAAATAGAGTTGATTCAAACACAATTTGATGTTCGATCAAGTACACTGTTTTGCCCTGAACTATGATTTGTATTCAATTGATATTTAGTTATAGTTTTCGGTAAACTCTATTAACTATTTTAATGTTTTGGAATTTTGTTTAACGAATTTTAACAATATGTTCATGATTATATAAAGTCCTTGAAATGCATGTAAATATAAAGAGAATTGCAATGAAAATCATCGGTCACGGCACACTATTTGTTACACAATGTCAATCAAATAAAGGATCTGAGCCTCAAACATGAATGTCTGTAAAGGACTATTTGTGTTCTAAATGTTACATGGTATTGGCCATATGGGGTAAATTGACCATTCAAAGTTACAGTTATAGGATATGAATATGTTATATGATATGAATATGTTATATATTCCGGCAGCAGAACCACAAGCAAATATGAGATGTCTACGAACATAAAATTGCAATCACATTTCACCGGTGAAATGAAGTATATATTATTGTGGACAGAAATGACATTTTGGATTAGGTGGGCGATGTCTAAATGTTATTAGGTATCACGGGTAGTGACACCATTGTGGTAAAAGCAACATTGACACACTATGCATAGTAATTAATGAAATTCTTCACTGGATTTGCACCTAGAACTTACACGAAACTCATATGTTTATTACACAAAAAACATCCACAAACAAAAAAATAAAATGGCAGGAAAGCGATCAATGTTTCAAATCAGTTAGCTCATTGATAGGAGATAAGCCTTAGTTTTTCGGAGAAGGTAATCGGTTCTACGTATGAGATAATGTGTCCTATGTTGGAGACATAGGAGATAGTAGGCCTACGAGGAGATACTATGCCCTACGTAGGCGATTTCTAAATGGCTAGAGCACATATAAAATGACTGCTGGATTAATGGATAAAGTTTGATGAATGATACAGCAAAAAAAGTATTTCCTACCGAATAACCATTTCTTCACATTTCAAACTAAAATAGTATTTTCACGGACAGATTCATGATTGGTTATTTTTGGTCTGATGCATGTTGTTGAATCTTACAGGCTTAAGCCTTTTCTTCTTCACTCTTGAGCAGTTATATTTCAATTTTGCAATTTTGTATACCTATGTACCGCTCCATGTGTACAGTTATATTGTCTATTAGTTGAGTTGCATTGCAAATAGTGATCATCAGCGAATACAAAAAAAGTTTCTTGATTGAAAATGATCCATAGTTTTGTTGGCAAATTGCTGACCAGTAAGAGTCTTATATACATTTCTTACAATAAACCCTAAATACAACACCGAACATTGTATCTCAAACCTTCCTTTCTGAAAAAAGTGTGCATGAACGTGAGTGCTAATACATTCCCTATAAAATGAATCATTCATTCCAATTCCAAACTAATATTTTCAATATTCACTCTAGTTAAATTGCCCGTAAACCTTCATCCCCTCCGTATCCTGATGGAAAACACAAACATGTGTTTCACATTTGTGGCACAATGATGTAACGTTTAAAACAAAGAGCCGATTTCTTAGTATCCCCGATGTGACAGGAAATGTACGTTGTGTTGTACGATGGCCCTTTGAACTAAAATAAATTGGAATTGAAAATAAAATGTTCATCATTGAGAAAACTGACGGTTAAATTCCTTCTTGTAATTGTGATATGGCAAAAGAAAATTTCACTTTTTACTTCAACAATGTTGAAAACAAATCAATATCACATCGATTTAAACAAGGATCTAGGAAGTCCGCTGCGCTAGTGAATTTATTTCCTTTGTGAGTGACATTTCGAATTGGAAAGCAATTCATGTTTTGCAGTTGTCACTTCCGATACTTTGATTCAACATACAGCTGACAGATATGGAATGACAATTGTGTTTGAACGTCTGATGTTTCTTTCAATGGCTTGAAATAGCAGAATATTGATTTCTTAGCATTATAAGTTTGGGATTGTAGATTTACAAGGAATGGATTGACACTTATGTAGCATTGTAACTTTCATATATATGTCTACTCATTTAGTTATATAATTAATACACATGGACACACATTCATTTCTTATAAAGACGAACAAAATAAAATGAAGCTCCTTTTTAAAAAGATGTTGACAAAGTTAGCAAAATGTATTTTCTAAAATATACAAAACCTTATCTTCAAAAACCTTAAAAATAAACTTGAGGGATTCGTCTAATCCTAAATTCAAAACGGATTTGAAATGATTAATAAATATTTTGCAAACTGTATTGAGCAGTTGACTTTATTTATACATGACCACCATCATGGCGGATGATTGATGCTCACGTTCTTGTCAAACGAAATCCGGGGACGATCTTTTTGCTGAACTTTCTCCAAGTATTTCTTCACCTGAGGCGCCTCACGTCTAAAGTTCATATGAAGCCATATGGTTTGCAACTAATGAATTCATAGGTTCACTGTTGATGAGTTAAACTGGACACTAATTAATGACAGTTTTGATAGAACATGCCATCATATCTTCTAAACAAGATGCTGTAATTTATAGTACAATAATTCCAATGTTTGTTTTATTTGAAGTGTCATATGAAGTTATAGCATGTCCTAACCTCATCTATGGCAAGCTAACAATATCACTTTGTCATTGTGAAAATGTTATGACAACATGTTTGATTACGACTTGATTATGATGTTGCTTTTGGATTATTTTACTTCCATGACCTCGATAGTAAATTGAATATTGTATCCGTCTAGTATAGTATAGTATAGTATAGTATAGTATAGTATAGTATAGTATAGTAAAGTATAGTATAGTATAGTATAGTATAGTATAGTATAGTATAGTATAGTATAGCATAGTATAGTATCGTATCGTATCGTATCGTATAGTATAGTATAAATCTTGTTAATATTATTCAAATTGGAAACAACTGAAAATACATAAGATACAGCAAATTGACAAGCATATATAGCATTCATTCTGTCTGTCCGTTCGTCTATCTGTCTATCTATCTGTCCTTCCTAACTTGCTACACATGTTAGCCACAATCTCTAGATGTGTCTTTTGAGGGATGGACGTATTTCTGAATTTTATTTTTTGCATTTTCCATTGACTGAAGGTCAAAACAGTGATTCTGTAAGGAAGTGATTTCTTGCGAAGCATATCTCCCAAACTAAACAGGCTAGATTCACCAAACTTGCTACACATGTTAGCCATGATCTCTAGTTGTGCCTTTTCAGGTTTGGCTGGATTCCGGAATTTTACATATTGCGGTTTCCATGGAAATATGACTTAACACTGACTCTGTGAGGAAGTAATTTTGTGCGGAGCATAAGTACACATTCTAGCTACACCAACATTTATATACATGTCACCCATGATCTCTCGATATACCTTATTAGGGTTTGATCGACCTGTATCTGAATTTCATTTCTGGCAGTTTACATGGAAACAGTAACTCTTTGAGACCTATATCTGATAACTAAACTTAAATGCTTCACCAAGTCTGATACAAATGTAAAATCTTTGATCGTTAAACACCTCTGAAACTGTATCTTTCATCAAACCTATCATATATGTTAATTTGTATTCATTCATGTGATTTTTACTAATTACATATTTCTTTGACTTAAGCGGGGTGCGATGGTATGTGAGCTTAGCTCGTTTCTACACTTGTTTTTGTTTTGCTCTCAACAATGGATTAAAATATCATTACCGGAGACCCATAGTCCTCTGTAACAAAATGTCACGTTAAAGGTTAGCCATAGACATTATGAGACCAAAGACATGAACTGTGAAGCTTATAACGTTATGTTCTTGCTAATTCTAATTGTTCATCATGGGCCCGTATATTTTTTTTAAAAAATATCCCTTTCATAATACTGTGTTGTAGTCAGATACTTGTGTGTTTTATCGACAATTAAAACAATTGTACTCACTGACAACGAATAATGCAATTTTATCTAAATTCCCCAGTAAAGAGACATGCATAATACGTAATATAACCAACAGTGATATGAAATCATTTAAAAAACTAAATGTTATAACATACATATTAAATAGAGTTCGTATTTATAATGTGAAGGAACATTAATATATTACAGTAAGGTAAAAATGACGCCTAAATATATCAGAATTATTATTGTTTAAAGCAGATAACGGTTTAAATGGGGTTAATATAATAATCCACACAATCTATAATGAAATGCTAACATGTCCAGAGTATTGATTCCTTTGAAAGTCGAATTTAACTTTTAGATGAAACGTTTTGTCGATCTCATTACTGGTGATTTCCATGTGTGTTTAAGACGTAATGAAATATATCTCTGATAAGAGTAAGTGATCCCGAGGTCAATGCTGGTTCAAAAAGTGTGTAATCTATATGTCTGCTGCAGAAATTATTGCATTAGTAATGCAGTGTTATTGATAAATCTGTCTTGCTGAAATAACAGGAAGCCAGCAATTGAAGATATTGCAATGGATGTAAATCTAGCAAGCTCTGTTGGAAAGTGACAGGTGTAGACAGCAGACTTAATTGCTGTATCGTAGGTAGGAGTTAACACAGCACAGCAAACTCAATTTCTGAATCATTGGTTGGATCGGACCAAATCCATCAGAAGTTAAAAGCCTTTATCACTGTGATAAATGTACTCGAACAATGGAAATGTCATGTCGAATTCTCTGCTGGAGATGTTCATGCTTCTGAGGGAGTTCAGATGCCCTTTATTGTTTCTGATTATTAATGGAAAGACATGCAAATTGAATCTCAGCTTTCTGCACGACATCGTAACTAATCCTGACAATTCATTTCCAATGCAAATGAACATGAACACTAGAAAGGAGGAATACCTTTTACAGTTACTATAATGGAGAAGTTCAGATCACTTCACGTTTCTTGTTATCAATGTGAAGATTTGCAAATCAAATTTTGCCTTTCCACCTTGCTCGGTTATCTATTTTCCCTCATGCATATGTAGGATTCCCCAAAAGAGATTTAGTCAAAGATGTGAAGGGAGTTACTATGTGGGTTTCTCCTGCACAAAGAACTAATGTGTCATGTTTTGCCTCTGCATTGCACATGAGCTTATTAAAACTGTGTTTTAACTTGTATATATAGTTTTGTAACAGAGTATCTTCATTATCCTCAGGAAAGCTCACTTCGCTTACACCAATGTGTGATGAAATGCCATTTTTTATGTAAAAGGTGTATCTGATTAGATCATTTTTCCAGTCATATTTGAATACTTTTTTACCTTTATGAAATGACACCTAGTTTGGTTTTTAAAATTTGAGCCGATCGGATCTCTAATGGAGAAAGCATATACTCCGAAACGTCATGTATACACACTTTTAAATGCCCTTTAAAATCCAGAAAATCTTCCTTTTCGTACCTATTCCACTTCTTAATGCCCTTCAAAATCTTTAGCGGATTGGTCTTCACCACGGGAATCATCAATAATTGCATAGTTCGTGACTACAAATACACCACAAAGTAGTAAAATAAATGGTAGAACATGACAACCAAAATCGCCTTTCGATAGGAGCAAATAGCAGTGCGTATAAAGTGTCAGTGCAAAAATCCCCATGTCATGTTTGCCAATTTGATTGCATAGTGAGTCAGTTTTGGAATAGAGTAAGTATTTCACAAAAACATGAAACATGACCAAATTGATCAAATATATTATTTCTCAAATGATGACTATACGTACATGGTTAAACTGGCATACAACAATACATTGATATTCAGATTGCTAGTTTGATATCGTATGACACGCACACATGAATCTTTTTTTCCATAACACATATAATGCAAGTCGATTACAATGCAAATTCAGTATATTACAAGTGAACTGTCTGTTTACATACGTATTCTGACAAATATGACAATGAAAAATGATATTGTTAGTAATATTCACAGATAAAAATGTTTCGACAAATGATGCGACTGAATGCACAAACACATTTTCTTGAGGGGAAATAGATATATTTTTATCTTTTTCAAAACCGTATTGTTTCAAGACGTCTTGCTGCTTCCAAGAATGACAAGTTAATCCCGAATATTGACTCTCTCATTGTACTATGTTCACATTACATATAGCTATGATTAGTTGGGAAAGTTTAACTTTTAGCTAAACAGTGTCCCGCGTGAGCACAAATCATGCCACATTTACAGTTTTGTTGAATATCACGTTATTTTAACAGTCAAGATATGATTATGACTTATCATGAAAAACTTTAATGCCACCGCATTCAAATCTAAGAAATACGACACATGAGTCATTTCATCATTTGAAAGTTATTTTTTTGACATTTACAACTTCGCATGACATTAACATTCTTTACAGACATTGTTATACATACATGTATGATGGTAAAGAAAATTTTAAAATCAAAACAATGAATTAAAAGGGCAACTCACATGAAAAAAAAGAGACCAGACTGATGATAATATCCTTTCTAAATAACAGTTTGAATACATTCACATTGAAAAGTTTAAATTAGTTTTAAAATTTGTTTGATCATGTGAATTGTGCTGTTAGTATATTTCAGCACTGAACACAGCCAATCTGTTGCACATTTTCTAAGCGATTTTAATATCAGTTTAATAATGGATACATACAGGTATAATTGTAAAGTTCAGATATGGTTTGTTAAACATTGATTAGAACTTCTCAATCATACAGTACTGATTCAAAATTTATAATGTGAACAAAAATTGACGACCAAAACCAAAGTTACCTTGTATGTATAAGGCAGTATATAACTTTAAAAAAGCCTTGCAAATTGCCATGAAGACACGTGAAATTATCTGATCTTCATTAAGGTAATCTCATACTTTCGTAAATTAAAGTCAATGAACACAGCATTAGACAAAGGAGTGAAAAATTAAAAATAAATAAAGATATACGGAAGTGAATCAATGTTTACTTATGGTCGAATTCATCTTTTTCCATTAAATCATTTTGTTGTTTTGAAATTCCTAAAACAAACCATAAATTGTCTATGACTATAATTAAATACATGTGACACTCACTGATTGATACAGTATAAAGTTTCATGAAATGAACCTTCAAATACAGTGAATATTTTTATAGTCCGGAATTGATGCTTATTTTCTTGTCGGGCTCCTATGAAACAAAAATAATTCCAAAAAGCTTCTCAAAAGCTAAAGGCATACTTACACTGCTTGCTTGATTAACGTACCAAGTAGTGTTGAAAATATGATGGCATTCATCTGACTACGAGGCAGAGTGTTCTGCAAACAGGACAGTACATGTAACACTATACAAGCATAATCAGATTTCAAATTGAAATTAAATTACTTGTTTGTATTTCTAGCTCCTGAAAAACTACAAGTGTTGGTGACATTTAAAAATATAACAACAAGCATAAGCAATCACTTGACAATATTAATGTTACACTTTGCAAAGTATATATCCTCTTTCTTTATCGTAAACAGTCTAAAGCGATTATTGTTATAGTTATATGAGTCAATTACAACAAATGTAAATTTCAAGGAGAGAAATTCCAAAAATCATTATTCTAACTTCGAAATTTAGTTTGTAAAAAATAACTCAATTCATCTTTAAGTTTACAAATGTGAAATATGCACGCTTAATCTTACTTAATTTAAGTTCAATTAACGATTTCATTGATAATTGGTTGTAATCATGTCAGTTCTGTTACCGTTTTTTAAGAACGTTTTTTTTAAATGAAGACATATTTATTTATTTACTAGTCATATTTGTATAGTGAAAAATGCGTATATATTGGGGTAGTAGTTTCAAAAAAGGAAAAATTTCAAAAATTATTGAAAATGTCAGCAGTTATGTAAAATGGATTGATATAATTTTTCTGTCATGAAAGTATATATTATGTGTATAAGTTGACACTGCCGTCAAGTAAATTCATGTTTTGAAATATAAGAAAATAAAAAAATAAATTCATATTTACAAGTACCATGTTTATGAAGAATTTGAATGTTATCTGAGGAAGTTAATATTAGAGAAAGGCCTCAAACAACATTAGAATTCATAATGTGTCCTATTTTTTCCTGAGACTTACACACTTTGGCATTTGGTGCTGAGTCACATACATATCTTGACTGAAGAGGTTAATGGCATCCACCAAGCATTTAAAGATGGATGATTTGTACTCACAAGGGACACTGTCAAAATATGATTTAAACTTCCTGAACGGAATTGTAGAAGAAGGTAATCACAGTTACATGTAAGGAGAACATGATACCCCAAGAGACTCAGCATTCAAGATTATTTTGTCATTCTAGGAAGTAGGCAAGACGACTCGAAATAAATTGACTTTTGAAAATAAAAAGACAGGTTCTTTACGCAAGCTAATTTGTTTTTTGATCAATGTTTGAATATTTTTTAATGAATTTCCCGGATATTCATTAACATTCAATGTAATTGGCTAACATTGTATGTTACTCCTGTGGGAAAATTTCAAGGTTTTCCAGTTTGGACATCAACAGGAATTGGCAGGTTTGTCGTTTACGACAATATGCTTAATGAATGTGGTGATGTGTTTTGCAGTCCCACATTGTGCAGGCATTGATGGTGTCCTCTACTTAAGTTATCACTCAATGTTCTGAATCATCAATCATGGAAATTGTAACAACTGATGTCTCTACATTTGCAACAATAGCTATATCGCGTTAGTACTTATGTCTTGAAATAGGGTTGTGTTCAGTAATATGTCTTATATATCTTGCAATTGTACAAATGGGTGGTGCTTGATTACTCAGTGAAATATATACTCTTGATTTTGGAATCAACCCAAAAAGAGACTGGTAACTCCTGCCAAAGGGTGACAAAGTAAAATATTATCACTATTGTATCACATACCCAAAGCCGAGGCAAAAGCAAGGACTTTAGTTTGTTATTCAGAACTCAAAATCATGTTATATATATTCTTTGACTTAATCTGTGTTAGGAAATCCTGAACATGTATGGGAGAAATCAGCCAAGTGGACAGCTGAAATTCAATTTGCAAATTTACATTGATTACCAGTGATCTGAACTTTCCCTTTTGAGGAATCATAAAACGTGTTCCACATTCTTGAATCACTATCCGTGTGCATTGAATATGCATGGCGAGGTTCTGATTATGCACACCTTGCACACCTTGCACACCTTGCTCTGATAACTAGAACTCCTGGTGTCCATTGTCTCTGGCAGCAACGAGAATCCTACTTCTACAAATTGTTAAAATGAATATTGCTTTGTTTTTCTTAATGAATATATACATATATACAATACTATTTGTACAGCGTCAAACTCAGCTTATTGGCGCTGTAGAACTCTTTATGCATAATATATTTTCTCAAATTTGCCATTTATTATAAAAGTTTATACAATATATTGGTATGTTAATGGGTAAAACATCTCATTGCACAACCTTATAAACTGTATACATAGAAAACGGATATCCATAATTGAAGAAAATGGTGCGACGTATACATTGGTGTGGAACTCTTCAGTGTGAGAGGTAGATACATGTATGAAGGTCTAATGGGATTTTGAGATTTCAGACAGCAAGATGGTTGACCATTCCATTATTGTACCATAAATAAAACTCCACTCTGAGTCAGTCAGTCTAAAACACACTTTCAACACACAGCGCAGTGTACTGCGAACGAAGTTTAATTTTATGCTATTTGAAAATCCACTCAAACAAGAATCAATGCTCTTGAGAAATATTCTGTTATTTCCTTTCGTTTTTGACAATATTGGTCTTGTTGGAAACACTCAACATGATTGTATGTTATTAACGGTTTATTATAATCAATATCTATTGAAATTCCAATTTAATGGTTATCTGTTTCACCAATTTACTCAGTTTAATTTCAAGCAGAATGTTACCACACTAGAGTAAATAAACCGGCTATTTTACAATATATAAAAATCCCTTCAATACACAGGAGCGTGCCTGAGTTCTACAATTAAGTAATATGTACATATACATGATATGTTTATTCCACACCATAATTTAAAACATAGTTCCCTAGTCTTTGCAGGCATTGGATTGTTAAACTGCGGATATTTCCTTTGTTAAATCAATAATTTTGGAAAATCCATTGGTTTCATATTTACACCCTTAAAAAACAACATATAAACGTTTATGATAAACATTCATTTGAAGTAACATATGACAAGTAACATATGAGATCATTTCTAAATGATGTGTATATAATTTTAATAACGAAAATATATACTGAAAGTAAGATATTGCTTGATAAATCATGAATATGACATTACGATAACAATACTAATTCCAAACCAATAATCTGAACATGAACTCCTAAGTAAATACGACTTTTAATATCTTCCATGTTCCCAATAATCTAATTATGCTAGATCGCGTTCCCAAAACTAATAGCATTGACTATGTGAATAATGGAATCTTTTCAGACAGATACGTCAAGCAAACACAATAATCATGTATCAAATGAATTTAACTTCTCATTTGATTTTGCTGGACGTCCCTTTAATTGCTCTTTGATACGGTGAACTGTGAACTGAGACAGATCGGGTAAGCAAATAATGAAATGAATTTAGCTCTTCTTGTTTGGAGGTCTCATGTGTCAAGCTTCAGATTCATTTACTTACTTTTGATTGCATTCCCGACCTTGTGGGCTCTGTCTTAACCATTGACTGCACTGACTTGATACAGTGTGATTTTAGCATGTAATATCCTATCTGCTGTGTAAATGAATTTTGTAACTTTTATATTAATCACCTTTTTATAAACGTGATGTTAATCGATCAGCGAATATTATTGCTGTACTCTCCAATATGTTTTATGACGTCATAATCATGTTGATGTCATTACTTCATTCTTAATAATTTCAAGTCAAATAGTGATCATGTACACCATTTTAGTTAAGCGCCTAATTTGAAATGAATCGCCTTTTTCTGGAATTTACTGTTTGCAAAATATCCAATTCTGAACATATTTGTTACTAGTGTAGATGAAAATGTATTAGGTTACCTTAAAACTATTTTTTTCAGTTGATAAATTGTTGTTCAAATCTGGCGATTAAACATTGTTAAACTTCCAGATCGATGTTATCACCACTATTTAAAAGTTCAGTTAAGTTTTAGTTTTAGACATGATGTTTCGGAATGTGAGATGCATTTAAAAATATTATCAAATGATATGACATGCATGGGTTGCTGTTTCAATTGGTTACAACCTTGAAACTCTCTAATGATCTTAATTAGTCAATGGTTTGAATGTCTAACAAGAGAAGCGAACATTCCTAGGTCCGCTTTTAAGGTTTGAATCCAAGTGTTGTTTACATAATGAAACGAGTTATTAAAATGACATCGATTTCGTGATAGGTAATGCATAACAACACTGATATTTGTGTAGCAAGCTCAGACGTTAAAAGACGATTTGTTTTTTCGTTGATCATTGGATGTAATCGCCATTACACATCGTATATTATCGCATCTCCATGTTGAAAAGGCATTTTGTGAAACTTTTGAAATTCCTAGATCCGTCTTTGTTGACATGATCACACATATATTTTCACTGCTTGGTCGACTGAAAATCAGACACAGTACATTAAGCATATTGCACGAACACGTACCTGAAACTAGGTACATGTATGTCAGGTTTTCATATGACGTCCATTTGGCCATTAACCATCAGATTCATTTGTGTATTCTTTTAAATACGAATCATTGTCTACTGTACACTTTGGATTACGACAGCAGTGAAATTTAAAAGATGTTATTTTCAATGAAATGTTGGAAATCCTCTTTAAAATAACCATCAAACAATGACGATTGAGTTAAAACCGAATCAGCCACCGCATCACATCGGCAACGATCGGTCTCTGACATTGATTACATAAGACAGCCTTTGACATTTTTTCTTCAAGAATCAATGGTCGGAAGAGAATTTATTGCACATCCTGAGTCTGAGCAAACACTCCATTATGGCGTCTGTGTCCACACTAGTGTAAACAACTTCACCTTGTTAACTGATATCCGTTCATGTCTGGCCTTGCGGAAAAAGAAGTTGGTATGGATGAAGAACATTCAAGAACAGTTTCATACTTTCTCCCCAAAGAGGTCACTCAATAAAATCCCCGAGCTCATGTTACAAAACTACACTCACTCACTCACTCATAAAGTTTAAATCATATTTTTACAGTGTCCCTTCTGAGTACAAATCACACATCCTTTACATAGTTGTTGAATGACATGCTTGCAACAGTCAAAATATGTGTATGACTCACAAACATATTGACAAGAAACATGCAACGTCTTTAAATCTAAGAAATATGACACATGAGTCATTTAATTTCATCTTACATTAACAACTTTAGATGACATATACACATAATGATTTTACATATGGTTTAAATGTTTTTCAAATAATTTGTTTAAACGAAACATAAAATAAGACAACTACCTTGAAGAAAATATTACAGATTTATAACAAAATCTCTTTCACATAACATTTCTACTACATGCACATTAAAAAGTTTATATCAGTTTCAAAATGTGATTGAAAATATGAAATGAGCTATCGGTATAACTTGACAGGGAACAAACTAAAAGTCGGTTCAATATCAATTAATTGATGAAATATATAATTGTAAAGTTTTGATATGGTTTGAATAAGACAGGTTGAATCCTCCTGAGAAAGGAGTAAGCATATTCCCTGAAACGTTGTGAATGTTCACATTAGGGAAGTTGTTCACCAAAACAACTTCCTGTTCCTATGTATGCCACCTCTTAATGCCTTTCAAAGAACAGACACACGTGTTCCCAAATTTAATAGTCCTGACTTGAAGGATAATGTTCTCTATTCAGATAGGTCGCTCAAGCAAACACCAGAGTCATGTATGTTTGATTTCTTGGACGACATCTTAATGCAAATGTCCTTTGATTGATCTTCGATAGGATGAACTGTGGACAGGTCGGCCAAACACAATGGTCAGGAATCAAATGAATTTAGCATCTGGTTCGATGATAGCGAACATCATTTGTCCCGCTTCATTTTCATTATCTACTGGTATTGATTGCATTCCCTATCTGACCAGCTCTTTCTGTAGCTGTCACTGAACACGACATTTGTTAGTATATTTCCCAATAGTGTCCTTACCCTACGCAAATATTTTTTAAAAATGCTTTAAAATATTATACAAATAAAAGGCAAATTTATAAACCCAAGTTGTAAAATGACATAACAAAAACAGTATTTCATGTATGTAAATTGGAAAGAGGTTGACCTACACATTGAAATGTTCTCATCTCTCAGACAATGAGATTAGGGTGATGACATGTAACAGATGTAAAATATGCTAATGTCTGTCTGAGCTCAACCGAGATTGGCACTTAATTTCAATCATTTCGCCTAGTGATTGTACATTTGAAACATTTTGTCTACTCAGTGCCACATGGGGCTTTTCGAAGTAAAAGACCACAATCAATGATGGAGATTAAAAAATTTTTTTTAGTATTAAATGCATATCCTAAGACAATTAATGAAATTGAAACACACCTGAAGTAGTCATGATGACAATTGAAATTATTTTATCTTTATTTAATTAAACTAATAAATGATATCCCTGTATTTTGGTGAATATAACTATGCGAGCAACCAACTTGACAAATGTAAGAGTGTGTATGTCGATAATATACAAATCTGTCATGCTATCTCCTGGGTTATACCTAGCATCTCCTATATATGAGTTAGTATACTCTACATAGGATATAGTAGGAGATAACAAGTTTGACCACTTTCTCGCTTTTGCCGTTTTTCACAATTGTACTAAAAGCATGTATGTGTGTGTATAGAGTACGTAAATGATGTTTCATTCATTATTAGTATATATGGATTTCAAAGAATGTGTCAGTACTTTAGGGCACTATCACACCTTAGCGTATAATAAGTGCGTATGAGTTGCGCATAAAAAATATTGTATACGCAACCGACACGCTCAAAATTAAAGTTCTATTTTCAGTACTTGTCCTTACTTGTTTCGCACATGAAGCATACAGTTTGTGACCATAGCGTATGAGATGCGTACGGGATTCATGCGTATGAGATACGTATGAAATAAATGGTATCCATGTATTTGGTGCATATAACTTTACCAGCAACCAACTTGATAAATGTACGAGAGTGTAAAATGGCAATTATGTTTGAACGTCTGATGTTTCTTTAAATCGCTTAAAATAGCAGGATATTGATTTTTGCCGTTGTGAGGTTGCGATTATACGTTTACGAGGAATCCGTCAACACTAACAGAACTTATGGAACTTTCATAAATATGTCTACTCATTTTGTTATAGTAACATACACAAATTCTTTTCCTATAAAGACAAACAAAATTCAAATGAACCTCGTCTTTCAGAAAAGGTTTGCTAAGTTAACAGCATGTAATTTAAAAAATATACAACCATCCTTATCATCTAAAACAAACTAGAAATAAGTTAATGTATTCGTCGAATCCTAGATTCAAAACGTATTTGAAATAATTGATATATTTCGCAAACTGTATTGAGCAGCTAAAACTGTTATTTATACATGACACTGTCATGACCGAGGATTGATACCCAAGTTCTTGTCACACGAGATCCGGATGATGACCTTTTCACTGAACTTTCTCCAATTATTTCTTCACCTGAGGCGCCTCACGTCTAAAGTTCATATGAAGCCATATGGTTTGCAACTAATGAATTCCTATGTTCACTGTGAATGAGTTAAATTGGGCACTAATTAATGACAGTTTTGATAGAACATGCCATCATTATCTTCAAAACAAGGTACAGCTGCTGAATGTTTTGTTGTTACATTGCTATGTTTACATTACCTTGGAGACTTAACCCACAAATAACAAGTTCATAAATGTTTGTATATTAGCACTATTTGGTATCACAAGAAAGTATATTCAATAAGAAATATTTATCCCTTTTGTTTTTCCCAGTGCATTTATTTGATTAGGCATGGGTTCCTGGACACTGCGACAGGTATCTTTTAAGACAAAATACCTAAATTTATTTACCAACTTTCAAAGCTCCTGGCTTGAAGTAAGCATTCCCCCGGCAGCTGTTTTTACCAATAATGTCCCAGAGAGTCTAAATAGTAGTGTTTTTTATTTGATGAAATATGATTTTTAATCAGAAATACAAGACATTCACATGGTGTTTCAGGTCATTGATTATCATATTCTGTCATTTCTGGTAATTAAAGAATACTAACCAGCTTCTAAGATTCCAGGTGCGATTTTCTGACAATATTCCGAAAAATGGGCTTGGGGGTGGGTGTTTTGGAGTCGCCTCTAAACAATAACTTTGATATCTCTTACTCTGGATACTCCTTATTTACATCGTAGGACTATTAAAAAAATATTTGAAAACACATTTGTCGTTGAAAGGAACATGGTTCCAATCCTGCCCCAGTAATATCTGAGTGCTCTTCTCAATTCTCTTCTACATATTTTCTCCAGCCATTCAAAATGAGCATTTAAACTCAAATTGTTCTCGATGTCTTAAGATTGACATGTGAATGATCCGGAAACCAACCCTTTTCTGTATAATACCCTTCCGAATGTTAGGACTTGAGAGCTGTTCATGTGTATTGATTTCGTATCCATCGGTCTTCCCCATGAATTGTGCATCGTAGTTTGCAGGATCTTTATGCGTCAAAAACATCTTCTGTTGCATTAATCTTTAAAATAATCTTCTACATACCATGATTTGTGACCCTGCAATTGTATATTTCGATCATTACTTTTGTACTTCTGCCCATTTCATTCCACTGTGCCTGACGATGACAATCCAGGTACTTTCACTAAAAGATGAATTTCTTGGCTTCAACATATTCACTGCATCATATGTTGAAATAACCAGCTGTCTGCGACAAGTGTGCCAATGGAAGCAGATAAATTATTCATTGACCATATAAATTCTTGGAGAAAACAGACATCAAGTTATGAACTTTTTTTCAGAATCTTTGTAAATTTAATAACTTCATATTGGATAAAAATAATGTACATGGTTCATTCAAAAGCACTTACTGTGTGGAAGAAATATGCAATTGTTATGTTTCAAAACATTTTAAAGTTCAAATGTAAAAAAGGAATGTCTTCACCGAGACGGACTGTTGATACCTATCGTATTTATCTTTGCAACTTTAACCCTAATTTCAATACAACAGAATATAACTTAATATCTGCATGGTATCAATAATTTCCAAACTTCAACTCCATTAAAAATTATTTGACTACCTAATTAAGAAAGGAAAAGAACATGTTTATAAGTTATTTTTGAAAAGAATGAAACAAATGTGAGCTGTGTTGCATATTTCGGTAATTTGCAGTACAAGCACACCAATGGTTATTTTACCCTTGAAGTATCATATGAAGTTGCATCATATCCTAACTATATCTATGGCAAACAAGCAACGATTTATATTTTGAACAATATCACACTGTCATTGTGAACATGTTATGATGTCACGTTTGATTACCACTGTAATGTCGCTTTTAGAGTATTTAATTTTAATGAGCTTGATAGTAAATGGAATACTGTATCCATTTCATTTATTTTCTTTGTATGTTAATATTATTCAATTTGAAAACAACTGAAAATACAGGATAAAGCAAATTGATAATTTGAAAAAAGTAGCTACTTAAGAGGAACGGTATGATTTTATCGAGAAGTACTCACTGACGATGAAATAGGCCATTTTATCTCAATTCTGCATTATAGTGACATATATTGATATTTCTCCCGTCAGGTTTACACTGTAATATGTCATATAACCAGCAGTCATATGCACTCATTTAAAAATCTGCATATTATAAGATAAATATTTAACGGATACACTTTTATTATAAATGGGAAGTTTGAAAAAAACTTAAAATTTGCAAAAAACGTGCTACAGACCTTTTCTGCTTGATTAAGGAGATGTGCATGCTTCTAAGGGAGAAATTCAGATGTCCTTTATTGTTCCTGATTATAAATGGAAATATGTGCAAATTGGACCCCAGCGTTCTGCCTGTAAACAATCCTGCCAATTCATTCCCAATGCAAATGTACATGAACACTAGAAAAAAGGAAACACCTTCTACAGATACTCATAATGGAGAAGTTCAGATCACTTCACGTTTCTGGTTATCAGTGTGAATATTTGCAAATCAAATTTTGCCTTTCGACTTTGCTGGGTTATCTATGTTTCCTCATGCATATGACTTTGTAAGATTCCCCGAAAGAGATTTAGTCAAAGGTTTAAAGGAAGGGAGTTTCTTTGTGAGTCTCTTCTCGTAAAGAACATATATATGCTATGTTTTGCCTCTGCTTTTAACATGAGGTTATTATGACTGTAAAGTTTTGTTGAAGCTGGTATATAACACATGTATTACAGAGTATTTTCATTATGTAGAGGGTAATGTCCGAGTAACTCTCCATTCCTTAAAAATAATGAAGCCGAGGCCCATTATTCTTAAGGAATGGAGAGATACGAAGATATTACCCTGCTTAAATTACACATAGCGTATTGCTCTTTTATCAAAATTGCTTTAAAAGGTTAAAGAAATTAAATTTCTACTTAAAAAATATGATGTGATGTGCAACTCTCAATAACTGAAAAATAATGGAGTGAAAAAACAATAGGATGACGTCACAAGTGTAATTTAAAACTAGGTCATTTCGCTTAAGCTATGCGTGTTGTAATGTCATTTGTGTGTAGAAGAGAATCAGAATCCAGGAGAATCTGATGAGATAACTTATGCAGTTAGATTTGCATGTATTTGTATTATTTCAAGACGTCTTACGTTCTTTCAAGAATGACAAGTTAATCACGAATATTGACACTCTCGGGGTATTATGTTCCTATTACATACAGCTATAATTAGTTGGGAAAGTTTAACTTATAGCTAAACAGTGTCCCTCGTGAGTACAAATCATGCCACATTTACAGTTTGAATACCACGTTATTTTAACAGTCAAGATATGATTATGACTCACCATAAAAAGCATTCATGCCACCGTCTTCAAATCTAATAAATACGACACATGAGTCATTTAATCATTTGAAAGGTATTGCTGTGACATTTAAAACTTCACATGACATTAAAATTCTTTACAAACATGGTGATACATATGATGGTAATGCTTTTGAATGCATTGAAAGGGCAACTCACATGAATAAAAGAAAGAACAGACTGATGATAAAATCGTTTTCAAATAAGATTTTGGACATATTCACATTAAAAGTTTAAATTAGTTTGAAATTATTTTTGAAAATGTAAATTGTGCTGTTAGTATATTTAGGCACTGAACACAGCCAATCTGTTGCACATGTTCTAAGTGATTTTAATATCAGTTTAATAATGGATAAATACATATAATTGTGAAGATCAGATACGGAACTGAAGTTTACTGATTAGCTTTGCTGACATTTAAGTACATTTAATTAATCAACAAACTGTAAACATTAAATTGTTTTGAAATTATTAACCTTTCCTTTCAGAAGTTGTGAAAGCCAATAAATGCTTAATCAATGCTGATATGCCGTATCTGAGTTGACTTTATAATGTTTCTTATCATACAATGAACTATTAACGAGAATCCAATTGACAGTAATTTTGCAGTTAAAACCTAAGTATCTGTATCACATCATTTGTCTGTGATGGCAATACAAATAGTTTGAAAAAGATTAATGAGAAGTCTGCGTTTGAATAAACATACTATTATAATGTCTGTATTGTATGTATCTTACTTTTGCACGAATTAGCTTTAATCGAATATTTAGTAGCTCAGGTTTGTTATTTGTTCTTGACTTATACGTTTTGGTCTACTGTGAATAAAAATAGTATATAACATTTCACAAAGGTCCACCAATGCATGCATCCCTGGCTGTGAATAAGGTAGAGATTTTGCTAGCATCACTACAAACAGGACAGTAACACTATAAAAGCATAATAATATTTCACATTGAAATTAAATTACTCGTTTGTGAACTAGCTGCTGAAAATTACAAGTGTCTGTGACATTGACCCAATTACGTTTGCAAAACAACATTATCAATGTTAATGATACACTTTGCAAAAAAAATATCCCCTTTCTTTATCGTAAACAGGCTAAAGCGTTTATTATTATACTTATAGGAGTCAATTAAAAAATAAAAATTTCAAGGAGAGAAATTCCAAATAATATTATTCTTACTTCTAATTTTTTGTAAACACTTTAAACTAAATTCATCTTTAAGTTTACAAATGTGAAATATGCACGCTTTATCTTACTTAATTAAAGTTCAATTAACGATTTCAGTGATAATTGGTAACATGTCAGTTCTGTTACCAATTTTCAAAAACGTTTCTTTAAAAAATAAATAAATATTTATTTATTATATAGTCAGATTTGTATAGTGAAACATTCATATATTTTAGGGTAGTAGTTTCAAAAAGGAAAAACTTTAAAAATTATTGAAAATGCAATGTTATGTGAAATGGATTGATATAATTTGTCTGTCCTGAAAGTTTTTATTATATGTATAAGTTGACACTGCCGCCAAGTAAATTCATGTTTCAAAATGTAAGACAAAAAATCATATTTACATGTACCATGTTTATGAAGAATTTGAATATTATCTGAAAAACTAAATCTTAGACAAATGCCTTTGAAATGAAAAATATGACAAACAACGTAAGAAAACATAATGTGTCCTATTTCCTGAGGCTCACAAACTTAGGCATCTGGTACTGAGTCACATACATATCTTGACTGAAAAGAGGGTGAGTGGCATTCACGAAGCATTTAAAGGTGGATGATTTGTACTCACAAGGGGCACTGTCAAAATATGATTTAAACTTTCTCAACGGAATTGTAGAAGAAGGTAATCACAGTTACATGTAAGGAGAACATGATACCCCAAGAGACTCAGCATTCGAGATTATCTTGTCATTCTAGGAAGTAGGAAAGACGACTCGAAATAAATTGATTTTGGAAAAGAAAAAGACAGTTTCTTTGCGCTCATTTGACTTTTGATCAATGTTTTGAATATTGTTTAATGAATTTCCTGGATATTCATTAAAATTCCAGTCTTATCATCATTTTTAAAAATACATGTTTCATCTATATTTACAATTAAAGTTATTTTAGTGATAATCCACTGTAATTGGCTAATATTGTATGTTACTCCTGTGGAAAATTACGTTTTCGACAATAACAGAAATAAAAAGATGTGTCGATTACGACAATCTGCTTATTGAATGTTACAATTTGTTTTGCAGTCCAACATTGTGCATGTGTTAATGGTGTCCTTTACTTAAGAGCACCAGTGGCATTCACTAAGTCATGCCCTATATGTCAATAGTTATATCATTATATATATATATCTTTATTATGCACGAAGGCCTCGGGCCCATATACATGAAACAGTATATACAATCAACATATATTGGATACATTGATAAGCACATTTAGGAGTTTAACAAAGTCTGTCTCTTTTTATAGGCAGAATGTATATATTTACATAGATTAAGTAATGATTCATTTGAAGAAGCAGTTAACAAATTTCTAAATGTGTATTCATTTGGAGTTAAATAATAAACATGTGGAAAATAATGTAGTCTTTCAGCAGAATAAGACTGACATACTAATAGAAAATGAAATTCGTCTTCTATGCCATATTTACATACCGGGCATGTACGTAGAGATATATCAATATTTATCCATCTTCCTTCATTTATCTTCAATCTTAGTAGTCCTGCTCGGAATTTTACAAGAATATTACGGTATTTATTTTCATTTATAACGCTTAAGTATTTTTCAGGTTCTAACAAACTTTTGTATTCTCTATATAATTTGTATCGTGAACTGTTATCAAGAGTACAATGCCAGGATTGGTAAAACATATTAACACATACATCTTTAAAACATCTGATAAAATGCAATTTATCACCAACACCCTGGGCCAGCCAAACAAATCCAAATCCATGTGAAAATAATATATTTCGGATATGAGAGGCGTAATTATTTTGTCCAATGTTGTCTAGAAATATAAACATGTCATATGATTTTTTTGGTATTCTTCCAGAATTCATCTCAGTTAGTTTTAACCAATACTTAATTGTTCGACATAGTGCATGTATGTACAAGGGAAACCGTCCGCATTCCCCATATACTATGGCATTAGGAGTCTGCATGCCTACATTTAAAAAATTCTTACATGCAAGCAGATGGACTTTTTCAATACTATCATAACGATTTAATCCCCACACTTCAGCCCCATAAAGTAAAATTGGCTGTATTTGTGTATCGAATATTTTAAAGAATATCTTATGATCAACCATGTCGATTCTCCTTAAGTTATACAATATGTGCAATAATGCTCTTTTGCCTCTCAATGCTAGATCATCTATACATTTATTCATTTTAGATGTGGATGAAAATATGATACCGAGGTATCGATATGAGTTTACAACTTCAATGGCAGAATCTTTATAATACCACTTTTCTTTAGCTGATAATCGACCACCCCTTCGAAAAACAACAATGTTAGTTTTATCCAGGTTAACGTCAAGACCCCATTTATCCGAATATGCTTCTAAAATATGCAATTGCTTTTGTAGTCCTGAAACAACATCTGATACAAGGATGACATCATCGGCAAACAGTAATAGCAATATTTCTAAAAAGTCAGGAAACAGTTGTACCCCAAATTTACCATTTTCAACAATGTCAGTACATAATTCACCAATAAAAAATGAAAAAAGAAGCGGGCTTAAAATACACCCTTGTCTTAGACCAATAGGGCATTCGAAATAATTCGTATAATTATCTCCATTGCATCTTACACATGCTTTAACAGATACATATATACTTTTTAATGCAGATAACATTTTACCCTTTAATCCAGATTTTACAAGACAATACCAAAGTTTATTTCTTGAAACGGAATCAAAAGCTTTTTTGAAATCTACGAAAGCAACATAAAGTTTTTTCTTCTTTCTAGATAAACATTTCTGAATTATTGCATTTAAGGTGAAAACATGATCAATTGTTGAATAACCTTTTCTAAAACCAGCTTGAAATTCAGGTATTTTATCTTTTATAGTTGCCCAGTTAGTAAGTCTTGTATGTAGAATCCGTGTATACAGCTTGCTAAGTGCGCTTAAAAGTGAAATCCCCCTATAATTATCTGGATTATCCCTTTCACCCTTTTTATGTATTGGAATTATAATTGCTTTAGTCCAGTTTTCAGGGAAAATGCCTTTATGAAACAATGCATTAAAAAGATTTCTAAGAAAGGGCAATATTGTGTTTCGAGAGCAGGTAAGCATTTCAACAACAATACAGTCGTTTCCTGGGGATTTTCCTCTTTTTAAATGATCTAAGGCTGATATAATTTCAGAATCACTAAAATCACATTCAAGGACAATTGAGTCAATATCATCAATACAGTCATTAACATCTTGACATTCAAAAGTTGCGTGTTCACCTGATTTTGTGTTATTAAAAACTGTATGAAAGTGCTCAAACCATGTATCTTTATCTATATGTGGCTGTGGTTTACTCCCCCCAGAGATAGCACGTAGCTCTTTCCAAAATGCTTTGGAATCAGATAAAGTTGCATTTAATCTATTTCTGTTTTTGAACTTGAACATCGATTTTGACTGCCTACATGTATTTTTATACTCATTTCTAAGTTTGCAATACATGTCCCTTGTTTCATTTGATTTATGTTTTCTGAATCTTCTTAGCGATCGTCTTGCTTCTCTTTTAGCCGTTTTACATTTTTGATTATAAAACGAATTACAAAAGTTAGGTTTGTTGGTAATTGGCTTTTTCATACAATCGGCAGCGTTAAGAATGACTGAGGTAAATCTATCGACTGCATGTTCAACATCGCTCTCAACAAGTTCATTTATTTCATCATTCCAAAGGTTACTCAGTGATTGTAGATATATATCAGCCTTTCTATCATCCCACTTATATCTAAATGTAGGTTCATCTCGTGTATGAGTATTTTCACAATTATCACTTGTATATGTCACTTGAACATTACACTTCAGGTGCAGACTCACTGGCATATGCTTAGACTCGACACGCGTATCGATACGCATATCCTCACATTTGGTGTACATCAGTAGAACTAATGATATAGTCTATAACACTCGAACCCTGCTTTGAAATATAGGTATAATTGCCAACCTCATCCCCGTGTGTCCTGCCGTTATGCATGTACAGGTCGTGTGCAAAACATAAATCTAAAAGCTTACGTCCAAACATATTAACAATGTTGTCACATGAGTGCCTCTGACCGACTAACACGGGATCTTCATCCGGGAAAGCACTGTTGTCAAGACGTTCAGTGTCAAATATCTCAGGAGGGTTGTTACCACTACCCACTCTGGCGTTCAAGTCCCCACAGACAATAACTTCTGAGTCCGGCTCTCTGTGTTTAGTGAGCCATTCATCCAGCTTGTCGATAGGGTTGGATTTGTCAACTGCAACATAGAAGTTCGAGCTGGCAGGAGGGGCATACATTCCAAATATATACAAATTTTTGTTCTTAATTACAATGTTATTCTCTATGTTGAGGCAAATAACGTTGTTTATGTCAGTGAATACTTGTTTGCAGTGAGGCGCTAAAGTGCGCTTTACCAACATTACAACCCCACCTGATAATCTACCATACTTAGCTAACCTATGTGCCTTACATATATACATAACATAGGATGAGAGCTCAGGTATGGATACGTCCTTGTCCAGAAAGGTTTCCACTAGGCAGATAACATCAAAGTTTCTTATATAGTCAACGAATTCGTTATCGTCAAGCTTTGAAAGGACACCGTCAATATTCCATGTTAAAATCTTTAAATCATACAAGTAACTGGAATATTCTGCACCTGATAGTTGTGGTCCTATAGAGTTGTGGGCCGGGCCGAGTCCCTAGCTGTCGTCCATGGAGGCGCCCCGGTCAGGAGTGGGAGGAGTCCCCGACGCTGCGGCTGAGGCAAACGTTAACGATGGAGAGACGTGGAGCGTGCTTGTCCCCGAGACGTGATGCCCGGTGTCGATGTACTAGTCCTAGCACGGGTTATCCTGCGAGGGATATCCGCTCTGTGGCCTCGCTCCTGTTTAGCTAGTGAGGTTATGAGTTTGCCATTTTTTAAATAGGCAGTAAGCCCTTTGCTCTTACAGTCCGCAATAATCTCCCTCTGCTTCTTGGTTAGGTCATTCGCCACACCGACATTTATCTTCCTCAAGTCTTCTCGATGTTTTAGTACAGCTATTTTATCCTCTGTCGTCGACAACTTAGCAATCATAGGGCGGGGTTTGTCATAGCCTGCTTGCCTTCTTCCTATACGATGCGCTCGTATAATGTCCGACCCTTGCCAGACCTTAGCCCCCACACTGTTGTTTAGAACAGAGATCACTTTATTCTTACATGTATCGTAGTTTTCATCACGCTGTTCATCGATCCCATACAAAACAATGTTATCTCTGCGACTGAAAGACTCAAGTTTGTCGAGTTCGGATTCAAGGTTTTCAAACTTTTCATTAATAACATCAATGTCAGTGTAGATAGATATTTGTTCATGAGCGACTCTGTCGACTTCTTCCCGCATATCCGATACTGACTTCTCCAGTGAAGTGCATTTAACTGCCACCTCACTTATCTGGGATTTTATAGCATTCATCTCTGTACACATAGATTTGCGAAACTCACGAATTTCATTCAAAATATCAGTTTTGATTTCCGTTTTCACAGCAACTAACTCTCTCATGGTCACTGGGCCTGGATTAGTTTCGATGTCATGTGATAGGATAAGTTTCAGTTTAACAACGCTCGCAGGCATAGTGAGTTGTTCCGACATTGTTACACTTTGATCATGATACGCCTGATTGATCAACGGACATCGACTACTACTAGTGACGTCACCAATGTAAACAATGTCTTCAAAATTCAGATAATCATAGCATTTATCTCGGAGAGCATTACCTTGAGTAATCGTGACCGACGTGGCAAGAAGGAAGACAGTAAGCAACACTGCACAGACAGACCACCTGAGGGGCAGATCCGATGTAGTGGTGTGAGGTGTATAGTCACGGTCCGTGCCGACATGGCTCACCTGTCGCGACCCGGGTGGGTGCACAAATTGTCCGATTCTTGCTCTGTATAAAGCTTGATCCACCATCATATCGTCTCAGAACAATCCCGATGTCCTAATAAGCTTCATGTACCAATATTGCAGCTCGTAGGTATGTTGATGTCTGTTTAATTGATCATGTTTATCGCTGCTCCGCTGGGTACGTGTATACACCAGGGGAGGTAATTTCACAAGTAGGGATGGATGTCCAACCAAAAGAACACATTATATATGTATATGCTATGTATCTACTACTGTATATATGTATCCTTGTATATGGGCCGATGGCCTTCGTGCGAATAAAAGACTTAAAGTGTGTGAACGACGCAGGATTTATATTCGCAAGGGACACTGTCAAAATATAATTTGAACTTTCTGAACGGAATCGAAGAAGAAGATAATCAGAGCTACATCTAATGAGAACATAATACCCCAAGAGATTCGGTAGTCGGGATTATCTTGTCATTCTAGGAAGTATGCAAGGCGTCTTGAAGTAAATTGGTTTTGGAAAAGAAAAAGACATATGTATTTCTCCTAAGCAAATTTGATTTTTATTCCAATTATCGTTTGAAAAATACATGCTTCAACAGTATGAAAAGTTAAATTTATTAAAGTGATGTTCCACTGTAGGTGGCTAACATTGTATGTTACTCTTATAATTTCAAAGTTTGGACAAGAATAGGAATTTACGACAATCTGCTTAATGACTCTTGTGATGTGTTTTGCAGTCCCACATTGTTCAGGCATTGATGGTGGTTGGTTCTACTCAGTGTTCTAAAACATCAATATCATGGAAATCGCAACAACCCCTGTTTCTACATTTGCATCAATAGCTATATTGAGTTAGTATTTATGTCTTAATATATTTTAGTGCACTGTAATATGTCTTATGTATCTTGCTCAATTGTGCACATAGGTTGTGCTTGATTACTCAGTCAAATGTATATTCTTAAGCTTGATTTTGGAGTCAACCCAAAAAGAGAAACATTTTCAGATGAAAGGAGACTGGTAACCCCAGCCAAAGAGTGACAAATCAAAGTAAAATGTTATCACTATTACATCACATACTCAAAGCGGAGGCAAAAGCAAGAACTCAAAATCATGTTATATATATTCTTTGACTCAATCTGTCTTGGGAAATCCTAAACATGTATGAGAGAAATCAGCCAAGTGGACAGCTGAAATTCGATTTGTAAATTTACATTTATTACCAGTGATCTGAACTTTCCCTTTGAGGAGTCATATAACGTGTTCTACATTCTTGAATCACTATCCTTGTGCATTGAATATGCATTGCGAGGTTTTGATTATTGTGTTAGAATGAAATCTGCAGAAATCTGCGCATCTTGCTCTGATAACTAGAACTCCTGGTGCCGATTGTCTCTGGCAGCAACGGGAATTCTACTTATACAAATCGTTAAAATGAATATGGCTTTGTTTTTCTTAATGCATATATACATAGAAACTACTATTTGTACAGCGTCAAACTCATTTATTATTAAAGTTTATACAATATATTGGGTTAATGGGTAAAACATCTCATTGCACAACCTGATAAGCTGTATGCATAGACAACGGATGTCCATATTTGAAGAAAATGGTGCGACGTATACAGTGGTGTGGAACTCTTCAGTGTGAGAGGTAGATATACATGTATGAAGGTCTCATGAGATTTTGAGATTTCAGACAGCAAGATGGTTGTATCATATTTAAAACTCTACTCCGAGTCAGTCAGTCTAAAACACACTTCCAGCACACAACGCAGTGTATTGCAAACGAAACTGCTAAAGTTTAATTTGATGCTATTTGAAAATCCACTCAAACAAGAATCAATGCTCTTGAGAAATATCCTGTTTGTTTCATTAGTTGGTGATTGTATATGGTCTTGTTACAAACACTCTGTTTCAACAATTTACTCAGTCTAATTTCAAGAAGCATTTTTCCACACTATAATAAACGAACACAAAGGTCATATTATTATATTTAAAAAACTCAAGGCAAAATATTGTCCCTTCAACACACAAGAAAGTGCCTACCATCAAGTAATATGTACATATACATGATATGTATGTGATGATATGTTTATTCCACACCATAACTTAAAACATTGTCCCTAGTCTTTGCTGGCGAAATCTTGCCCTCCTTCTCTTAACATCCCACTATAGATACGTGAAAACTATCTTTCATTCGACTTCAATGCCTTCCAACTTTCAACTATGATGGACTCTCTGGAACTGAATACTTAACTGGAACTTAAATACAACCTCAAGGTAATGTCTTCCATGTTCCCCATAATCTGATTATGCTAGATCGTGTTCCCAAAACTAATAGCATTGACATTGACAGGTCGGTCAAGCAAACACAATAATCATGTATCAAATGAATTTAACTTCTCATTTGATTTTACTGGACGTCCCTTTAATTGCTCTTTGATACGATGACCTGTGAACTGAGACAGATCGGGTAAGCAAATAATGAAATGAATTTACCTCTTCTTGTTTGGTGGTCTCATGTGTCAAGCTTCAGATTCATTTACTTACTTTTGATTGCATTCCCGACCTGGTGGGCTCTGTCTTAACCATTGACTGCACTGACTTGATACATTGTGATTTTAGCATGTAATATCCTCTCGGCTGTGTAAATGAATTTTATAACTTTTATATTAATCACCTATTTATAAACGTGATGTTAATCGATCAGCCAATGTTATTGCTGTACTCTCAAATATGTTTTATGACGTCATAATCATGTTGACGTCATTTCTTCATTCTTAATAATGTCAAGTCAAATAGTGATCATGTACACCATTTTAGTTTAGCGCCTAATTTGAAAAGAATCACCTTTTTTCTGTTATGTACTGGAGTTTGCAAAATATCAAATTCTGAACATATTTGTTACTAGTTTAGAGGAAAATGTATTAGGTTGCCTTAAACAAAACAAAATAAGTTGATACATTTTTTTTATCACTGCTATTGAAATGGTCAGGTAAGTTTTAGTTTTAGACATGATGTTTGGGAATGTGAGATGCATATAAAAACATGATCAAATGATTTGACATTTGACAGAGAAAAAAACCTTATGTGACTTTCAGGCTTTTGAAAAGGAACTTTATTCTTTTTATGAAAGCACCTTGAAAAAATGACAGAAAAACCTTTAATAATCCAAAGTATTTCACCATGGAGTTTGTGCGGCCATTTAATCTTTAGAGAGATGCACAAATGAATAAAATAAAAACACATTTTTATTTATGTAATATATGTGAACCATTTCAATATATTTATCGTATTTTCTTATTCCCACTCTCACAACCAGGATGTGCTTGGTAAACAAATGCTGCTCCGTTTGCACATTCCAACGCTAAATCTAATGTATATAGAGATTTAAGTAGTATTGATCAGAACATATATCCATGCATTGGCTGCTGTTTCAATTCGTGACCACCTTGAAAATCCCTAAAGATCTCAATGAGTCAATCTTTTGAATGTTTTACCAGAGAAGTGATTTTAACGCCAACTTTACAAATTCCTAGGCCCGCCAATGCTTACAAAGCGTATTTGTTAAGGCTTGAGTCTAAGAGTTGTTTGCATAATGAAACAAATGATTAAAATGGTCTTGATTCCAAGATTTGTAACACACATAATTACTGATATAAGTACAAAACCACTATCAAGCTCAGCCATTCAAAGACGCTTAGTTTTCTAGTCTATCGGATAATTGGATGCAGTCGACATGACACATCGTATTGACATGACACATTGTATTATCGGAACTTTGTGTGGACTAGACACTTTGTGAAACTTTTGACAATTTCTGGATCCGCCTTAGTGGCTATGATTATGACATGCTTACCTATTTGTCGCTAGATGGGTCAATTGGAAATAACAGCCATAGAACATCAAGCATAAATCACAATTGGGTATTTGACACGAGGAATATGTATGTCAGGTTTTCATATGACCGACATTTGAAAGCTTTCCTCTAACACTAGTCAAATTGACGCGACCATTCCTGTGACGTCATCACTGATTGAGCATATGACGCCATTGTGTCCGAACTCAAACCGGTTCGTTCACAGCTTATCGCGGTCTTGACAGACTACTGTAGATTCACTGTTTAAAACATCGGTCCAAATTACAATAACTTTCCAAAACAGATACACAGATTAAATTGCGTAGAAGGAACACATGATGGAAACTGTAAAGTGAAGATAACTGATTTACGCATGTTTATTTCAATGACATAGCTTGGCCTAGAATCTTACGTCACCATGTATCCAAACGCGGTAAATCGCCGTTCACAAAAATCGTCTTCGAACCTCCGTTAGACCATAAAATAAACCAATCAAAAACAAGGATTTTAAAATGTGATATATGATTATCAAAAAGAGGGAGATGGGAAATGAAGTGGTGATAATCATATAAAATGATGTTTGATCTTGCCATTGCTAGTTGATTTTAACATTTATCAGCGGTGAAGCATTGTCCTCTGTTTCGAAACGTGACGTTAAAGTTTAATCATAGATATAACATAGATATGATAAGACTAACAACAAGAAATGTGAAGCTTAGAACGGCGAGTTTATGGTCTTGCCTATGCTTACTGTCCAACAGGTACATTGTTTTGAGAACGAGTTGGCAGAACAACGAATCTTCTATTTCTTATATGAGATGCACTTAAACAATCACTCTCTTTTATATAAAAAAACGTTGAGATTTTACGTTATTTGTCTATACTATATTTTCAAAATAATAATGCGTCCCGTCGTAGAACACATTCACTAGCAATTAAACAATCAAAGTAAAATATGACGCCATTTGCTGAGCAATGCTCTAACTGACGTCCTCATTCACAAGCATGTTTTATTGTCTCATAAAGTACGTTGTCGATCCCATTCACCGCCTGTGGGTATCTTACATTGTGCTCCAGTCAGATGCCTGTATGTTAAATGTTACCAATGGTATGATTTTATCGTGAAGTCCTCACAGACTATGAACAAGGCCATTTTATCTAAATTCTGCATTAAAGTGACATATATACTGGTATTTTCTCGTCAGGTGTCCACAGTAATATGCCATATAATCAACAGTCATATGCAATAATTTAATAAACTGAATATTATAAGATAAATATTAAACGAATTTTGTATTTATAATGTGAAAAAACATTATATTATATATTATATTTTAGTTTGGTAAAATGATGCCTAAATAGCTCGGAAGTATTAGGTTGTTTACAGCAGATAACGGTTTAAATGTATTTAATCGAATAACCCACACCATCAATAATGAAATACAAACATGTCCAGTGTTTGAACAAAAAAACTCATTCTTCAAGGACTTTCAGGAAACTCACGAAGTGTATTGATTCCTTTGAAAGTCGAATTAAAAATGTTGATGAAACTTTTTGTTGATCTCAATACTGGTGATTTCCATGTGTGTTTCAGACATAATGAAATATATATCTGGTGAGAGTAAGTGATTCCGAGGTCAACGCTGGTTCCAAAAAAGTGTGATTTATATGTCTGCTGCAAAGATTATTGCATTACTAATGCAGTGTTATCGATAAATCTATGGTTATCCGCTGGAATTATAGGATGTCAAACATTGAAGATATTGCAATGGATTTCAATTAAGCAAGCTCTGTTGCAAGTAAAAGATATCCACATCAGACTCAATTCTACTCATTACTCATAGGTAGTTTCGAACCCCTCAGAAGTTAGAGGGGCAGATAGCACGTTTTTAAGCTCAAATAACTTGATGAAATGTAATTGAAAAATAATGTCACTAATGATAAAACACTCTTCTCTTCGTAAAATCCTGTTAAAAAAGGAGTGTACATGGTTGGGTAAAGCCATGGGAATCATGTTTGTAATTCGAAATAATAAAATGTGTTCACATCAAAATGGCCGTCATGCAATTTTTGCTTTATACACAACACCGTTATTACCATTACGGATTAGTTTGTGTAATAAGCTGTTTTATCCTCTAAAGTAAATAAAAATGACATACGCTACCATTATAAGTGGGAAATTTGAAAATAAAAATTTGCAAAAAAACGTGCTACAGCCCTTTTAAAAGCCTTTATCACTATGATATTTAATGTACTCGGACAATGGAAATGTGATGTCGAATTCTCTGCTGGATTAAGGAGATGTTCATGATTCTGAGGGAGAGGAAAAGTTCAGATGCCCTTTATTGTTTCTGATTATAAATGGAAATATGTGCAAATTGGATCTCAGCGTTCTGCCTGAAATTGTAAGAAAACCTGCAACTTCATTCCCCATGCAAATGTACATGAACACTAGAAAGAAGGAACACTCATAATGGAAACGTTCAGATCACTTCACGTTTCTTGTTATCAGTGTGAATATTTTCAAATCAAATTTTGCCTTTCCACTTTGCTGGGTTATCTCTGTTTCCTCATGCATATGTAGGATTCCCCGAAAGAGATTTAGTCAAAGATTTAAAGGAAGGGAGTTTCTTTGTGGGTTTCTTCTCGTAAAGAATATAAATGCTTTGTTTTGCCTCTGCTTTCAACATTAAGTTATTATGACGGTAAAGTTTTGTTTTAGCTGGTATATAACACACGTATTACAGAGTATCTTCATTATAACTAGGCCATTTCGCTTAAGCTATGCGTGTTGTAATGTCATTTTTGTGTAGAAGATCAGGATAATCTGATGATATAATTGATCCAGTTAGATTTGCATGCAGGTATCTATTAATTGTCACCAAAATCGTTAAAGTACTTTTCACCTTTATGGAATTATTATTAATTATATATAGATGCAGTAATTACATACTTTTTCACTGACATCAAGATTGATTTTTAAATTTTGAGCAGATTGGATCTCTAAGAAGGGAGAAAGGAAGTACTACGAAACGCCATCTATGCTCACAATAAAAACAATTCGCACACATTCAACTTCTAAATGCCTTTTAAAAACTTTAGCGAATCGGTTTTCACCCTGGGAATAATCAGTATTTGCAAAGACTACATATACACCGCAAAATTTACAATAATAAATTACAGTAATTGTAAATCTTAGGACAACTGTTGTTGTCCAAACCTGAAACCCTGAAGTGGTTAATCAGGACTACAGCGATCGATACAGGAGCAAATAGCAGTGTGTATAAGTGCCATTGCAAAACTCCTCATGTCATGTTTGCCAATTTGATTGCATAGTGAGTCAGTTGTTACCGGATTGGGATTATGACCAAATCTATCAAATGTATTACTTTCTCAAAAGGTAACTTAACTGACGTAGTTAATGGCATACAATAAATACAATACAATAAATCACAACATTTTAAAATATTGAGTTGGAATATTTTCGATATTCGACACTCACGAGTTTTGTAATCTAGATACAAAACTCGGAATTCATTGTGACAAGCATCAGACTATGCGCGACATTACTGCGTAATAATACCAACATTGGGTAATTAATCTAGGTGGAGTCAAGTCGTAAAACAGTTAAATGTAGTCCCGTTTTCCTTTACGCTCTCGTTCGTATTGCATAAAAAAAATCGCATTTACACAATAATAATCACAATGTATGTCGTCATCAATGTCCTTAATCATGGTATCAGGAAGCTTTTCAAACACTGACGCTGTTGTCGTCGACAGAGGTCGTCATTACTTGACCGGCTGTTTTCATACAACCTTCCTTGCTGGACGTTTCTACACGCAAACGTCTTATTTTGAACTACATACACGAATACCAGGACGTTGATCACATAAGAAACTGATTATGCATGGCGATTCTAAACACAATCATTTAAAAACTATCTGCTTTTAAGCCTAAAACACGGAATTCGTGTTGCGAAAAACACGGCTGTTGTAAACAAAAGGGAGATAACTAAATTGAAGCACAATATTATTGTGATTTATTATAAAATATTCGAGATCGGAAAACGAATTCTCTATTTTTAATTGTGCACATCTTTTTTTGCTATGATGCAAGTTTATTAATAGCAAAAACTACGTACAGGAAAAAGATATGATGAAGTGGCGAGAAGGTTCAGCTGTATTCGATCAGCTGATGGCAAAAGTAGTACGGTATTATGACGTCACTATCGTCGAATAACTTGTTTTGGTTATACAACACTCGTTGAATAACTTTCAACTGGTTACATAACACTTGTTTCAAATCACCAAAATTATCTCATAAAGATATTCAGAACATGTATGAAATAACACATTGATATCCATAATGCTAGATGGATATCATCTCATGACACGCACACATGAAACTTTAATGTTCATAACATATAATGTACATGTAAGTCGATTACAATGCGAACCCAGTGTAGTACACGTGCTTAGAAGTGCCTGTTTACATACGTATCCACAAACTACTAATTACATTCATACTTTGAGAAATTTCTGGAACAATGAAAAGTTACATTATCATTATCATAGATAAAATGTTCGACAATTGATTCGACTGAATACATGATAAAATTTGCTTGAGGGTTAAAGATCTATTTTCATCTTTTCCGAAACCAAATTATTTCAGGACGCCTTGAGACCTTCATAGAATGACAAGTTAATCCCGAATGCTGACTCTCTCGGGGTATTATATTCTCATTACACAAAGCTATGATTAGTTGGGAAAGTTTAAGTTATACTTTAACAGTGTCCCTCGTGATCACAAATAATGCCTCCTTTACAGATTCGTTGAATATCGCGCTATTTTAACAGTCAAATTATGTTTATGACTCACCATCATATTGAAAAGAGTTATGCAACGTCTTCAAATCTAAGAAATACGACACATTCGTCATTTCATAATTTTTGACATTTACAACTTCGCATGACATTAGAATTATTTACAAACATAGTGATATATATGATGGATATGTTTTTCAAATACAACATTTTAAAAACAAAAGTATTGAATTGGAAGGGAAACTCACGTGAATAAAAAAAAGAACAGACTGGTGATAAAATAATGTTCATATAACATTTTGAATACATTCACATTAAGAAGTTTTGAAAATATGAATTGTGCTGAACTGAACACAACTTGTTGCACATTTTCTAAACAATTTTAATATCACTGTAATAATGGATACATGCATGTACATGTAAAATTGTAGAGTTCAGATATGGCTTGTTAAACATTGAATAGGACTTCTCCATCATAACAGTACTGATTCCAAATCAATAACGTGACATTAACACACCTTGCAAACTGTCATGAAGACAAGTAAAATTATCTGATCTTCATTTAAGTAATCTCATACTTTGGTCAATTAAATTCAATGATTAGACAAAGGAGTGTAAAATTAAAAATAAATACATACATACGGAAGTGAATAAATGTTTACTAATGGTCTAATTCAACTTTTTTCCATGTAATCAATTTTGTTTGAAATTCCTAAAACACAATAAATTATGTATAACTATAATTCTATAACTGTGACACTCCCTGCATAGTTTGAAGTTTCATAAATTGAACCTTCAAATACAGTGAAAATAGGTTATGGTCCGGAATCGATGCTTACCTTGTTGTGCTCCTATGAAACACAAATAATTCCAAAACATTTGTAAAAAGTTAAATGCATACATGCAATCCTTGCTTGATTAACGTACAAAGTAGTGTTGAAAATATAATGATTTTCATCTGACTACGAGGCAGAGTGTTTAAGTGCATGTAATTAATTGCCAAAAAATAATAATATTTGATCCCTTTTTCAATAAACTGTTAACATTAAATTATTTTGAAATGTTAAACCATTCCTTTTAAAAAGGTATGAAAGCCAAATCAGTGCTCAATCAATTCCAATTCCAAATATCATTGTATTCTTACTTCTAAATTGTTTTTGTAAAAAATAACTAAATACATCTTCATGTTTACACATGTGAAATATGCACGCTTACTCTTACTTATTTAAAGTTCAATTATAATTGGTTGTAATCAAAAGATTATTGAAAACTGCCGCCAAGTAAATTCATGTTTCAAAATGTAAGAAAATAAAACATATATATATTAATATTTACAAGTACATGTACCATGTTTATGAAGAATTTGAATATTATCCGAAAAAGTAAATCTTAGACAAATGCCTCTGAAATGAAAAATATGATAAACGACATTAGAATTCATAACGTGTCCTATTTCCTGAGGCTTACAAACTTTGGCCTATGGTGTTGAGTCACATACATGTACATATATTGACGAAAGAGAGGGTGAGTTGCATTCACCAAGCATGTAAACCATGAATGATTTGTACTCACAAGGGATACTGTCAAAATATGATTTAAACTTTCCGAACAGAATTGAAGAAGCAGGCAATGACAGTAACATGTAAGTTCCAAATGATATCCCATGAGACTCAGTATTTGAGAATATCTTGTCATAAATTGACTTTGGAAAAGAAAGAGAAAGTGTCTTTGCGCAAGCTAATTTGACTTTTGATCAATGCTTTGAATATTTGGTTTATGAAAGTCCTGGATATTCATTAAAATTCCAGTCTTATTATCATTTTTGAAAATGCGTGTTTCAACTATATGTACAATTAAGGTTTATTTTAGTGATAATCCACTGTAATTTGCTAACATTGTATGCTACTCCTGTGTGATAATTTAAAAGTTTTCGAGTTTGGACAACAATAGAAATTGAAAGGTTTGTCATTTACGACAATCTGCTTATTGAATGTTTTAATTTGTTTTGCAGTCCCACACTGTGCATGTGTTAATGGTGTCCTCTACTGAAGAGCACGAGTGGCATTCACTAAGTGTGTAAACGATGCAGGATGCAGGATTTTAATTCGCATGGGACACTGTCAAAAAATTATTTGAACTTTCTGAACGGAATCGAAGAAGAAGATAATCAGAGCTACATTTAATGAGAACATAATACCCCAAGAGATGCAACAGTCGGGATTATCTTGTCATTCTAGGAAGTATGCAAGGCGTCGTGAAGTAAATTGGTTATGGAAAAGAAAAAGACTCATGTATTTCTCCTAAGCAAATTTGAATTTTATGCCAATTATATTATATAGTATATATATTATATTATTATATAATTTTATATCCAAAAATACATGCTTTAACAGTGTGAAAAGTTAAGTTTATTAAAGTGATTTTCGACTGTAATTGGCTAACATTGTATGCTAAACAATAATTTCGAGTTCGAGTTTCGAGTTCGGACAACAATAGGAATTCACGACAATCTGCTCAGTGAATGTTGCATGTGTTTTTCAGTCCCACATTGTTCAGGCATTGATGGTGTCTACTTGAGTTGGTTCTACTCAATGTTCTAACACATCGATATCAAGGAAATCGTAACAACGCATGTTCTACATTTGCATCAGTATCTATATTGAGTTAGTATCTATGTCTTAATATATTTTAGTGTACTATAATATGTCTTATGTATCTTGCTCAATTGTGCACATGGGTGGTGCTTGATTTCTCAGTCAAATATATACTCTTGATTTTGGAGTCAACCCAACAAGAGAAGCATTTTCAGATGAAAGGAGACTGGTATCTCCTGCCAAAGAGTGACAAATCAAAGTAAAATATTATCAATAGTATATCACATACCCAAAGCAGAGGCAAAAGCAAGGACTTAAGTTTGTTATTCAGAACTCAAAATCATGTTATGTATATTCTTTGACTCAATCTGTGTTGGGAAATCCTAAATATGTATGAGAGAAATTAGCCAAGTGGACAGCTGAAATTCAATTTGCAAATTTACATTGATTACCAGTGATCTGAACTTTTCCCTTTTGATGAGTCATAGTACGTGTTCTACATTCTTGAATCACTATCCGTGTGCATTGAATATGCATGGCGAGGTTTTGATTATTATGTTAGAAAGAAATCTGCAGAAATCTGCACACCTTGCTCTGATAACTAGATCTCCTGGTGCCGACTGTCGCTGGCAGCAACGGGAATTCTACTTATACAAATTGTTAAAATGAATATTACTTTGTTTTTCTTAATGCATTTATACATACAAAAACTATTTGCAGAGCGTCAAACTCAGCTTATAGGCGCTGTAGCACTTTCTATACGTATCTTGTTTTCTGAGATTTGCCATTTTTTGTATTAAAGTTTATACCATATATTGGTATATTAACATCTCATTACATGACCTAAAAAGCCGTGTACATAGAAAACTACTATCCTTATTCGAAGAAAATGATACGAAATATACAGCGGCAGTGGTGTGGAGCTCTTCAATGTGAGACGTAGATACATGTATGAAGGTCTCATGAGATTTTTAGATTTTCCGACAGCAAGATGGTTGACCATTTCATCATTGTACCATATTTAAAACTCTACTCTGAGTGCTACATCAGTCAGATCACTTGAACTACGTTAGACCGGCCATTATAATGTGAACACATTAAAATGGCCACTCGATCGGAAATTGACTTGCATGGCTTAATCGAACCATGTGCAATCGTTTTATAAGATTTTTTTTATTGATTTAGGAGTTTTATTCAGTCATTGCTAACACTTATTTAACACTTTAACTTGCAAAGGACCTTTGATCATGGCACATCTCCTTTTTTCACTATACTTTCTAGAATCACACAACTAGTGCTGCCACAAGGCACAAGAACTAAAGTCGATTTCCCCTTATGACAAGGTACTGATTCATAACTAGGTAACCTGAAATACTTGGTCACAGAACTCAAGAAGGTATCTGGGGCATTCATGCAACTCACTGGTCTTTAACCTACGGATTAGTGGGTTCTTTCAAGTGAATTGTGTGCTTATGGTAACACTTGAAGGAATGTGTACACTTTGACGACTTCAATTTCTTTTAATCTTTGACAACCAGAAATAATCACTAGCCTAGTGTTTTAGAAAACTCTCCAACAGGGCCGATGTCATTATATAAGTCTAAAACACATTTTCCAACACACAACGCTGTGTATTGCAAACGAAACTTCTAAAGTTTAATTTAATTTGAAAATTCAAGAATCCATGCTCTTGAGAAATATCATTTTATTTCCTTTTGTTGGTGATTGTATTGGTCTTGTTTGAAACACTCGGCATGATCGAATTTCATTAACGGTTGTAAGCAATATCTATTGAAATTTGAGTTTAAATGGTTATCTGTTTCAACAGTTTATTCAGTGTAACTTCAAGAAGTATGTTTCCACAATAAACTTAATATATATTACCTTCAGTACACAATAGCTTGCTTGTGTTCTATATATTCAAGTACTATATACATATACATGATATATATGTGATGATATGTTTATTCCACACCATAATTAAAACAATAGTCCCAAGTTTTCCAGTGAAATATTGCCCTGCTTCTGTTTACATTTCACTCTAGACACATGAAAAGGCTCTTTTATTATATTATCTTTTATACTTGTAAAGGATAGCTTCCAACTTTCATCTTTGATCGCAGGGCTCGAAATAGGGGATGCTTATCTATGTGCCCCGGGTGCCACCTGAGATAAAATTCAAGTTGCACAGTTTTGATTGCAGTACACAGTAATTCAATTAAACAGATATAATCTTAGTGATATATTAAGATGTTTGATTCTCAAGTGTACCCATTTGTTATATTGTGTTACCACTCAGAGTCATCACTGCTCCATGCTTCCTCTTCTGTTTCATGTTTTGTTGTATTTTCCTGCCAGCTGCAGCAGTTCCCCTTTTCCTCCGTGTTAACCGCACTGCAATAGCAGCAACTGGGTTATAGTCAAATGAAACTGCGTTATTCGCTGATATGAACAGTAAATCGGACAGAGTATCATTATTCAGGGATCCTCTCCAGTCTGATTTAACTCTTTTCATGAGAGAAAAACCTCTTTTAAATTTAATTTACTGCAGAGTCACTGAGAGTGAAAGAATCATTCTCACAAGAGCTAATTCATATAATATGTCCATGTTTTCACCTTTCAGATCATTTACTGTCAGGTTTTTTTCCTACACCTGTTCGTAATTAAGAATTGTTTCAATGTTCAACAATCCAACAATCTGCTTCTTCACTGCAAGCCATTACTGCTGCATAAGACATAACTACTGCTGCTTCGGGGGCATAACCTTTAGCAGCTAAGGGTTGGATTTCTGTGTCACCATAACATTTGAGTGCAGCTGGATCCACATACATCATCCTTAACATCAAATCTTGATGCCAAAGTTGTCTGAAGTTTCTGTATTGTTGCTTTTGCTGATCCATTTGCACTTTCCTTTTCAGTGATTTTCACTGTCTGTTTTCCTCTTTTCTTTGGTATTCCTCTTTCAGGAACACTGGGTGTCATTCCATGAAAACTGTATTCTCGGTTATCTCCTTCTATAAACATCAATTCCTTTCATAAGGACATCTGTTAGTCTGTCTCTATCTGTTATCTTTTCCCCACTGCTGTCTCTACTGACTCATGCACCGGGTGCAAGCCTGCTTTATCACATTGGAATGACTTGCTCAGTGTGGACATGATTCTCAGGAAAATGGTCAGAAAATTTAGAATCATCACAATTTTTTGAAGTCTGAAGAAGATGGAGATTGCATCTGGCATTTCTCGATTGTCCCCATTGCAAGTGTTTGCTTCATTCTGAAGATGAACAACCAGGGCCTCATAGGACTGAGAGACTGCCTTCACTGCTCGGTCATAGTGAGGAAGGGGCGGCATAGCGCAGTGAGTTTCACCGCAGTGCATAGCCACATGGCGTTGCGGGCTTTCTCCCTGCCATAATACTAGCAGCCGCGATATAAGTGAAATAATCTTGAAAGCAGCATTAAATCCCAGCTCACCTCACCTCATAGTGAGGAAGCCACCTCACACCAAGTGCTTTCTCTGGCCTGAGAAGATTTACATTTAAAGCTTCAGCAGATGTTTTAAGTCCTTGCCATCTCACGCGTGAATATTTGTAGAACTTGTAGAAATTGACGTTTCGCCGTAATCTGCAAAATAAGATACTTGCTTTATGCCATCTTTGACTGCAAGTTCCAATCGATGAGCACAGCAATGATGAACTACATTAGTCGCCTATGTTTGTATTCTCTTTGCCACACTTAACTTACACCCCATCATCACTGCTGCTCCATCGAAACATCAACCAACCAGAAAACAATGCACTAACTCGAGTCCTTGATCGAGTGTGCAGCTGATTAGGACGGTTTGTAAAAATGTTTCATATTTACACCCTTAAAAACAACAAAATATACACTTTTAATATACGTATGATAAATATTCATATCTACACCACGAGTAACATATTAGATCTTTTCTAAATATTGTGAATAACAATTTAATAATGAATACATCTACTGAACATAAATTTAGATATTGGTTGATAAGAAATGACTATAACATAACCATATTGATTCCAAACCAATAAACTAAACATGAACTGCTACTGGCCAAGTTCCTCAGTAATTACAACTTCTAATATCTTCCATGTTCCCAATAATCTGATTATGCTAGATTGTGTTCCCAAAACTAATAGCATTGGCTTTGTGAATAATGGAATCTTTTCAGACAGGTCGGTAAAGCAAACACAACGATCATGAATCAAATAAATTTAACTTCTGGTTTGATTTTGGTCGATTTCTCTTTAATTGCTCATTGATAAGGTGAACTGAGACAGATCGGCCAAGCAAACACAGTGGTCATGAATGAACTGATTTAGCTTCTAGTTAGATGGTCTAAAGACATCATGTTTCTATGACAGGTTCCTTTCCTTGTATTGATTGCACTACCGACCTTGTCTGGTCTTTCTTGACTGTTGACTTGACATGGGTATGTGACTGAATAAGGTTGGCCAACATTTACATCTCCTTATTTGACCCAAACTATTGTGCTTATATTCTTAAAAACGTACAAATACGATGACAGATGGGCTATAATAACAACTTTCAAAAATGAAAGTAAGAATATGGACAAAGCCAAAATAAAATTAAAGTTAAAAATATATATTTGGAATTTTAAAAAAAACTTGTATGTGAGAGAGTAACATATTGAAGGTTCAGAAGTTTGGAATGGATTGTGTTCAGTAGTCAGTTCAAATACAATTTAACCCCCAAAACATTGCTAGAAAAGGTTTCTAAACTGATTCTGGTAAGGTTTAATGTACTTTATAACATAATAAAAGTAGGATCCCCGGACATACATAATCTTTTATTATCTCAATTTCTTTTTTGCCCCAAAAACTTGATGAATAGACACCAAGATCATCACATTTGAGTTGATAGTTACAGAGTTTTTGGAGTCCATTTAGGACGCCATCCTGAAAAAAAAATCTTTTATTTATTTTTTTTTTTGGGGATGGGGGGGGGGGGGGGGGGGGGGGGGGGCTTTCATTTGACAGGTTTCATCTATTTAAGCAATGTCAGACAATTCAGTCAGCGCTGATACAACTGCTTCTGTTTTATGTAACAGTATTTTAGAAGTTGATTTTGTTTATCGCCTTAAGTAAAAACAATTATGCAATAGCCGTTGTTGTCTCAGAACATCATCTTTTCAATTCAAAATGGTGTGTGCATTGTCCAAAAACTGTCTTATTATTCTAATAATTGTGATTTTCGATTATCAGCAAGGTGAAAAATGTATTTTATTATTTTTCGAAAGGGATTCTTGTCTTTTCAATAACCATAACATGAAGTATATATTTTAATGGTAACATTTAAGACAATGTAAGCCATGTTTCTGTTTGTTTTACTTAACTGTTATTGCAATCACAATAGTTTGTTCAAAAACGTAAAATCATTTTTAGGTGTTGACTATTTTGAAAATTAAAATCTAAGAAAATCATCTTCCTTATTGAAATTGTTGTCCGTATTATCAAGAACTGTCTCATTATTATTTTTTTGGGAAGACATTTATGAGCAACACTAACATGTTTTATGTAACATAATTGTGATATTTTGCAAAGATTTTTACGTAATTGATAGACAATGTATGCCATTTTCTGTTTGTCTCACTTAACTCTTATTGCAATCATTATGGCTATTTCATTTTCATATGAAATTGCATCGAGTAAAAAAATGATAATATACAAAGAAAGTGAAGGAGCAATGATATATTCATATTTGTGGCTGGATTTAATTTGACTTTGCTACTTTCAAAACATAAAAAAACCCAACTGAAAACCCTTATTCGCAGTTTTAGTTTCAAGGTATTGTGAACCATCAGTGGTCAGACGATTTGACGATGCCATATCAATTTAGGATAGTTGAGAAGTCAATCCTCTATCAGCTTGACCTTAATCTTTTGATCCTTGGAACACTCAGAACTGAGTGACCTAGGATGACAGTGCAAAGGTCATCCTATTTGGTATGGTGATTAGACACAATACATACACTGGCTAATTTTATTAGACTGTGACATGTTCCAGTAGTGCACTAATGCTAGGTTTGAAGTTCGGATAGATTGGTACTGAACTTCAGTGATTTTGAATCGTGGGTATGAAATTGAACAAGCAGGCTTCTGTATTTTGTACTGTCACCCAAAGAGAAAGACAGATCAATATGTATAAACTGATTTGTTTCATGGTCATAAAATCAAATTTGAGTGTAGTTTACAACCATAGATATTGTCCTGGAACGCTTAATCTTTAGAAACATAACGAATGTCAATGTTATTGTATTGGATGTGATGCAGTGACAGAGACATTAAACCAACATGGTGAGCATTTTGATCGGATCGCCACTTTCAACGTACATTACATAATGGTATGTTATTTGAGTGTGAAAGTATTATGTATTGTGGTGAGACCAGCGATCGTCGACTGGTAATGAATACATTGTAAAAGCAGCAATTCTTTAAAAAAAACTAATGCATATAATAGTTCTCTACAGATTACAAAACCAAATTTGCCTTGTGAAGGACACATATGTTATTTTCAGTTACTAATCAATTTGAAGACATGTTACATATACATTTCCTAGCCTCAAGGGTTAAAATGTCGTGAGTTGATGCCGTCTGTATGCTGGAAGAGGACTTAGAGTCTCAGACAATGTCTCTCGTGAATACAATAGATTTATTATTTATGCCAGCTAATAGTTATTCTCTTCAAATGTTCATTTTCTGCTTACCATCATGTAGAAAAGTAAATGTCAAAGTTTCACAACTTAAAGTTTAAACTATCACATTTTTTATACATTACTGCAATTTATGTTTTTATTGTATAAAAGTCATCAACGAACTATTGTAAGCATGAATAATATTTTCGCTACTTGATTATATATTGACGTGTTCTATCTCGAAGATATCATATATTCCACTTGAGGTAAGAGTTTCAATGTTTTAAGGGGCGGGAAGGCGCAGTGGTAAGTGCGTTCGGCTCCCGCCAGGGGCACGGCAACTTTGTCAGCAGTAGAGAACTGTTCTACACGCAGTAAGGTTTGGGTGCAATGCTACACTGAATTTAAGCGTAGTACAACCCATGGTTTGCTAGTTCCAGCCGATGCTCGCAGGTTTCACCGCAAAGCATAGCATAGCTTTCTCCCTGCCATAATACTAGCAGCTGCGATATAAGTAAATTACTCTTGAAAGCGGCGTTAAACCCCAACTCACCGTACCTCACCTTCAATGATTTAATCTGATTTTGTTGCCTTGAATGGCATTTCTTTTGCAAATATAATGTAATTGCTTTTCGGTAAGGTGAACTGACACAGCTTAGTCTAGCAAATACAATGGTCAAGATTGCAATGAATTCAGCTTCTATTTAGATGGTCCGAGGCACCATTTGTCAAACTACCGCAGATTACTTTCCTGAAGTGATTGCACTCCCTATCTTTTTGTAAACCTTTACTGGATATAAATTTAGGTACAATGGCTTATAAGAGCTTCTGATCGTCATACTAGACCCTTTTTGTCCTTGTCTTTTATATCAATGAAATAAAATTATTTACTATGAATATATTTGTAACCAATACAATACCAATTTATGAATGCCATATTATGTTCTATTATGTTTTTCAATTTGGATCTTGCAACACCGGTGACACCTCACAAATCCTGGAAATAGAATTAAAGAGATGACATTTACAAGCTCTATAATATATTTAAGATTCGACCGAAATCTACCAAGATTGGCACCTAACTTCAATCACATGGTCTGAAGTTTGGTACCCCTCTAAAATGATTATGCTTGTCTGTAATGACGTCCATATGAAGCTAATAACTTTTAAACAATTCCTCATTGATTACTTTGAATATTGATATACTTTCGATTATTTTCTTGGTAATATAGTGACACATTTTGCGTTTTGTTCATTGGTTGTTGACTACAACCACTGCGTCAGTGATATTTGTTATTAAGATGTATTTTCAATGATAACAGTTTTGTAAAACAAAGTAAACACAGTCTTCATTCCAGTCCAGAACAATATTTGTCAGTCAGGTTTGCAAAAACCTTATATCATCTAAACTATAAGAATGGAGAATACATATATATTCATCTAGAGCACAACAACATGGTAGAAGGGGAGAAAATGAGAATCTATAAAAACTCTTAGAAACAAGATAGACAGATTCAGATAGAAACAGACAGGACCTTGTAGAGGAGAAGATTGTTAAAGAGATGTGAGATATCAACTTACAAAAGTGAAAGTAACATGCTGGACAAAACCGAAATAAAAGTAAAATTCAAATTAAATAATTGGTGTAGGAAGTATAAGTAGTATAAGTAAGTAAGTATAAGTATGAAAACCAATAGCAGATTGAATGTATCAGAAGCATGTCAGTTTGGATTGCCTTGTGCCAAACCTCTCAAACGTGTACAAAAGGAGTGTAATGGGACAGTGTGAATCAAGCATGATGTTCAAGTTAAAGTCGTAACTAACAGTTGAAAACTTAAGAAAATAGGTAAGGGAACAAAAAGGTTTGGCATAAATAAAATAGACAAAGAATAAGTATTAGGATACATATATTCCATGTTCTCAATAATCGCATTATGCTAGATCGTGTTCCCAAACCTAATAGCATTGGCTCAGTGGATAATGGACTGTTTTCAGACAGGTCAGTCAAGCAAACACAATAATCATGTATCAAATGAATTTCACTTTTGGTTTGATTGCTGGACGTCCCTTTAATTGCTCTTTGATATGGTGAACTGAGGCAGATCGGTCAAGCAAACACAGTGGTCATGACTGAAATGAATTTAGCTTCTAGTTAGATGGTCTCAGATATCATGTGTCAAGCTTCTATGACAGGTTCCTTTCCTTGAATTGATTTCACTCCCGATCCGGTCGGCTCTGTCTAAACTATTGACTGGACTGACTTGATACATTGTGATTTTAGCTTAGGTCCTATTCTGATACTTCAAAGGTGATATGTCTTTAAATCATAAGAATGAATAATATTTGCAATAGATACATGTAGATATGTACATTTTAAATCAATACATATCTATGACATTATATGTGAGTATTTTATATATGACTATTGAAAAATGAAGGTTGGTCCACATATACATCTCGATTCTTGATTCAAACAATTGTTTAAATTCAACTATTGTGTTATAATATTCTTCTAAGCTGGATCTTAGAACGCTGATGATAACACACCTCACGAATCCTGGATATAAGAGTAGACAAGTGACATTGACCAGTCCTGCAATATGGTAATCCTTCGTCTGAAATGTACCAAGATTGGCACGTAATTTCAATCACACGGTCTTGAGATTGGCACCCCTGTTAAAGGACGTCCAGAGGAGTCCTATAACTATAACTAGAAAACAATAGCCCAATGTTGACAGCTTATGTCGTTATATTTCTATATGGAAAAGAATAAATTTCGGTAGAAAATTTCGGGTTGGTCCCGAGAGACGTTAAATGACCAATTGTATGGGCTACATTATTTTGCTGAACTACTTGAGGAATTTTCTTAACTTTATCCGACTAATAATTTGTATACTCATATTCGATTTACACTAAATGTAATAAGCTGTACAATGTGTTTTGGAAATTTTACAAGAAATGGTACGCGGAATAAAAGTTGCTGAACTACTAAAAGTTTTCTATGGTATAAACTATTAGTATGTGACATGCAGAGCTTGGGTGTTCCCATTGGTTGTATTGTTTTTTGATCAGCCAACAGCCTTCAGTTTCTAAGCTTGATTGCCATGCTTGATAGCTTATTACTCTCTAGTATAGATCACTTGTATTGTGATATGCAACATTAATTATTAATCTCTCAACATGGAAAGAGGTTTATATCAGTGCTACAGTTTATATCAGAAGACACAATGTAAACAAGCATCGCGTTTATTACATTATGGAGCAGAGACGGTATCGACTAAATAAACCAAATATGTTGTTCATATTGTGGGATCACAAGCTGACGAAGAGAACACCAAGTGATAAATTTCTCCATTATATTACAATTGAGGATATGTTCAACAGGGGCTCGGCAATTTTGTAGTAATGAACTGTTCTACATGCAGTAAATTTGGATGCAATGCTACGTTAAATTTCAGCGTAGTACCACCCAAGGTTCGCTAGTTCCAGCCGATGCTCGCAGCTTTCACAAGTTTCAAAGTACTTTGAACATTCTTCTGTCAGCAAGACTTTCGACCCTGATATCTATAGCAGAACAGAACAGGGTGACCAGGGATGAGAGTACAAAGCCGTCATATTTGATAAAGTGATAAGACGCATCATGGACGATGACTAATTTGATTAGACTGTTGACTTGTCCCAGCAGATACTTAGTCCGAAATTACTATAGATTAGTACTTCACTTCAGTCATTTCGAAACCGAGAGTATGATATTGAACAGGAAGGCTTTTGTATTTTGTAATGTCTCCAAATGGGAAAAAGAGGTTATATGGGTTGTTCATTGTCATTAAATGACTGTAGTTTTCAGAAATACCAATTGACCTTGTAATCATAACCTCTCAAGACAGACTTGGTAGGAGTAACCAATGTATTTGATGAAGTTTTGTGACAGAAGTTTTATCGCAGGGTTGGAACTAGCAAACAGTTTGCTGAAAGTGCATTTTAGTTAAAGGTGTCAACACTACTGCTTTGAATACTTCTTTACAGTTTATAAAACGAAAAGTGCCTTCAGGACTTGCGTAATGTATTTAATTATTAATTATTTCCAACACAACTCACAAATACACTTCCTCAGCCTCGACGGGTAAAATGAATTATGACTATTTTGTTGAAGCTGATGACAGCTGTATGATGAAGGAAGGCAAAGATTCTGCCTCTCGTGTATACAAATAAATTTTTTGCCATCTGACAGTTTTCCTCTTCAAATATTCATAAACTATTCTTCAGTAGTCACGATCATGTAGAAAAAAAGTTAAGGTTAATGTTTCAAAACTTTGCCTAAACTATCTCATTCTGATACATTACTGCAATTTATGTTTTTATAGTACATTATTGATCAACGAACAGCGAGTATGATCGAAGTACTATTTTTGCTTCTTGCTTATACATGTACGTATGTGTAATGAATAAATAAACAACGTAGTACAACGAAAGACCGATTGTCGACTGTTTCTAATGAGGGTTCGTTCCTGTAGACTCTTTAATATAGTGAGAATGTTTAGGCTATTGTCTAGGGAATCATTATCACACGTCTAAGTCATTCTTGAGAAACTGAGTTCAGACTGATATGATCTATGTGATGAATGTGACTTGTGACTTACCTCAACCTAATCTTCTCCTTAATATTGATTTCTTTATTTTTTAATGGAATAATTGCACGTAATAATGTACGTCAGTTACCAAATAATCATGTGTTTCCTGGAAACATTGTTATTCACAACGATGTCAATTGGTGGCAACGATTATATAAACAACCAAATGATTACATTTTGAACTTTTAATGAAATGAAACACATAACACTTTGAAATATATTACATGGTTTGTATTAATGTATGCAAGTGGCCTGTATTATCACACCAAATGACTATTCGGTCACTTTCCCTTCCAAAACCTATCTATCTCGTACCAATGATAACATAATGTCTTATTGCTGTGTCTCCTTGGGGATCATGTTTCCAGTCAAAACACAATCTATCACCAAAAACTGTGTTCCACTTGAGATATTGCTCGTTTGAGATCACACGGTATCTCATAGGAGTTAAGATTTTGGCAGTAGATTTTGAACAATGCCCGTCAACTACATGACATCTCATTGAAATCAGATCGAACCGAACACTCGTACCTCGCTATGTTTCTGATCTGAGCAGAGCACCGGAAAGGTCATGTCAGACGGCTTTCAGAGCGACCTTTCACCTTCATGACATTCAACAAATCAGAGGCATGTTAGATATGACATTTGGCTGATCAACACAGATGGCGAAAAAGTTAGCGTTGACCGATAAGCAATGTAAAATGTATATAAAACACAAATGTTGTCATGATAATGTTTGGGGTCACTAACATGGCTTGCTCCTTAAAAATGTTGACATCAAATCACAAACAAACATCGACAGCCATTTTGTTTATCTCATTTCAACTCGGTATTATTCGGCTTTATTAAAAAAAGACTGGTTTAAAAGATTGAATGAGGTGTTTCGTTTGTCAACTCAAGTCGGCCCGAAGCTTTTCCAGCCTCTTCGCTGATTGGCTGGAATGAAGTTGGGGTGAAGGCCATCTGACACAGGTTCCATGGTGCACTGCTCAGATCAGAAACGATTTCAATGATGTCAATGAGATTGGATTTTGGAGGATACATAGAATCTCACCTTCGTGTCTTCTGATATCAAACATTTGAACACTCGTTGACAAAAGTAAAAATATCCTCGGCAAGCTTCGGATATTTGATACTTTTTTCAACTCGTGTTAATAAATTTTATATCAAAAGACACTTAGGTAAGATTACCTATATATTGCTATAACTCAACTGTTATGTTTTACAATATCATGGTGTGTCACTACAAAGTTAGTTCATGCACGTTTTTGAAATTTGCTTATATATATATCTATATTTATATTTATACATACATACATTGTATCTTTTCCTAATAGTTTAATCAGCCGATTGACATGTCCCTACCATCATGCACTATTAAGATTTCGCCTATCTGTTGTTTGGAATCAAAATTTGTATTTATATTATATCATATCTTGTAAATATGCTCCTGTACCACCATGGTGTTTTTTTGGAGAATAAAGAATTGAATCAATGTTCCAAATCAATAAGTATATACTTCGCTGTTAACCAACTCCATAAGTACAGGTGTCCAATAAATAAACATACCCCGTATCTAGAAACTTTCTAGTGCGTATCTAGAAACTTTCTAGTGCGTATCTAGAAACTTTCTAGAACGTTTCTAGAAACTTTCTAGTGCGTATCTAGAACTTTCTAGAAATTTCTAGAAATTTCGAGTTTTTATTTTTTACGAGATATTCAAATATTTCTTTCATATTCCGAAACTACACGTTGACTTTGCCTTAATTTTTAAATTTCAACACTGTCACTCAACTAGAAAAGCAGGAAATTGATGTTTAGTTTCGTGGTCTCCTCGTTATAACGCGCCCCCTGAACTGCTCAGGGGCAGTCTAATTACATGTACAACAGTCGCTGTTTAAAGCTTCAACCTGTACTGCCTGTGAAGTTATCTTTTGTAGCTAACGAGTTAATCAATGATGGATATTCAATGACGATAAAAGGAGGTATGTGTTTGTCTAGAAGAATTATAATTGTAGACAAT